>JAOPTO010002184.1:191109-238303 GCA_033822845.1 Tetrapedia diversipes | reverse complement strand
GAAGGCTGCACAAAAGTTAATCTACTTTAATTCAGTGATACGTTGGTAGACAAATTTTTAATTCTCTGAGAGGAGGATGTACAATAATAATTTCTTCTGCGTCTAGTCTCCAAGAAGCAAGGCTTCTTTTTTAATGTGAATCGTTTATTTTTGGAAATGAGTTCATTCCGATTACACAGGGTAACCGTGAAAGTTTTGATGAAAGGGAAACCGACGAATTAATAATTTTGACAATTTCTCAATAATAACTTCCTTCGCTTCTCCATGTTCGATCAAAGCCAAGCAACAAGTTATTTTCGAGTTTTAAGAATCAATCTTTCTAATCATAAATTTCCTATCTTCCAACAAAACCTGATCCTTCCCAAAGCAACTGAACTTGCAGCTCAAATTATCTTATCGATTCGAGTGCTCGACTCAGGGGTGGCGCGAAGATTACAGCGAAGATGCCTCCACCGGAAGTCCTCGAGAGCGCCGCTCGAACTTTCCCCTTTTCTATCCCGCGACGGAAGTGCACGTGTCTCTGAAGAGTCGAGGCTCTTCATCCTTCCCGATCAATCGACGCGGGACCACCGTAAAAGCAGGAGTATTCCCGATAAAAGGCGAGAGAATCTCGTGCGTCATCCAGTGGAAAACGAGCTCGCTGCTAGTATAATTATCGTTCTGCTAATAATAGTTACGCGGCCACTGGTTGCGAGCAGCGGTGCTACCGGTTACTATACCTTTATCGTCGATGCTACTACCATTAACGGCGGAAAGTTATCGAACGAATGACGCTGTGTCGACCATTACCGACGTCGTTCCGGGCGTTGCTGAAAATTGTAGCGCTTCTGCCGGCCTCGCAAGGAAACACCTTAATTGATTGCGAACCCCTTGGCATGCAAATGAAATGGAATTCGATGCGTCCGAAAAATACTATTTAACCCTTTGAGTGCTGAATACTCTTGGCCTAAGCAATTCGAAAGGACGGCGTACTATTGCTGGAGACGGAGTATTGTTACTTGTACACTGACAATCGCGTTGCAGTAAGCGAAAGATCGAAAAAAATTGGCATACGCATATCCCTACGAGTAATTTTCGTCAATACTGAACGGTTAACGCCGAAACATATGGCCACCAAAAAAATCATAAGGTGAAGGAAACAAAAATTGACAAACGCATATATGCGTCCATAGTCCCTACGAGCAACTTCTGTCAGACGCATATATGCGCCCATAGCACTCAAAGGGTTAATTTGGCTCGATTGAATAATTATGTGCAAGCTGGGAAGCAGAACGTTTTATTTTGAAATCCTTTTTGAATGGGGCGGAGGGGGAGCAGCATCTTGAATATTCTAAACGAAACAGAATCGACGCACGAGCGAAGCAACTAAGTCAAACTCGTCAAAGTCTAGAGTGACACATGAAATGAATCACGACCCCAACTCGTGATTGTATGTCAAAGGGTTAATACGTTCACTGCTAACCTGACTGGAGCAACATACTTTCAGTTCTCACGGGAGAACGTCGCAACTACCGTCGTTCACGTTGGTGTGATGAAGAGAAAAATTAGGGTGTTCCATCTATTTTCCTTCAATTTTCTTCTCGATGAATTTAATTCACTGGAGATTCAATGCCAAGTTCAAATTAGGTTAGACAGGTACAGATTCAAGTTTTCTCCACCTTGGAGTATCATACTTTTACTAGCCTTGCGATAAAAAGAAAAAACATGGAGAGGGATGGCAAAAGTTTAGAATATTAGGTTTAAGAACATTCTTTCGCAAACGTTTATTAATTTTCCTAAAAATTTTTTAACGTATAGGAACCTTTTCTCAAATTCACCAGCCTAGGCTACAGCCTACTCAGTTTGTATCTGAATCCAACATGGATGCGGTTTGAAGTATGTTAAATTTGGATTAAATAATGTAGCATTTTATATTCATCTTTCTACGTCTGATAACATCTATGTCCGCATCGTTGCAATGTTAATATATAACATTTAACGAACCTAACCTCTACGCGATCTCAACGTTGTGTCAATGCAACTCTTGCTGTTTACTATGTAAGCCTGAATTTTCTCCGAATCCAACTTTTCTCTTAACACTTAGCCGACCGGATGGGGAGATCTCTCATTTTGTCCTCAACCAAACACTGCTTTTGTTATTAGTTAGTTTTGAACGAGTATAGTTCATAAATTTTCCAAAATACAATTTTTAATAAATTCAACATCAGCTTAGGACCAACTAATAACAAAAGTAAATGGAATCAATGGCGCTGCTTTGTCAAGGAAAAAATGGGTGATCTCTCCATTCGGTCGGCTAAGTGTTAAGATCTCCGTCAAAATCCAATACCAGTGTACGCTTGTAGTCCCCCCACCCCCTGAAAAAAAAAAATAAACGTTTCGGAGCCCGGTTCCAGGAGAGATCGACATTCCCTCCAGGAACGAACGGAACGGGTGAATGAAGAGGCGTCGCACGCTTGGCATGTTCCGCGTGTCCGCAGCATATTCATCCGTCCGGCAACCGTTCATATAGAATCGTCGATTCCGCGGCGAATGCCGGAGAAGCGTTGATAATTTATTTGTGAGACGTTGCCTGCCCAACGAACGTGCCCCACCTTCGCAATCACGTCGCCAGGCCCGACCGTCGACATTCTGGATTTCGCGCCTTTTTCGTGGCGTTCCATTGTCTTTCGACGGTGAACAGCCTACGCCCTTTTTTGGCCGCCGATCACTTTGGCCGCCGATCATTCGTGATGTTTATTAAAACGGGCGGAGGAGAGCAGCGGCACGGGTGCAATTGCTACCGGACGCGCATTTTTATAGCGGGGGAAACGTCACGTAGCGATCGTGCGCTCGATGACGACCGTTGGTTCCGCCAACCACTTCGGAACTCGAGGAACATGTCAATGAGCCTTTGCACCGAGCAGCTGGCACATCCGGTTCACCAATTGGCGAAGTTATGATTGGCGAAATTGGAATTCGAGGAAAATTGTTGGGAGTTCGAGTTTGGTTCGGGTTAGGGTCGGCTAGGATCGATCGTTGTTCTGTGAAAAGCTGTAGAACTTGAGGAACACGTCAATGAGCCTATACAGTGAGTAGCTGGCACACCCGGTTCCCCAATTGCCGAAGTTATGATTGGCGAAATTGGAATTCGAAGAAAACTGTTGCCAGTTCGAGTTAGGTTCGGGTTTGATTCGGGTTAGGGTCGACTAGGATCGATCGTTGTTCTGTGAAAAGCTGTAGAACTTGAGGAACACGTCAATGAGCCTATGCAGTGAGTAGCTGGCACATCCGGTTCGCCAATTGGCGAAATTATGATTGGCGAAATTGGAATTGGAGGAAAATTGTTGGGAGTTCGAGTTTGGTTCGGGTTAGGATTGGCTAGGATCGATCGTTGTTCTGTGAAAAGCTGTATAACTTGAGGAACACGTCAATGAGCCTATACAGTGAGTAGCTGGCACATCCGGTTCGCCAATTGGAGAAGTTATGATTGGCGAAATTGGAATTAGAGGAAAATTGTTGAGAGTTCGAGTTAGGTTCGAGTTTGGTTCGAGTTAAGGTGGGCTAGGATCGGATATGCTCCACTATTATTCCGTATAGAGCTGTAGAACTTGAAGAACATGTCGTTGAGCCTTTGCAGTGAGCAGTTATCACATCGAATTAGACAATTGTCGATGTTATGATTGGTGAAATTGTAATTCGAGGAAAATTAGTGCGAGTTCAAGTTAGGTTCGGTTTAGGTTCGACTATTACTCCGTATAGAGCTGTAGAACTTGAGGAACCCATCAACGAGCCTTTGCATCGAATAACGGTCGCATCCGGTTCGACAATTTGTAAAGCTGCGATTGGAAAATTTAAAATTCTAAGAAGATTATTACAAATTTAGATTAGATTAGAATTATGTTGCGTTAAGTTTGTATTCGTTTTACTGTCAAACAGTTCAGAACCGGGGAAACAAGTCAATAAATCTCTGCGCCAAATAATTAGCACAACCAGTTAGAGATTAAGTTCAGATAAGATACGGATTTAGTTGTAGTAGCTTTAATGCAGCCTGTTGTTCCGCTAAACACTCTGCAGCTCGATGATCATACCAATGAACCTCCGTAGAAAACAGTTAAGGTATACAGTTAATCAATTTGCAAATTTGCGATCTGCAAAATTGAGGCTCGAAGAAAATTGTTACCAGTTTAAGTTTGCATATAACTAGAAGCTGGTACTACTTTCTTTAACACTAGATTCACGGACATTTCTTGTATATCAATTTCTAATATATTTATACTAAAGAATAAGGTATACATTAAACAGAATTTGAAAGTACAAAATCAAGAAGGAAATAGATTTAAATATATTTGTATCGTTCCATCGATAAAAGTGAGCAAAATTTGCTAGGAATAATATTAATTGTTTTTGCAAATTTTGCTCATGATCTTCGAAACCCGTCGAATTGACGTAAACCTAGTGTTAAGGAAGTTTATATCACAATCATTAACTTCCATCGCTTAAGATACAATATATTCCGGAATAACAAGTAGCCGAAAGCTGCCAGAATAATTCAACACCCACGACGACGCTGTGGTTGAACGGAAGAAGGGGTTAAAAGAACGGGGACCGGAGGTGGAGGCGATCGTTTTCGGACGCGTCGCATTGGCTGACTTTGACCGATAGCCCAGCGTGGGGTTCCCTGTGTTATCTTAGCCCTTTCGTTACGGCACTGCACCCTCCAACCATAATAGAAACGTTTCTAGCACAGTTCTTTTTTTTCTTCGATGGACACAGTAGGAATAGACGTACAAAAATTTTAACACACTGCGTGGAAACTGCCTATTTATTTTTAATACTAATTTCCCCTAATTTTGAAAACGCTTTGACAAATTTTAGGCAAATAATTCGTAAAAACTGAAATTACAAAGGAAAAACAGCTTTTTTTCTTTGAACACAGTAGGAATAGACGTACAAACATTTTAACACACTGCGTGGAAACTACCTATTTATTTTTAATACTAATTTCCCCTAATTTTGAAACCGCTTTGACAAATTTTAGGCAAATAATTCGTAAAAACTGAAATTACAAAGGAAAAACAGTTCGCCATATTTTCATGCATATTTTTGTAAAATTGCGGAAAATCTAAACGTAGAAAAGAGTGTAAAGTAAAAAAGATACGAAATGAAACGTGTATTGTAATAGTTGGGGGTGAAACGAAGTTTACCGATGATTTTCTACTGTATTGAAACTACTATGAATACAACAAGCACCAAATTTTTGAGGACACGTGCAGCGAAACAGTTGATTATCCAAAGATAACTGGAAACGAAGATGTTGGGAAAGATCTGATGGAGAAGGGCAAATCGCTCGGACGGAAACAAGGGCAGGCAACTGGTAGGGTTGGAACAGCAAGGGGAGGAAGGAGGGTGGGTCGGAGGAGCAAACGGAGTCCGGGTTTACTGTGACAAACGAGCGGCCCCGAAACGTCAATCAAACGACCGTACCGGCGCATTCCAAGCAGCTCCACCTGATTTGGTTAGACGTTCGGATATCGAGCAGCTGCGACTCGGGCGAAGTCACGTGGAATTTGGTCTAGCGACTGGACGGTGTGGACTCTTATCAACGAAATTTTCTGCTCGAAATTTCATCGCTCCGTTCCACGTGGGGGCGTCGAGAACAGCCTGACTCTACTCTCGTTTGCAGCACTGTTTATGGGTTTCTCGTCGCTTGGGCGAGTTTGTAGAACATTAGAATTGATATTGGAGTAATGTATAGCGTTACGTAGAATTAAGAATGTATTGCAGAATTGATATGGAAATTTATTTGTAAATTGGAGTTCGTATATAGAATTTCTAATTAATTATAGAGTTGATGTTGAAATATGTAGAATCGCATGTAATTTAGTAATGAACCTACTAATACATTGTAGAATTAATCTTGGAATATGTCGAGTTATATGGAGCTGATATTGAAATAATATATAGCATTACGTAGAATTAAGAATGTATTGTAGAATTAATATGGAAATTTGTTTGTAAATTGGAGTTTGAAGAAAGAATTTCTAATTAATTATAGAATTGATATTGAAATATGTAGAATCGCATATAATTTAATAATGGAGCTACTAACACATTGTAGAATTAATCTTGGAATATGTCGAGTTATATGGAGCTGATATTGAAATAATATATAGCATTACGTAGAATTAAGAATGTATTGTAGAATTAATATGGAAATTTGTTTGTAAATTGGAGTTTGAAGAAAGAATTTCTAATTAATTATAGAATTGATATTGAAATATGTAGAATCGCATATAATTTAATAATGGAGCTACTAACACATTGTAGAATTAATCTTGGTGTATGTCGAGTTACAGTGGCGGACAAAAGTTTAAGACTAGATGACAATATAAAGCATAATTTTATGGTTTGCAAATATAAATTTATACAGTGGCAGCAGGATACAATAATTGCCGGATGTTGAATCGTGTATATTCAGTTTTCGAGCAAACGTATTGGTTAATTCTGAATCTAACAAATTGCCAACCGACAGCTTCGCTGCTCTTAAATCTCGCGCATAGCCGTGCGTTTTCTAACAGCTCCGCGATATTTCAAACTATTACACTTGTTGTTGAGCATTTTGTCAAGCCACCACCGGACCGATGAGAAATGGCACTCGTGGAACAGCTGGTCACCGTCAAGAAGTACTCAGCTCGTAGACATCCGGGCCTTATCGTCTCAAAAATAATTGTGCATCATCACAGCATACATTAATTCTATATTAGTTTTCTATATTTCAATAACAAGCTCTATACATATACAGTGGTGGACAAAAGTTGAAGACCAAAGGGTCAAAGAAAACAAATAAATTATATTAATAAGAAATAGCACGATAAATAAAAATTGTATTCTATTGTAATCACTAAATAGTGTTCTATTATCTAGGATAAAAAAGAAAAATTGAATGACCAATTAAATACAAAGCTGTACAGTAGCGGACAAAAGTTGAAGACCAAGGGGTCAAAGAAAACAAATAAATTAATTAATAAAAAATAGCACGATCAATAAAATTCGTATTCTATTCACACCCTGAGCCTTATCATCTCTCTCTATTAAAGTAAATAAAAGTAGAATTTCCTATATATATATATAATTGATGGTTATCTACCAATCTAATCTTACTGCATCAGAGCACCAAAACGAGGCGAATCGGAAAAACGCATCGGAAAATCGTTCGATTTTACGGGAAAAACTCCGTGTTTCGTCGGGCGAACCGGCTGCATGCGATGCTCGATCGATATCCGTCCGAGCGTGCGACTTCCGAGAGGCGTTTTCGCCGCGAAAGCGATAATTTTACTCGGCTTCGGGTCAAGGTACGTCGCCGCGCGCCGCGGTGGCATTCGACCGCTTTAGAAAGTCGTCGCTGCAAGCCCCGCAAAGATCCTCCGCTCGCCGATATATAAATATTAATAACTACAATATCGTAATTTCAGAAACAATGCGCGACACGGCCACACCCGAACACACCGCGGCCTAGTTGCATTCAAGGCACGACATTAAAAAGGCTGTTTCACCTGGCACCGCGTCTCCGTCACACCTACGCGTTTCCTGGTGCCCCGCGTTTCAGTCGAATTAAATCGTTTCGGCAATCTAACGTTAAATTTTAGCACACATTTATTAACTCTCTGCACACTGAGAGGTGACTGTTAGTGAGTGACTGTTAGTGAGTGACTATTAGTGAGTGACTGTTAGTGAGTGACTATTAGTGAGTGATTATTGGTGAGTGACTGATAGTGAGTGACTGTTAGTGAGTGACTATTAGTGAGTGATTATTGGTAAGTGACTGATAGTGAGTGACTATTAGTGAGTGACTATTAGTGAGTGACTGATAGTGACTGTTAGGCAAAAGTAAATAGAATCAATTTACTAACTACTATTTTGTTTTTAGCTAGTCTTCAACTAGTGTTAAATTTATTAAAAATTGTACTTTGGAGAATTTATGAAGGGTACTAGTTCAAGACTAATTGATGGCAACAGTAAATAGAATCAATGGCAGACGAAAGAATGGGAGACTTGCCATTCGATTGGTTTAAGTGTTAACCCTTTGCACACTGAGAGGTGACTGTTAGTCGTCTAGTGATACTAACTTAAAAAATTTTCAAATTCGAAACATTCACTAATATTCGCCTGTATTAAACGTCATTTCGTTTAGTTAAGTGATCTACTAAAATTTACATACGTGACTATTTAACCTTTCAGACTGATTAATGAACAAACTAACTAAAGTTTGAAAATTTGCGAAATTATCATTTGGTGACTGACAGACATATTTTTTTTTTCATTGGAAGCCTAATTGTTATTTTGGAGTACAGTGAATTACAGAGGGTTGTGCAACCCTGTGACACATGATATGGCGTACAAATAAAGAAGCTCTGATTATGGTTGACCGATTTTTCATTGGTACTGTAAACTTCTAAGACACTCTTCTACCGAAGCTTAACGAATAAATTACAAGGGATGCAACCCCCTGTTATGTCATAACCTAAGAGAAACTATATATATATTTATATTTATTATCAAATGATCCATTTTTAACGAACATCGCCAAGGGTGTTTGCTTCCCTCTGCCAAACAAAAAACGAGAATCGTAAACACCTCGTGTTCGATTCCTTTCAACGGAAGAATAATTTTGCATCGCAATCGACGTATTTTTACGCGATCTCCAAGTATTCAAATTTTAAACGATTTCCGTCTTCGTTCGCGACTCATAAATTATTTCAAAGCGCAAAGTTTCAAAGTAGCAACTCTAGTCGACAGCAACAGGAATTATCGCGTATGCTACTTTATTCCACGATCAACCGTTTCCTTTCTCTTTCCCCCCTTCTTCTTCTTCTTCTTCGTCGTTTCTTTTTTCCTCTCGTCTTTTTTTTTTCTTGTCACCGGGAAACTAGCGCCGCGGAATTTACGAGTTTACCGGCATAAATTCAGCGTTTACACGCTGGAATTTCATTTGAGGCCGTCGGTGCACGGAGCAGACAAGAAGAAGAGAACCGTGACGCGGGGACGTCGGTGAATCGCAAATCATCTTTTTGCCGAGTTACGTTTAAAACCACTCAACACCGGTGTTTTCTTGCTGCCGCTCTTTTTTCCAACCCCACCTCCTCCCCCCCTGGGCCCCGCCCGGCGTCGTCGCAGGCATGGACGCACACGTTCTTTCGCGTGGTCTTGGAAATTTATTGCGTCCGCGGAATACGGCAATGACTTCATTTAGATCGCCCGATACGGCGAACGCATTGGGTGGCGAAGATCGCTTGCGCAAGCGCGTGCCCTGTGTACGGGATCAGTTTCGCAGTGGCCCCTCGCGAAAAATCATTCGTTTATCAGTCGAGCGGATTAACCCTTTGGTTTGCGAATAAAATGGAATTTGATGCGTTCGAGAAATACGATTTAATTTGGCTTGACTGAACAGTTACGTGCAAGCTTGGAAACAGAACGTTTTATTTTGAAATTCTTTTTGGAAGGGGGTAAGGGGGGAGCGTCTTGATGAGTGAAGCAATTAAGTAATCTAAGTATATTCTGCATGGCGTTCGCTGAAAACAGCTCTTGATAAGTTTGAATATATTAAGTTTCAATCACTTGTAGGTATTAACCCTTTGACTTGCGAATAAAATGGAATTTGATGCGTTCGAAAAATACGATTTAATTTGGCTTGACTGAACAGTTACGTGCAAGCTTGGAAACAGAACGTTTTATTTTGAAATTCTTTTTGGAAGGGGGTAAGGGGGGAGCGTCTTGATGAGTGAAGCAATTAAGTAATCTAAGTATATTCTGCATGGCGTTCGCTGAAAACAGCTCTTGATAAGTTTGAATATATTAAGTTTCAATCACTTGTAGGTATTAACCCTTTGACTTGCGAATAAAATGGAATTTGATGCGTTCGAAAAACATTACTTAACACGTTGAATGCCACGACAGTTTTACAGGGTTTGCCCGTGGCGCCACGATCAATTTTCTATTATACGATACATACACTGTTGAAATATTACTTACAATAAATAAGTGTAACTACTTTTAGATATTTTTTACTGCATTAATTTCTCCACGCCATGGCATTAACGATGGTAATAATGAAAAACTGATAAGTATTGACATTTGTCCGAATTATGTATTTCTATCAATCTGAACGCGCCGGTCACCGGTAACCCCCATGGCATTCGACGTGTTAATTTGGCTTAACTGAACGGTCACGTGCAAGTTTGGAAACAGAACGTTTTGTTTTGAAATCCTTTTTGAAAGGGGTTAAGGGGAGAGTATTTTGAATATTTTAAATAGTACAGAATCGACGTACGAGCGAAGCAACTAAGTAATCTAATTGCATACTGCTCGGGGTTCGTTGAAAACGGCTCTTGATAAGTTTGAATGTGATTGTTAAATTTCTACCACCTTGTAGATATTAACCCCTTGGCATACAAAAATATTATTCAACCCTTTGCACTCGAAGGGTGACTGTCAATCATCACATGAAAATTTTGCAAATTAATAGTCGTATAAGTAAACTTTAGTACATTGCTTAACCAAACTAAATGAAATTGGAATAGGTGTGAATCTTATTCTATATTTGACACTTGAAAATCTTCGAAGTCAGTATTATTGAACCACCTCTGCGAGCCACCTCTCGAGCGCAAAGGGTTTCAACCAATTTCAATATTTAGTATTCGAGCAATTTTCGAAGACGCAAAGTCATTCTTCGAGTGCAAAGGGTTAATTCAGCTTCTCTGCTCCTGATTACTAACGTATGCAGATCGACACGATTTCGCACAAAAATACGCAAATTATTCTCGATCTGATGAAGTGCCGTTTTTACTATTTCTTGTGGTTGATCGTTTAACATATTACGTCGTTAGTTTCAGCTTCTCTGAGAATAGATTCTTATAGGTAGAAACGAGTAAGTAAGTAGAAGCGGTTGTTACAACATTGAATTAAGGTGACACGTCTGATAAACGAATTGCTTCAGAGTGTCGAGGGGAAATAAAAAATACGACCAAGTGAATTGCAAAACCCGACCATTCTGAGACAGTTTTAACGGTATCAATGTTCAAGGTAAGCAGTCTAGATGAGCAATTGATTCAGATTACTCGACAAATAAACCGTTTCGTCTCTATGAAAGGTAATATCGTCGGCTATGTAAATTGATTCGGTTGCTTCAGTTTTAGATACAATTTCGAACGGCAATTTTAAATTTCAGTATTTCCTAGATTATAGATAATACTGTTTTAACAATCGATTGCGTTGTATTAAACGAAATTCATAAGCATGCTGTAAATTTGTGTGTACTACTTAGTGCTATTTGTGTTAAGTAGAAATGTTGTTTACACTACTAAACTATTTTAAATATACATATTAATAATACCTAAGAACTTCACTTTATTTTACTCACACCTGAGTCCTATCATCTACTCTACTAAATAAAAAGTAAGAAATTTCCAATATTATTTGTGTGTGCTATTATTAGTGCTATTTGTGTTAAGTCGAAAAGTTGTTTACACTATTAAACTATTTTAAATATACATATTAATAATATCTAAGAACTTCACTTTATTTTACTCACACCTGAGTCCTATCATCTACTCTACTAAATAAAAAGTAAGAAATTTCCAATATTATTTGTGTTAAGTAGAAATGTTGTTTACATTATTAAACTATTTTAAATATACATATTAATAATATCTAAGAACTTCACTTTATTTTACTCACACCTGAGTCCTATCATCCACTCTACTAAATAAAAAGTAAGAAATTTTCAATATTATTTGTGTGTGCTATTATTAGTATGATTTGTGTTAAGTCAAAAAGTTGTTTACACTATTAAACTATTTTAAATATATATATCATCAAAGAACTTCACTTTATTTTACTCACACCTGAACCCAACTATCATCTCTCACAAATAAAAGTAAGAATGCCCATATTATAACCATACAGTATACATGTTTTCCATCGAATTAACCCTTTGCGTCGTGGCACACTGACTTCGCTATCGCGGCCGTTCTATCACGCTTATCACAGGGTGATCGTTACGTTTCTCCCACAAAACAATGACGGTATAACGTTGATGGTAAATAAGATGGTGTCCTATACCGGAGGAGCTGAAGGACGAATTTTGTAGCAGTCTTGATGATAAACAAAGTAATTGTATATAATTGTATATAAAACTTTTGCAGTTTCAACTGCACACATGAATTTTATACACAATCAACTGTATGCATATCAACGTAAACGAATGAAAGTCAAATGCATTGTACGATAAATATGATAAAAGCATTTATGGCTGGGTCAAATTGGACCCGAATTAGTCCTCCTAGGGTTAATAGATAGTCGAGCGTTCTTTTCCGAGTACAAAGAAGAAGGAAAACATTTCTCCGTGGCCGCTTAAGCCGTTCTTAGTCGCTTATCGTGGGCCCGGTGGCGTTAATTGTTCGATACACAGCCGCCCACTCACGGAAGTCGACTTCCTCGCCTAATCGCCGGGCGGAATTTAGTTTCTTGATTCGGTATTTATGCGCGGCACATTTTTCAACGGAATTCTCGCGCCGGGGACCGGCCGCGATATAAATCGTGCCCGATAAAACGCTTGTTCCCAGCGAATCTTGGTGAACCGGCCAAATAAATCTCGCCTGCATTTATGTACAGTAGCGGACAAAAGTTTAAGACCAAGGGGGTCGATGAAGGTAAATTACTTAATTAATAAGAAATAGCAGAATAAATAAAAATTGTATTCTGTGCTAATCGATAAATAGAGATATTTGGAAAATTGCGCGTACAGTAGCGGACAAAAGTTTAACACCAAAAGGTCGAAGAAGGTAAATTAATTGATTAATAAGAAATAGCAGGATAAATGATAATTGTATTCTATGTCAATCAGTAAATTGAGATACTTTAAAAAAATTTCGCGTACAGTAGCGGACAAAAGTTTAACACCAAAAGGTCGAAGAAAGCAAATTACTTGATTAATAAGAAATAAAATGATAATTAAAAATCATATTCTATATACAATAGAAGGAATACAAACCATAATGATTACAGCAAAAAGTCACAGTAAATTTTCAAAGGTGGAGGTATCACGATAAATTTACAAAGTTTTCATAAAAAATTACGAATCGATCATTTTCACTGATCTTGATAGTTATAGCGTTAAAAATATGCTTTAAATTGTTCGCAAATTTTCGTTGCAGGCTTCAGTAAACTTCAATCGAATATTTCTAGCGTAACGCAAGCTAAGATTTTAGAGTTTGTTCTTTATGAGGTGATCGCTGTAAAACCTCGGATGAGGTATATGACGATATAAATAAAAGGTACTGGAGTTCGAAGTTTCAGCAAGTTCAACGTTCGGGGGACTCGCCGCCTTCGAGGCGGGGATAAAATCGAAAGGATGATACACTGCGCCGTAACGCATTGTCTCCTTGCTATTTTCACGTTAAACCCAGCCACACCGTCGGCCGTCCCCTCCGGAATACCAGTCATTTGTTGGCGCGAAACGTGTACTTGAATTAAATTAAATCAAGAATATGTGACAACGCCGCCCGGCGTTCTGCACGGACGATTAAAAGGTGTTCCACTAAATTCTTCGTGGATCTTGAACGAATTGTAACCGGCAAACTCGTTTCGTTAACATTGCTGAATGAATACACCGAAAATTTTGCTGTTTTTTTTTTTTACCTTCAATATTCCACTTTAAGCAAGTGACAGACTGAGAGTCACAGGGATGAAGTGTACTAATGTAGAATTCAAAACTTTAATTCCCATAACCGTCATATCTCAGTTAAATAAAAAGTAGGAGAAGTGGAAGCCAGTTGTTGTGATCAAATTCAAATTTAAACAGTTTTACACTCAACCCCTCCTCACTCTCCCTCTTTTTCTCTTTTTCTCCTTTTCTAACTTTTACTCTGCACCCTAACAAATAAAAAACAAAATCAAAGCTGCAAATCCGAAGCATGAAGCTTATTAATGCCTACTCTCCAATTGATATCCTCCGACAAAAAAAATTCCAGCCTTCCAACAGTCCCACTCCAGCCGGAAGTGACACAGAGGAGTTTTCGAGGCTCAGCACATCTCGTTTCGAGGGAAATCTCAGACGAGTCCCGGCAACGAGATGAAGACGAGCGCGTCCGCGGAGACAAGCGTCGGCCAGGAGTCGTAAATTTAAATTTAGAGCGGCTGACGTGCGCGCGAGCGCGAGCCTCCCCCACCATCCCCTTTGCGCGCGCGCGCGCGTTCGCGAGATCGTCCTCCGATTCTCCGTTTTCAAGGGGACGTACGGCTCGAAGGGCTGGGAGGGGGGGAAGTGGATTCGGTCGGAAAAAGTAGCGAAAAATTTGAAATTCAAAATGCATCGCGGATTGACCGGGTTTTGTCGTAAATTGTCCTGGGCCAGGGGCTCGCGGAAAAAGTTGTTCGGATTTTAAAGCGGAGCACACGAGAGAGGGTCCCGACGGTCCCAATCGCTGGGCCTCATCGGATCGTCTCAATAAGGAGACGAATAGGCCCTTGGTCCGAGGCAAAGAAAGCGCCGTGGCGATCGCCCTTCTTCTCCCTCCACCACGCCCCTCTTCGTAGGGGCCCTTTTTTCGGGCCCGAAGGAAGCTCGATTTCTTGCAGCGGGGACACCCTCGTGGCGGTGCGCCGATTTCAACCGAGATACCACCTCCAGTTCGTTGGGTTTCCAGCAACGTGTGGCTGAAGTGTTGCTACAGGCATCCTGGGACTTACATTTCTTAATTCGTTAACGTCAAGCGGGAGCTGGGCCCTACCAGAAAAGATTTCTACGATTTCACGAATTGGTTCTACCGCTAATTTATTATAGTTGGACTAATCCACATTTTTGTAGCCACGATTGAACAAAAAAATGAGGCCCAAATAGAAAGTCCCACTCTATACGTGTTACGTAACATACATCATACTTTGCATACTGGTACACGGATATTTCCCACATTTTTGCACATTACACGCATTCTCCGCATTTTCTAGTAAAATAAAATTCCTCAGAAATGTATAAAAATCCGCAGTCTACTTAATCCAAGTACAGTCACTCTCGCACTATTAGCATAATGTCACATTTGGACAATTTCGTACACTAACGGGGCAACGCGAAAGAAGGAACCGTTCCAGCTAAAAAAAAAAAAAAAAATGAGACGAATACCGTTTAATCGGGATCGATCGACGAGAGGCTCGAAAAGAGGCGTCGCGCGGATAATTTTTATCGTCGCACCGTTTAATCGGATCTCCGTGGTCCGAGTCGGTGACGTAGCTTGCACGCGATACCGTTCCGTGTCCATGTTGCGTTCACGCCGGTCTGTTGTTTCTTTCTTTCCTTTGCCCCCGTTCCCCCCCTGGTTCCCCTTGGTCACGATTCCGCGACGGTGCGCGCGCGAGAAACCGGAGAGTCAGCCGACTCACGGGGGACCGGAAATTAATTGCTTGCACGGCAATCGATCCTTGATTATTTCGTTACGTCGTTCCTGGGAACGATTACCGCTGACGCGGAAAAGTCATCGGCCGCCGAGAAATCGATCCCGTGTTCCCTCCCACGCCCGCCAGGCCCGTTCCTTTATTTTTTCTTTTTTTCGAATTTTCGTCGAATAATTTCCTGCAAGGCACAGCGTTATTCGATCCCTTCGTAACAATGAATTCGTGTATATTCGTCGATTTTAGGATTGCGTTAAAATGGTTGTCGTTTGTCGGCTACAAGTCTGAGGACAAGATGGTTGAAAATTGGCGGGAGAATTAGGATTGGAATTTTTTCTATAAGTCGGAAATTTAGTTGTTTTTTCTGTTTGTTTGTGGATGACGTTTATAGAAATATGTTTTATTTGTCTTTGTATGTAGAGAGGATTTTTTTATTATTGGCTGGATGTGTTCTAACCTAAAAATAACCAAAGATGGAGACGGCACAGTAATGAACAGACTGTGAAATATAATTTTGTAGCTCGATTTACATGCAACGCAACTTAAAACGAACCTAACCTCGAATTCCAAAAGTGGAGAAGAAAGCTTAATAAACCTGTGCCGCTAATAAACCATTTCACACTTCGTACGCTCCACTTTCTCACTTTGCAGTACCACGAACACCAAAAATCCTTTTCGAGAAAGTATCTCCGCGATCCCTCCCACAAAAAAATGTATCGAAGAAACCGTAAACTAAATAACGGTCACAATGTTGTGACTCGCAAACAATCGTTACTAAACCTCACCATTTACGTATACAAAATGTAAATTTATTTCCAGTCTTACATCCAGCCTTTCTTTAACACATATCACTCCTATTATTACTTTATCGTTAACTATTGTTAATCAATTTGCCGTTGCCATATTTCAGAATTTCCTCACTACGTAATATCTACAGATTGTTATTTATTATTGACATTACCACTCGCTCTTATTATCAATTTCTATTATTACTACTTAGTCATCATATCATTGTTACTTCTATCAATATTATTATTATTATTACTGATATTATTTATATTATTACTACTACTACTATTATTATTTTTTTCTTTTTCTTTTTATCATTATTATCCGTTTAAACTCAGATTCTTTCAATTTCAGTTTTACTTATTTTTCACTTAAAAACTGACGCTACTAATCCAAGACTAGTTACATCCCCAAATGAAATTTGAAACTTTTCTACCGATCTTAAGAATTCGAACACGCATACCTGATACCTATAATGTCCCCGGAAAGTTAAGCATAAATAAACGCCCTCGAAACAATCGGTAGGGCCGAAAGGGTTAAACCGCGTGGTTGTCGCCGGCATTTCGAACGCAAGCGACACGGAAAGCGAGAGAAGGAGAGAGAGAGAGAGAGAGATAAAGGAGCAAAGCGGCGTGCGGAGCTCGCGGATCCGGCAAAAATCCTGCGGGTCGTTCCGCGCCAAGAAATCGGCCGATTTCGCGGAGATAAAAGGCCGGAGCGCGTGCAACAGAGAATCCAGCTGACCTACTTGCTGCCAGTTGCATTCTTCCGTGGCGGTGTGTCCCCTGCTCGCTATCGTCGCCGCAGGTACCTATACACACGCACCGTGCACCACCACCGATAAAACGCCGTTCCACGGCCGTTCCCGTATCGCGTATCTCGCGTTTTACGACCGCCCCGGCTGAAAACGTCCGTTTCAGGAAAACTGGAACCGAACAGCCCAACACGGTGCTCCTCGATCGATCGAGATAACAAGCGCGAGCTGTCGCTTTTCACTGCATTATCGCCGCGTTTCTGGACGGTTTATTATTACCAACGATTTGTAACGTCCACTCTATCCAGCTCTGTCGTTTCATTACGTTTCCCGTTAAGTTTCTTTATCCCGCCCCGATGGGCTGTTTATTAGGCGGATTTATCGGTGTCGGATAGGCAAATCGAGCCGAGTGATACGGAAAGAGCGATTATCTGAATCGCGTGCCGTTTCATCCGGCTGAAAGTTATTTCATAGTTACAGTTTATGGACGCGCGCCGGGTCATTCGGAGCGATTAACTCTTTTTTACGAGTTTATATAATTTTTCGAGATTAAGTGGGAAAAGGTTGAAAACGGCAATTACTTCTGCTTCTACTTTGGACATCTTTTATTAATCTATGTATATGTAAATTGCTTGCTAGGGACTGTACTAATTGTTTGTAACTAGTACTAGAACGTGTGAAAAAGGACACTTATCAAAGAGACAGTTGAATATTAAGTTTACAGCTCGATTTGAACGAAACAACGTAACAATTATTAACAAGGGAGACTAATTTTCCTAACTTCCTTCTCTGACGATTTTTAGAAATGACTCTTTCCGTAGAATTCCAATTTCAAACAGAAGAAATCCCCCCCCTTTTCCTTATTATTCGTTCTTCTCAACGTCCAACGTAGAACTTTCGAAAAATTTCGCGCATGCGATCGGATCTGCTCAACTTAATTTTCTTCTCATAAATATTTCATTATCCTGTTAATGAACGAAAAGGACGTTTCGTGAGCGATGCGTGGGTGGATAGGGGGGGTCTCGATGAAGGATTAGAAAGTCGATTTCGCGGATCCAAATTCGATCGAACAGGAATTCGCGTATCGGGGGTCTTTGCACCCGAAGGATTCCAGCGGCGTCATTTATGGAACAGACAAGACACGCCATTAGATTTATGATTATGCAGCACCAGGTTTATATTTATGAAAGGCGACCAACACACACATACATATACACAAACAGAGCTTGGCCAGATGTGACATTAATCGGATTGCCCCGGCAGAAACTCCCGCAGGATCGTTTCGACATTCGGTTCACCTGGTTCCACGAATTTAACCCCGTTCATCATTCGCCGTTCACAATGGCTCGAAACACGGAGCCAGAAACAAAAGGAACTGAGAATTATCGATGGCGAACGAGAATACATGGAAAATGATCGATAATAAAGAACATGCCGACTTATTGTGGAGTCAGCTGTTCGAATTTTAATTTAAACAGATTAATTTGAAACATTTGATCCTGGAATTTGAAGACAATGTAGTACCTTATCTAAAAGGGACCATTAGGTTTTCAAACGATTCGAAAAAAAGGAGAGGACTACCATCGTATCCTTGAAAACGTAAGAAAGAGAATGTAAATATCCTTGGTGCACGATAAAGATAATTATTAATTATTATTATTAACTTTATTATTATTTATTACCATTATTATTAACTTTATTATTATTCATTACTATTATTATTAACTTTATTTAGGTCAAGACTAAAAGGTCAAAGAAAATAAATTAATTAATTAATAAGAAATAACAGCATAAGTAAAATTTCTATTCTATATTAATCAATAAATAGTGTTCTACTATACTGACGATAAAAATGAATAAATAAACAATATTTGCGAACCATAAAATTATATTTTTACATTGCCCAGTCGTCTTAAACTTTTGTCCGTCACTGTAACTCCTTCAAAGCGTTTTCCAAAGAACGCATGCAAAATTTTCCCGCGACCCTCCGGAGGAGAGTGCCCCCCCCCCCCATCCTCAGCAGGAAGTCACGCCGGCGAAACAGGAAGCGGGGCACAGCGATGACGTCGCGACCGGTTCTTTGGGCGGCGTTTTCATCGGCTTGCGCCGCCGGTGTCGCGCTGGTTCGACCGTTATTCAGGAATTAATTCATAATTAGAGCGGCCCACCTATGGGGAGCCTAACCCACATTCCAGTCGCCGGCTGTCCTCGTTTCCAAGCTTTTCTTTTCCTTTCTTCCCTTTCCCCCTCTCACCTTAACCCCTTCCCGCCTCCTGCTTTGTGCAGTCTCCTCTCGCGTCCGCCTCACCTACACGCATTTTATATTTTGCACGGCTTCGTCGTCGCGTTGCAATCCGTTTCAGCGTTCCTCTCTTTGCTTCAGAGAACTGGTCAGACCAAGTGGATCAGCTGATCGCCTTCCAGACGTCGGCTCTTCGTCGCGGAGCCACGGCCTCAGGTCCTTGCATTGTTCCTAAGCGGATTTTCTCCGCGATCCCGCAAGAATAAGGTGACGCGACCTCCCACTTTATTTGGGATCGTTCAAGGTGCAGAGGAAGGGGCTCTTTAACGCTTTACTGGAAGACTATTAACCCTTTGCAGTCGAGAGGTGACCGTTAGTTATCTAATGATATTAATTTCAAATTTTTAAAAGAGTTCCCCTTTAACCCTTTGCAGTCGAGAGGGGACTGTTAGTCGTCTAATGATGTTAATTTCAAATTTTTAAGAGTTTCCCTTTAACCCTTTTGCTATTGAGAGGTCACTGTTAGTTATCTAATGATATTAATTTCAAATTTTTAAAAGAGTTTTCCTTTAACCCTTTGCAGTTGAGAGGTGACTGTTAGTTGTCTAATGATCTTAATTTCAAATTTTTAAGAGTTTCCCTTTAACCCTTTTGCTATTGAGAGGTCACTGTTAGTTATCTAATGATATTAATTTCAAATTTTTAAAAGAGTTTTCCTTTAACCCTTTGCAGTCGAGAGGGGACTGTTAGTCGTCTAATGATATTAATTTCAAATTTTTAAAACAGTTTCCCTTTAATCCTTTCCACTCTAGAGGGGATTGTTAGTTGTCTAATGATATTAATTTCAAATTTTTAAAAGAGTTTCCCTTTAACCCTTTCCACTCGAGAGGTAACTGTTAGTTGTCTAATGATATTAATTTCAAATTTTTAAAACAATTTCCCTTTAACCCCTTTGCTTTCGAGAGGTGACTGTTAATCACTAAATAATAGTTTAGAATTTTCAAACTTTAGTTAGTTTGCATATCAATCAGAGGTTAAATAGTTGTATATTATATGAGAATTTTAGTACATCACTTAACTAAACTAAATGACGCTTAATATAGACAAATCTTACTAAATATCTGGGAATTTGAAAATTTTTGAAGTTAATATCATTAGACAACTAACAATCACCTCTCGAGCGCAAATGGTTAATCCTGTGTTTTGGTCATCCTCGACTGTTTAGCGGCAAAGTGGAATTCTTTCGAGAAGGGAACTTCAAATTTCACACGTTTATACACCCGTGGTCTAATTATAGCACCATAAAACCGAATTCTTCTCCCCTTCCCGTGTCCCGATTCCTGATTAACTCGCAACCGAGCCACGGTGCCCGACCATTAACATCTGTTTCAGGAATCCAACCGCCCAGAATGTCCCCTTTATCTCGAGCCCCCTGAGAACTTCCTCGCGGACCCTGGGTCCACGGGCGGTAACCAGACTCAGAAGGAACGCTGAACTTGAACAGCGGCACGGGGAACGAGGCCGCGCCTCTCTTATCGGCCCTTATCAGCCGGCTTAATTGCGCGATGTAAAATAGCGCGAAGAACCCACCACGCGAGACCGTGGCTCCTCGAAGACCTGCCTTCCCCCCACCGTATAGCTGTTCACTTCGAAGGTTAGGATTGTGCTCGATAATGAATGTCAGCAAGTGACAAGAGTAAAAAGAAGAAGCAGAAACTTGCCACCGGTTAACACTAGAACTATCAGAGCAGTCAAAATTGGTGAGATTATTCATAGCAACTTTATAAATCCAATTAACTCTATGTTGCAGAGAAGAAACCATAGAGTACCTAACTTTAAAAATTTCTAAATACAGAATATTAACAGTAGAACGTCCAAAGCAGTCAAAATGACCAATTCGAGATTATTCATAGCAACTTTGTAAATCTACTATGGTAAAGCTATCAAAATTTACTATGATTTTCTGCGGAGGGTATAAATAAAGATTTGTTTTCTATGAATTCAGTATTCTTTTGTTATTTCACAATTTGATTTCTTCCATGCAAATAAGTACACTTTAATTGTTGATAGTTCTAGTGTTAAAGGTACATTAATACTATAACTATCAGAGCAGTAAAAATTGGTGATTATTCACAGGAGGATTATTCACTAGAGCTACCAGAATAGTCAAATGACCAATTGGTGATTATTTATAGCAACCTTATAGATTCACTGTGGTAAAGCTTCCAAAATTCACTATGGTTTTCTGCAGAAAGTATAAATAAAGATTTGTTTTCTACTAGAGCTACCAGAATAGTCAAAATGACCAATTGGTGATTATTCATAGCAGCCTTATAAATTCACCGTGGTAAAGCTTCCAAAATTTCCTATGATTTTCTGCAGAAGGTGTCTAATAAAGATTTGTATTCTATTCATTCACTATTTTTTCATGTTATTTTCCAATTTGATCTTTTCCATGCAAATTAGTACACTTTAATCGTCGGTACTTCTAGTATTAAAACAGTCGAAAAGAAGAGTGTTAGGCTTTGATGGCCAGTGTTCATATTTTTTCAGTATAAAATGTGTGTTTTGGGGGTTAAGGAATATAATGACACAAAATGTAGGTATCATAGGTAACGGTTACAATGTTGCATAGTAACAGAGAAATAGAAAGCAACGATTAGATGGTGAACTATTGATAAAAATTAATAGATACGACTAAAGCGATTCGGTGTGATAAACCTAATGTCTCATAATTACGGAGTGAATATGCAAACGTATGGATGAAACGTTAACACTAGAATTACCGACAATCGAACCTGTATTGATACACACAGATAGCGTCTAAAAGCGTGCATATGCTGAACTTGTATAATTTCTGTATAAAAAAGAAAAATTGATAATTCGATCACCTCGGTAATTCCAACCGTTAGAACCGTAATCGCGTAACACCGGTTGGTTAAGAGCCGCTATTAACCTAGACTAATCGGCTAATAGACCGTTTACACGCGGATACGCCTATCCATAGATAAAGCCATGACTGCGACATTAAATTACGATCGACACCGCATTAACAATAGTCCAATTCAAACGCAATCGCGCGGGAGCTCGGCGAAAGGTGAGCCGGTCGACCTTTCGGGACGACACCGGAAGTTCTGGGGAACCAGAATTTCGAGGCGGCCCTCGGCATCCTGTCGTCGACAGCAGCGAGGAGCAGTGATGAATGATTTCTTAGACTTCAGTGCCTGGCATTGACTTGTGTCCGCGGATCATCGTGACAAACGATGCGACGCGATGATGCCCTGACTTTTGAGCAATTTTTTTAACCCTTTGCACTCGAGAGGAAGAAGTAACAACGTCGAAGTTGCTAAGTTGAAAAGTCGTTTATATACCATTAAGTTGTTACTATTAAACTATTTTAAATATACATATTAATAATATCTGAGAACTTCGCTTTATTTTACCCACACAATTGGGCCTTATCATCCACTCTACTAAATAAAATGATAAAAATTTTCCTATATTATTTGTGTGTGCTACCATTAGTATTACTTGTGTTAAATCAAAAACTTGTTTATATTATTAAACTATTTTAAATATACATATTAATAATATCTAAGAACTTCACTTTATTTTACTCGCACAATTGGGCTCTATTGTCTTCCCACTAAATAAAAAGGTAAGAAATTTCCTATATTATTTGGGTGTGCTACCATTAGTATTACTTGTGTTAAATCAAAAACTTGTTTATATTATTAAACTATTTTAAATATACATATTAATATAATAACATCTAAGAACTTCACTTTATTTTACTTACACCTGAGCCCTATTGTCTTCCCACTAAATAAAAAGGTAAGAAATTTCCTATGTCATTTGGGTGTGCTACTATTAGTATTACTTGTGTTAAATCAAAAACTTGTTTATATTATTAAACTGTTTTAAATATACATATTAATATAATAACATCTAAGAGCTTCTCTTTATTTTACTCACACTTGAGCCCTATCATCCACTCTACTAAATAAAATGATAAAAATTTTCCTATATTATTTGGGTGTGCTACCATTAGTATTACTTGTGTTAAATCGAAAAGTTGTTTATATTATTAAACTATACATATTAATAATATCTAAGAATTTTTCTTTATGTTACTCACACCTGAGCCCTATCAGCTCTCTACTAAATAAAAAGATAAAAATTTTCCTATATATCGGGCTGTGGTAAGAAACAGACGCGTCAAATACATGTGACGGTTAGTGGCGAACGAGTTAACCGTCGACCGACGTTTCCGTGGTCCCTGGCGAAGACGCAGGAAGATCCAAACGATCGTGGATCAAGTTGGACGTCGCAGACACGAATTAGGAATATTTAAACCGATCGCCGCCGCGTTATTAATCGGCGCGCGCCACGTGATCGATGGAAATCATTAATCCACGTGCAACCGGGCACGGTCTAGATTTATCTCGCTGGATCTTAATTAAACTGTAAGTAGCCCCCGTGAGGCTGGTAATGGCGTTATTGATACGCGTTCGACGGGGAGGAAGCACGTGATCGTATATGTGTGTGCGTTTAAAAAAAGTCGCATTTCGTCCGACCGGTGATAAAACGACATTCCAATCATTCTGATGTATGGAATGGAAAGTAGCGTCGTTTTTCTTTTGAATTTGTTTTCGACGTTGTTGCACGCTGTTTCATTTATAATATTTCCATTGTTTGAGAATTCTTTGCTTTCTACTTCGTGGATCGTGTGTTTGGTATCGATCACCTGGATTTAGGAAAATTTGAGAGCTCCTTTCAGCGATTTTCTGTTTAACCCTTTGCACTTGACAGGCGATTGTTAATCGCCAGATGATAGTTTCTCAGATTTTCAAATTTTAATCAGTTTGTTTATTAGTCAGACCCAATTATATATGTAAATTTTGGTACATCGCTTAACTAAACTAAATTACGTTTAATTAAAATAGGCGAGTCTTAGTAAATATTTCGAATTTGAAGATTTTTGAAGTTAGTATCATTAGACGACTAACAATCGTCTCTCGATTTCAGGCCACGTTTGTAGATCTGATTCTGTTCCCCTTTCATCCCCCGCTCGCTGACCAAAGGAGATCCCGAAGGAGATCCCGAAGGAGATCCCGAAGGAGATCCCGAAGGACAGACTCACTTTGCACGCCACGCATGTTCATTGCCCACGAGACAAGGAGAGACGATGGTAGAGGGTGCTGGGGGAGGGGGGCGAGGCAGAAGAGCAAAGTCACCGATTTAAATTGAAGCCGGGGAACACCCGCGAGGGAGAAACATTCGCTGGCCTATCGGGTTTAATAACACCGGGCACTGGTTCTATCTAAAATTACCGATGGCGAGCCGATCTCTCGTTTCTTCTTCTCCTTGAAAATTGTGGCTTCGATGGAACACGGTTTTGATTATTGAGAAAAGACACGAATTTTATTATTATTATTATCATCATCATCATCATCATCATTATCATTATTATTATTATTACTATTATTATTATTATTACTATTACTGTTACTGTTACTATTATTATTATTATTATTATTATTTATTTATTTATGGATATAAAATCCTTTAGTAAACAAATATAAATAATTTTAGAGAAACTTTTGTTCTCAATCACTTGAGAACACATTAGCTAACTCGGTTTTCATGATGATATATATATATATATATATCATAATTCTTATCCTACTGTTGAAATAAGAGATTTTCGAATTTTTAAGGACTAGGTTTTTTTTTTAGACATTTAGTATTTTCTTTGCATTCTGGCGTTAATGTTTAAAGAAATTGGGGTTAACCTGAAAGAGTTAAAATTATTTTGAAGAATGATGGTGTAGAGCGTAAAATTTGTTCAGAAAAAATTCTCTCAGCGTAAACAATGTTTCGGGTTTCTTAAATCCGTGTACAGTGTCTAGAACATGAAAATGTTTTGCATAAATACAAACACGGATGAAGGAAGCGGCGAGGACTGATTGAATTTGGTTAGCGATTAAAAAAAAAAAAAAAAGGTTAGCACAATTATTCGCGAAAGATTTGCGTCCGCGAGAGCAACGACGTGCCTCCTCAATATTTATAAGCCCGATATTACTGAATTCTCGCCTCGACGATAATTGAAAAGCTGCTGAATTAGCTATTAATTCCTGCGGCCTAATTTATGCGAAACAAGCCATAACTATTCACAGAGAGCACGGCGATACTCCATTACTACCCGACAGAAAACTACAATCCGTATTCTCCGGTTTCGACTCGCTCATATATTTTTTTTTTTCCTCTCCTTCTTTCCCCCTTCCTCGCCGCGCAACCTCCCGCGCCGCTGTTACACGCGCGCGCCAATTTGCATATCCGCGTTGTAACAATCGTCGAACGCACAATCGTGGAACAAACGAAACGTGAATCGAGAAAAAAATTCCCCGTTCCTTGAATTAATCACGGTGTACGCCCACGAAAACGCGCGAACACCGATCACAGTGGGGGTTCCATTCGTGAATCAACCCTCGAACAATTACGAATAAAATACCGATTAAGTAACGGGTTGCGTACGTTAACGATTAATTCAATTTTTATTATCTAAAATTATAGTTAGCACTATTTCTAGTTTTCATTACCGCTTAACGCTAGAACTATTAAAACAGTCAAGATGACCAATTGGTGATTATTCGTAGAAACTTTATAAATTCTCTATGGTTCCAAAATTATGTTCCAAAATTTACTATGATTTTCTGCAGAAGGTATAAATAAAGATTTGTTGTCTACGAATTTAGTATTTTTATTATGTTATTTTTCAATTTGATATCTTCCATGCAAATAAGTACACTTTAATTGTCGATAGTTCTGGTGTTCAATGTACATTAACACTAAAGTTCTCTAATTATCAGTAGATCTAGAGTTAACATTCTATTATGCGTTAACATTATTATTATCATTATCATTGTCGCTTCAACGAAACAGTATCCACCTAACATCGAACCATCGACTAACAAACAAATTTCTTCGGTGACCTCTGTCCAACGAATTCCAACGAAATAGAACAGCTTCCTTCAACCATGAAATCCGTATCTCTAATATATCATTAGGGATACGGAAAACCGTGGATATATCATTAACCGGATATCACTTTCCCATTCCTGTTACGAACCTAACCCAATCGTGTTCATGAAACCAGGCAAGAATGGTAAGCGAGAAAGATTTGCATCGAAGACGGGCACAACACAAACAATGCTGCTTGCTCTCGCGTTCCTCTGCTCGCTCTCGATGGATCCGTAGCAGAGGCCGCGTAAAAGTGCAGCTAATAGAGTGCCGCGGCGCTGGAAAACGACCATCGCGATAGGGGAACCGATAGAGGAGCGTACGGCCACCCCCTCCGTCGGTTTCACCCGGAGCGACAAAGCAGCCAACAAGCTCCAACCCGTGTTCAGCCGCCACGACGACGGGCTGGGGAAAAGGGGGATGGGGGTAGGTGGAGGAGGAGGTAGAGGGGGGCCGCGAAGAAGAATAGACGCGACGCAAGCACATGTGGCCGTCATTAGTCATTCGAAATTCTTCTGTCTTCGCTTTTTAATTCGTGCATCGAGATCGCCGCGGTTTCACGGCCGTGGAACAGCCCCCTCGGGTGAAAGAGGAGCGCGGCGAAGAAAGCGACGAAGAGGGACGGGAACGCAGGACGAAGAGCACGCGGCGATGGAGGAGCAGGAGGAGGTGGAGGAGGAGGAGGAAGAAATAGGAGAATGGTTGTAAAAGGGAGGTGAAGAAGTGCACATTCGGACTGGCGGAGGGCCCGAGGGAGGGGGAATGAGAGAAAATCACGCGTGGTTCGTCATAAGAGGAATTCCTTTAGCGATACTGGGCCCTCCATCCTCCACCTCTCCTTCTTCCTCCACCCCTGCGCCCGGTCCCTTCTGGCCCAGAGACCCCGTGCTTTTTTACTGGTTTATGGGATTTTTTTCACGCGGACCGCCGAGTCGTACATCAGAGAAGGCTGACTGAGGTCTTTCTCTCCTTCGAGTCTCTCTCTCTTTTTCTCGATCCCTCGCTCTCCTTCTGGCGTTCTTCGTCTTCGTTCGCCTTTCTTTTACTCTTTCACTCGGGTTCAATCTCTTTCTGTTCTTTCTTCCCTTCGTTCGTTTCTCCGTGGCCGAGGAAGGCTCGTGTGCGTGTCGTGAGAGAGAGAGAGAAACAGAGAAAGAGAGAAGAGAGAGACCGGGGGAGGGGACGAACAATAAAAAAGAGCAAATGCCAGCCGCCATAAAAACAACTGAAAGTATTAAAAACTTTAGGCCTTTTACTGCCGAGAGCTGCCTTCCCCGGCGGAGGTACAGTCGGACGAATACGAACGATCTGACTTCTTTCTTTCCTCCTTTCTTTCTTCCTTTCTTTACATACTCTTGTTCTTTCTCTTTCTTCGTTTACTCCATTCGTTCGACCCCGGAGACGATGTTCCGTCGATCGAACTGCGATAATTGAATAGTCGAAAAATTTTCAACGGAACCAGGCTACCGCTTGCCAACTGCCCGGCCGCCATCTTTGAATTTTGTTTTTGCATTCGAGAATAGTTTCGTTTCGCTTTGGTGCTTTAATCATTGTTTGAGAATTCGTATTATTACAGTTCTATTATTCTTATCATTTTTACGATCTTCTGATCTTCCTCTTTTTCATAAATGTAGGGGTGACAATTATTTATGGCATAATTTTTTAAGGTTAGAATCGTAATAATATACTGTTCTCCAATTGTTATTATTTCTGTAGTCTTTCTAGTCTTCCTATTTCGGAAATAAATTAATTAAATCGCTTAATACAAATTCTATGATAGGAGAAAATTAAATTTCAGAAGGAAGTAAATCAGAAGACACTTTTCACTGACATATCTGGGTCGAAAAAAATTCGAAGAATAAGATCAAGTTGTAGCCTCTTTTAATTAAAATCGGGGCACTTAATTAAATTTTACAGATTAGCGAGAAGCAAGAAGTTCCGTAGGGCCCAATTTACTGAACGCGTGGGGCCCGAACGTCTGCGTGGTTCCCGAAGGGGCCCGAACTGTCGAGAATCCAAGCGATTCAGAACGCGTTAGACCAAGAAGAATCCATTTCCACGCGAAACCCGATCCCGAGGGCGATTCCCTGCTCGTTTCCATCGGGCCCGGCGAGGCAATCGAAAAATCGTGACCTGGCGGAGGTTAGGGTCGCCAACCGTCAGGGATCGCCTCGAAAACTCTTGAATCAGGGATTAAAATAAAGTCTGCTGTTTCCTCGGCTTGGAAATTGGGACAGTATTTAAAAATAACATGGTTTCGACATTACATCAACGATTGAAGATCAGGTTAATGCTGTCATCTCAACATTTTATCGAACGTCAATCGTAATAAGCATTTCCCTCCAAATCCACCGGTGTTCGGTAACTTATGAATTGGAGTGTACACCACCGTAATGTTAAACAAAGGTCTTTAACCCTTTAAGCGCTGAATACTTTTGGTCTAAGTGCTTCGAAGGGACGGCAAGCTATCGCTGAAGACAGAGTATTGTTACTGGTACACTGACAATCGCGTTGCAATAAGCGAAAGATCGAAAAAAATTGGCAAACGTATATTTTCGTCCATGAGTAATTTTCGTCAGCACTAAAAGGTTAACGCTAAAAAGTCATAAGGTGAAGAAAACAAAAATTGACAAACGCGTATATGCGTCCATAGTCGCTAGGAGCGACTTCCATCAGACGCATAGCACTCAAAGGGTTAATAATATAAATATTGTAATCAAAATTATATTACTTCTAAAATGAATAAACATTGTTTTCAATGACTTTAATATTATTATTTACACGTCATTGTAGCATTTAAAGTCTGACATTTTAAAGTTTGCAAGTCAAAATACGACGAGAATAATTGACAAAAGCATATATGCGTCCATAGTATCTACGAGCAACTTCGTCAGACGTATATATGCGTCCACAACACTCAAAAGGTTAACCCTTTCCCGACGGATGGTGTACATGTAAGCCCTCAAAACTTTGATTCCCAACGTGTTCAAAAACACAAAAATCCCTTCCATTGTCATTTTCATTAAATCATTATACACAGGGTGTACCCGAATCGACCAACCCGCTAACAACGCGTTCTTATTATTAAAAAATGCCACGGCGAAAGGGTTAGGTTCGAGTTGGTTACGTTCGACTCGACGGATCGACGTTGAAGTTAATTTCTCGCGAAGCGTGTTCTAAATCACGTTTCCTAAAATACGATAACCCCGAAACAAAGGGAAAAGGGAGGCTCTCGCCTGGGTGGCGGAACCAGGGGAACCGAGGGGCGGCGAAAAAAGGAACGAACGGAGAACGCGGAGCGAGACGAAGGGGTGGGGCACGGGACGGAGGCTGCGCCTCGTAAAATTATCGTACTTTAATAAAACGTGTCGTGCAAAACGCGAGGATAACGAGAAAATATAGGGTTCGAAAGACTCGTGAAATTTATAGAGCGATCGCCGGGGCACGTCGAGGGGGAGGCTCGGGGGAGGGAAGGGGGAGGGGGAGGAAGAAAGAGAGGAGGCAGCAGAGTTTTGGGATGGCCAGGGCCGGGTTTAGTTCGGAGGCACAATAAGATACCGAATAAATCAACGGAATACCGTGAGTATCGAGCTCGCAAGTCGATGGTTTACGATCGAACGCGATTGCCCAGCCTTGGATCCCGAAACGGACGGGAGAAAAAAAAGGGGGGTGGGTGGGGGGGTGAGGGGGCTGCTGAGTGGAGGGCTTTACAATTTTCCCTTTCTTCGCGGGCACACGTCCTCTGCTCCCTTTGTCGTGGACACGGATTTTAATAAACGCTAATTCCTGGGACCGGCGCAGCGTTCATTAGGTCACTTTTACGAGCACTGAGATCAGGCGAAAGATGCAGTGCCGGGGGACATTAATAATCACGATGACAGGGGTTCTCAGTTGGACCCCCAAATTTGTTTCAGTTGACTAGAGCAGTTCGAAGAACCTTCTTCTCTTTCGTCTTTCCAGTCTCGAATTGAAATGACACTGTGTGCTTAACGCTAAGATGCAATTCAATGATACCTATATGATTATCGTAATATAAATGAATTTTGTAACCTTTGACACCGGTCGTAAGGTATGCACGACGAGAAATGTTATACATAAAAACAAAACAATGTGCAATACTATGCTAAACACAAGATACGAAAAATATAATGACCTTTAGTTCAAGGTTGACATGGATAAAGGTATACTTAAAAAAAAAAGATAAATGAAATTCTGTGATAAAAAATGCTTGCGGCTGTAACGAAAGAATAACGAAATACTCTTTTCTCGAATTGTACAGAAAATTTGGTAATCAAGCAGCGATCAGTCCTTAAAAATAATAATAATTTTGTTTAACTGGCTGGTAGCCCTTTTACATCAGTTGAGAATTGTATAGGATGTTCGAGAGAATTGAACAAAAATATAGATAAAAAGTTGGAATTGTCAGACATTACGCGGTTTAAGAGCAGAAACGTAAGCAGCTCCAAAAGAATTAAATTTAAGCGTACGCTGTACTCATTGGCTGTTTTCATAATTCTAGTAACACAACTTTGTGCACCTAAATTTGTTCTGGTAGTACTAATACTGAATTCGAACCAGTTCCATACTAATGCTTCAGCTGATGGATAAAACAGTAAAATTCGACAAACATAACCGTATAATTCACGATAAAACATAAAATTTTAATGACGACTAAACGCTAAACCGAAAAAGTTAACGAAAAGAAATAATTCCTTTTATTTCCATAATATAATACCAATTCCTTAAATGATCTAACTAAACGCTAATAAACTTGTAATACCAATTAATAATAAAATAACGATATACTAATAATTCCTTCGCATTTTCGCGCCACAGCTAAACAGTTAATCTCCCAAAGCGATCGGTTAGTTCAAACATTGCTAATCTCATCTCACACACACGCGCAAACGAGAGACCAAACGAACGATCTAACCTCTAAAAAGGGAACCGAAAAGAGCGAGTGAAACCAGCACGAAAGAAGAAACTGCAGTCGGCCGTGCAACGAGGAAGAAAATCGCGATGCCCCTGATTCTCTAATCTCTGCAAACCAGCCCCCTCTAACCCCGTCCTCGGTGGGTTTGGTGGCGAAAGTGTGCTCGGGCGCCCCTGGAGGGCAGGCCGCGCAGCGCCGCACCGAGAGCAAGCAGTAAATCTCGCGGACAAACAATCATAATTTTCGAAGAGCTAACAAAAAGCAAGAGACTCTTTAAAGGGAGCCGATGCCAGCCGACATGAAATGCGGCCGCCTCCGCGCCTCCAATTGTTTCGAGGTTTTCTTCCCCCCTTTCCTCCCCGTCTGCAGCCGCCAACCCCCCTCCAGCCCCCGTTGCAGCCGCCACCGCAGCCTCCGCCGCCCTCTTTTTCTCTCCACGTCCTTCCTTTCCTCCTTTCCGCCGGATTCGCCTCGCCGGGTGTATCAACAAGTGTGCCCTCCCCCGTTTTCCCCTTGATTTCTTCATTTCTTCCTTTACTCCACTTATGCCGTCACTACTTCAAGTTTAGGAAAACGGAAGGCTAGAACGTGTCTGGCCGATCGACCTCAAATAAGATTTAACCCTTCGAGCGCTGGATACTCTTGGCCTAAGCACTTCGAAGGGACGGCAAGCTATCGTTGGTGAGGGAGTATTGTTACTGGTATAGTGACAATCGCGTTGCAAAGATCGAATAGGTCGGCAAACGCATATTTTCGTCCATGGTTCCTACGAATAATTTTCGTCAGCACTAAAAGGTTAACCGTTGAAACATGTGGTTACAGAAAAGGTCGTAAGATGAAGAAAACAAAAATTGACAAACGCATATATGCGTTCATAGTCCCTACGAGTAACTGCCGTCAGACGTATATATGCGTCCACAGCACTTTCAGAAGCTTAACATCAAAATGTGTGACCACTGATGAAAAATTCATAAGGTGAAGAAAACAAAAATTGACAAACGCATATATGCGTGAAGAAAACAAAAATTGACAAGCGCATATATGCGTCCATGATTCCCCTACCAGAAACTGTCGTGAGACGTATATATGCGCCCACAGCACTTTCAGAAGCTTAACATCAAAATGTGTGACCACTGATGAAAAAGTCATGAGGTGAAGAAAACAAAAATTGACAAGCGCATATATGCGTCCATGATTCCCCTACCAGAAACTGTCGTGAGACGTATATATGCGCCCACAGCACTTTCAGAAGCTTAACATCAAAATGTGTGACCACTGATGAAAAAGTCATAAAGGGAAGAAAACAAAAATTGACAAGCGCATATATGCGTCCATGATTCCCCTACCAGAAACTGTCGTGAGACGTATATATGCGCCCACAGCACTTTCAGAAGCTTAACATCAAAATGTGTGACCACTGATGAAAACATCATAACAGGAAGAAAACAAAAATTGACAAATATATGCGTCCATATACGCTGTCCAGACGCATATACGCGTCCATAGCACTCAAAAGTTTAAGAGCGTTTCTCGCTGGTGAGACTCTCATCACGACATGAGGATCTATTGATCCTATGCTATACAATCAGTCCATGGAATGACCAGTTCCGATTGCTGAAGAAAGAAGAGAAAAAAGGAATTCCTTCCTTTACCTAACCGAGAGACGATTTTTTTCCTGCCCCTATCAGTTTCTTTTGTTTTTCTTTTTTTTTTTGATAAAAAATTGACCCCTCCTTGTTGATCGTCTTGTGGTCTGTTCGATACCTTTTTTGCGCGAGCTGTTATTTGCTCTGCGTTACGTTTTTCGGTTGGCGGAGTCAGGGTTAGATTTAACGACGTTTATTGGTAACTGTTCGACTCACTTTGCATGTTTGGCTATGCACTGACTGTCATGACAGGACATGAACACTGTAGCCACCGACGATTAACGTTATTCTAATTCGTAATGAAGAATTTTAAAGAAAGACGAAATCAAAAGATATAATTTATCAGAATCTACGCGAATCACAGAAATACACGCGTCGGTCGCTAGGTTGAGAAAATGGAACTTTCTGCCGTACCTGAAGGGTTAACCCTTTGCACTCCGTTGTCCGTTGTCCGAAGTTCTCACGCTAGATACACGATGTTCGCATTCTTCTTTTTGTTTTTTTCGTTTTATTAACCCTTCACGCTCGAGAAGTGACTCACAGTCGTCCAGTAATACTGACTTCAAAGATGTTCCAGCGTAAAATATTTAATAAGATTCACATATATCGAATACCATTTGGTTCAGTTAAGCAATACACTAAAGTTTACTTATACGACTGCTAAACCCTTTGAGCTTGAAAATTTGAAAAATTATCATTTAGAAAATTAACCCTTTGCAATCCGTTGTCCCCTCTCAGGGGACATTAGAATTTATTAGTGATTCCGGGGAATCAACTTATCCCAGCGCAATCTTTTCGGAAATACATGTTTCTGTGAAGTTTTCTGCTAAAATGGCACAAGATATCAAATCAACACATGGTACGGTTACCAAGATATATAAAAAAAAATGGTGATTTTGAGGAACCGAGAATACGTTCGAGATGTCGCCGGGTGCAAAGGGTTAATAGGAAAAATTCCAAGGGCAGAATCGACACGCCTAATTTGGAGCACCGATGTATGAACCGCGGAGCAGTTTCTTGCGACTTACTTTAGGAATTCGCGGGGTGGATTGGACGTATTTCGTGGCTGAAAAAGGAAGGACGGTTCTTGCCGAACATCCGACTCGTTTTTATTCACCTCATCCGGGAGAGCTTGTTGGCGAAACGAAGAGAACGATTTAAAGTATCGAATGCCAGCGCGGCAAGATGAATCTACTCGTCAGCATTCCGAGTAAACTTCAACCCTTTCAGCGAGTCCGTTAACAAATTTGATAAAGAGAAGAATTCATTTTTGATCGTCGAATATTTGGTCTAACAAGAAGGAATATTTTTGAAATATCATGGCTGTCGAACAATTTTTTTAATTTATCAAACCCACACAATAGTCTCCATCGTTTGACGACAGTAGATGCTAAAAGATTCTTAAACTGTAAATAAAGTTAAGGAGAACAATAGGACTAAGTATGATTGAAAAGTAGATATTTAAGTGTTTGCAAAGAGATTTATGTATTCTATTAGTAGGTTAGGTTATTGGGTGGTTATTTATTTATTTTTTTTTATGATAAAATAATAACTAGAATAGGGTAGAATGAATAGAGAATAATAGGGTAAATGGATAGGTTAGATTAAGGTTAGATATTGCTAAATAATAAGAAAAGTGTAACCGGAAGCCATCCAAAACCGAAAGGTGCGGATTATGTACAAATAAATAAAATAATAAAATAAATACTAAAAGATTCTTAATCGTCGTCGGTTGTAAATTAACGTCACTATAATATACTCGCCTTCACAATTTATTACACGTAAATAGACTTTGAGTTTCTATGCATTCAACGTGCAGAAACGCGTGAACGCGCCTAATACACATTCTAAAAATGTCCACAAGCCGGTTACCCAAGAAACGCTACAAACAACGGGTTCTAAATTCTCTAAAAAAAATAATCAGTGGTATCCCCCTTAACACTAGGTTTACGGGACCCGTGAATTTGTCGGGTTTTGGACTTCAGGAGCAAAATTTATAAAAACAATTACTATTATTTCTACCGATTTTTGTTGACTTTTATGCAATGGAGTGATACGAATATATTTATATCCCTTTCAGCTGAGCAATTTAAAATTCTGCATACAATAGCAGACAAAAGTTTAATATGCACCAAAGGGTCAAAAAAACAGATAAATTAATTAACAAGAAATAGCACGATAAATAAATATTCTATGCTAATCAATAAATAGTGTTCTACCATAATGACGATAAAAATAAGTATATTTGTAAAACTATGTTTCACATTGTCCTGTTGTCTTAACCTTTGGTCCGTTACTCAACCTATGTTACACCTATTTCTTAGTATATGTAAATTAAAAATAGATATACAAAGAAATGTCCCTACACCTAGTTTTATTAAGAAAGTAAACCAAGAAAACTTCCTCATGGCCCACCCAACGTTTCTCTCTTCCCCCTTTCCCTCGATCAAACATAAACGGCGACGTTCGAGCAATCGACACGCGACTGTAAAGCTTCCATAAAGTCATACTAAAGCATTACCAAGAATCTATCTAGCTGCCTCCGTCAAATCGACCCAAATGGTCACCCGGCACAACGGAGGTCGGCGATAAAAACGCGAGCCAGCATAAACGGCGCAATCAGTTCTGATAAGCGCAATGGAAAATCTCGAAACGACACCCCCGTGGGACACGAAAACACCACCTGTTCCACCCCTGGCCCTCCCACGCGACCGGCCAGCAAATTACAGGCCTCGTTTCCAGCCGTGCGTTTCTCCGTGTGCTTCATAGAAGAAGAAAAAGAAAAAGAAAAAGCGCACACCCCTGGTTATCAGGGTGAGGGGTGGGTTAGCGGGGTGGGTTTGGCGAAGGAAAAGAGAGAGCTGTGAAAAGCGAGCAAGGGTTGGAAAGCTTCTTATCGTGGCCAGTGACTCTCTGATTACAGGCACCCCGGACGAAGGAATCGTCGAGTCTGGCCAGCAGCCATAAAAAATGCACCCCCGCCAAAACCCCCTCTTTTCTGCGAGCGCTTTCTTAAATCTCGACGAAGATAGCATCGTCGCGTGAAATCGGCGAGCTTATACTTCTCGGTTATTCCCACCCAGCCAGGACCGTGAGCAACGCTAATTTTCCGCTCTAACCCCTTCACCCCCGTACCACCCCCATCGACTAGCCATTACGCGTGTGCACCACGGAATGCAGAAGCAACGGCGGGAGGAAGTGTTTAGAGCATGTTTTGGGCTGGGTGGTTCATAAAATCGTGGCAACGACTTTGTTTCAGTCGTTTAGGTATGCCGTTGGTGGGTATAAATTAATTGGAAAATTTGGAGATAAAGATGGGGAGGGTTTGACGTTGGATTCGTTGAAAGAAGATTCATGGTGATTTGATTGATTTTGTGAGGATCGTAAGTGGGGTCAATCCTTTGCCTTGTAGCAATGAGTTGCAGTCTGAATACGATAGAGATATTCACTGGAGTTATGTACTGTTATTGTAATTTCTTTGAATGCTAAAGCAGTAGTTGATACGGTAACGGATAAAAGTTGAAAACGACGGGACAACGTAAAGCATAATTTTATGATTCGCAGATATCGTTTATCTATTCACTTTTATAGTCATTATGGTAGAACGCTATTTATTGATTAGCATAGAATACTAATTTTATTTATACTGTTATTTGTTGCTAATTAATTAATTTATTTTCTTTGACCCTTTGGTCTTAAACCGTTGCCCGCTACTGTATATACCTTTGTGTCTAATCGGTCACTCAGTTTTACTGTTTTATTGATTAGCATAGAATACAAATTGTATTTATACTGTTATTTGTTATTAATTAATTAATGTATTTTCTTTGGCCCTTTGGTCTTAAACTTTTGTTCGCTACTGTAGTCCGACAGGATTCATTCCTTGTTTTACTACCGTAAGTCACAGTAATCGCCAAAGTTACGGCCTAATTGCGTTACACAGATATGCTTTAATTGTGGTGAAACTTCGTTTTAACTATTATCAAAATTGATGGTACCGAGGATCACTGAATACCATACGAAACTGGTGATAATGTACTTGACAGTACGAGCGGGTTAACCCTTTGCTTTGCAGCCATGAATCATACTCAAAGAGTGTACAGCAACGTCTAATTTTAACTGGTGTCGCAACTTTTGAGGTTAAGAATTACCAAACACAAATTGTCAATAGTATTTCGACCATCTGAATTTGACAAAAAGAGTTAAACTCGCGAAACCCAACTGCAGACATTAACTGTTGTAACTTATTTTTCGTAAACCACCAACAATTGTTATTTTCCGAACCGAAATGTGAACACAAGAAAATCGAAGAGATGCACAAAAGTGATGCACAAGAATTGATAATTCCCTGTGGTTGTTTAACCCTTCCAGATTCGACGAGAAAATAAGCGTGGCAAAGCGAAAAGTGGATACAAGCTTCCGAACGACCGCGTACACGTATCTCTGGCAAGAGAATTCGCAACGTTCGACAAACGTAAGCGATTCAGAACAAAATTCTGCGACTAAAGACACGAGATGCTGGCGATCGCGAATTTTTCCTCGCTACAAGAGAACAATGGTCGGATGCTAAATCCGTGCGTCTGGGACCGACAGCAGTATACCTAGGCTCAAAGAATCCCGAGGCTAAGTGGCTGCCAACTACTTTACAGCCTCCCCTTGCAATAACCCATCACTTCCCTGACATAATTCAAATACTTTGTTACTGCACCCGCCCGGCGATATTCACTGGCTCGTATAAATTATAAATAAACCTGTGGTCCGCGGTCCCGTTTTAATGGCTTTCCCGAAACTTAGCAAGCGCGCTTCGCTCGCCCCTCGTTCCCGGCTGACGCTATTTTCTACTAGACACTCGGAATATTTCGCGGTTTCCTTCTCCGCTAATATAACCAGAACGGAACGTGTCCCATGGAATAACGTGAAACTCGAAAAGAATCAACGCAAATCACCAAGGGAGGTTCCTCGCTATCGTTACGAAGCAGTTTAAGCATTTACCTAGGCTTCTCACTCCCAACGAGTGTCCTCAAATATATCCAGAACAGAACGTGTCCCATGGAATAACGCGAAACTCGAGAAGAATCAACGCAAATCACCAAGGGAGGTTCCTCGCTATCGTTACGAAGTAATTTAGGCATTTACCTCGGCTTCTCTCTCTCTCAACGAGCGTCCCCGTTTCCTCCGCTTCTTGTCTTTCCTCTGGCGAACATAGTACTTCTCCTCTTCCGTCGACGAAACGAAGCAGAACCCGGTGAAACCTTGAGGACTTGTACAACGAACGCTACCTTCGAGTCTCCTACAGGAAGAAGGTGTCCTCGTCGCGTCTCATCACTCACTGACAATGACAGGCGGTGTCCAAGGTTCAAAGAAAGAGCAGTGCGTGTCACTATATGATCAACACAAGTCTAAACCGCGAGACCGATAAGGGGTTGACTAAAGGGGTACAGGGGACACCAAAGAGGCTTCTTCCCTCGGTGGGAAGATCTCGAGTAAAATGTAATCTCAGCAACACTGGTCACGAAACTCTCACACGATCGAGATGTACACACTGTCCACGAGAAAAAGGATGGTAGAAAAGAAATCACTGGCCCATGTTCCCGGTTAACGTGAGCGTGGCACTGTCATCCATCCGCGAGCGATCGTCATCGTCATCGTCAACGGGCGCGACGTCGAGGATTCGTATCACTGAGAAAACTCGATCCGGAACGCGGCACGAACGACGACCCTTCGGCGACGCCGTGGAACCGGAAGTTCCACCGGTACCAGCGCGAATTCACGGAGAGAAGTCGAGAATTCGCGGCGCGCGATGATGCCACTGTCCTCTCCTCGCTGGCTCGACTCTCTCCGGTCCCTCGAGAGGGTGGGGGGAGGGTTGGTTTCCTAACTGGTGGTGGCAGTGATCCGTCAGGGGTGGGGTGGTGCGTGTGCGCGCGTCCACCGTGCACAAAACAACAGCAGCACCGGGGGAAAAGACGCAAAAACGCATCCGCGGATACGTTCCACTTCGAGATCGCCGCGTTTTACCTTCGAAACGTTCCAAAAAGGCGACCTCCTCTCCACATTCCTTAGGATTCTCCACCGAGGGGATGATCGCGACGTTATTCCGCGGGTTCTCCACCCGTGAACCTCGGTACCCGGTGTGCCTGCCACTCTACACACCGCGGGGAACACTCCGCTTCGCCACTTGGTGGGGGCGGCTTAGACGAGCAAAGAAGAAGGTGGGGGTGTTCCGTGGCTTCCGTCCGGAGGGGGCGGTCTGGTTCCGTGTATCTAGCTGTCCACCGGCCAGGCCACTGATAGGCCAGAGGGATCCTGACTCCTACTCGATCCGAAAGGGATCAAAAAAGAACGGAGGAACGTAAAACCTCGTACGTACAACAGGAGATCGACGGAGTACTCCGTAACTGCAGCAACTCGGATGGCACGAATTTAACCCCCGCGCGACACGGGGGTACGGCGAAACGGGGCGAGAGAACGCGTGAGAACACGATATATAGGCTATACAGGTTCGGAGCTGAGAGAGAGTCTTTCACCGAGCCCAGAACGTGGAACAGGCGAGTGCGCGTGGCTCGGCTGGCGCGAGATGACTGAACCCCTCCGAAGGGTGAGAGAGAGACAGAGAGGAGGGGAGCGGTGCCACTTCTCTGCCCCTTCTTCAGCCGCGGCAGGAACGAAGCCGCGACTCTGTGCCCCCACCACCGCGCTCTGGAACGATGCCCCACCCCGTGAGACGGAACGACACGGTCGCGTTCTCCCCGCCTCCGTCGTCGTTCCACCTCCCCCCTGGCTCCCCACTTCGCCGCGGAGACCGCCAGGCAGCCGCGTCTCCCCACGCGGCTCTCTGTTCTTCGCTGTCTCACTCTCCGACCCGAACAGGGTCTCACCGCGCGCGTCTTCTGGCGCGCTGACTGAACCGGAGCTAGAGCGAGAGGCGTTGATACGCCCGCCGCGACGCTGACGAGGATAGGAGAGGAGAGGAGAGGTACCGTGTGTGTGCCACCGCGCCGCCGCGCACACAACCGCGCTCCTCTACGGAGTTCTTCTGCTCTTCGTCTACTGTCGCGGCACTCGTCCACCGGCTGGCGAGCGGCGTGCTGCGCCCCCGGGGCTGCTTTCGATGCTTTCGTCGTCCACGTGCTTCTTCTTATCGCGGACTCACCCTCGCCGTTGCTGGGCAGGGAGGGGATGTGGGTGGATCCGAGCGGTCAGCGCGACGCTGGGAGAGTTACGCTGCGCTGTTCCTCTTGGGGGTTTGAAAAGAATCGCGCAGGGTACATCTGGGTAGTAAGTCTGGGTTGACAAAACGTTTCACTGTTGCATATTGCGTACGTATAACTATAGACAAGCTGTTGCAAACGACAGGAGTCGAGCCGGCTTCGGTTAATGCTTCTGAAGTGTAAGTGTGGTCAAACGTGTATTTTGCAACACTGGATCGTTATTTCTGTCCACAATAGCGAGGCGTTCTATTGATTTAGATGCATTACGTAGTTCTATCTTAAAGCAGTTTGTAAGTTGGCAAATTCAGTATGATTGGTGCGGCCAAATTTATTTTTTGAAACTCAGAATGAAGGTACTTGGAAATGAAACTTCTTTTTTTTCTTCCCTCCGTTGCAATTTCAGCTGTTTAAGTCCGAAATTCACTTATTCTTCAAAATTCATCAAATCGATCGAGATTTTTCAAATTACAATAAAGTAATGTTAGATGTATTAGGCATGAGTAGTAGTAAAATAAATTTCTGATCTTCTTAAAGAGTCAATAGAAACGCACAGAGAATAAAAGGGTTAAGAGAACAGTTCATCGTTTCAAAATAAAATTGTAAAAATATTTTCGAAAATTTTGTGAAGACGGGTTAGAAATATCCACAGACAGCTCAGCGAAGTCAATCGACATCCCTGTGCGCAGAATCGCCAGGGTGCACGCTGCCGGCCAATGACGTCACGCCGGCCTCTCGAACAACCCTCTACTAGACCCTCCCACATTTTACCCCCGGGAACAGGGTTCTCGTGTCATCGCCGCCGCTTATCGACGATTCGTTTCGCTGGGGTGACGATTACCCCGGTCTCTTTTCGGCCAGTCGCTAATTGAGACAGAGAGCACTCGCAAAGAAACGCACAGCCTCCTCTCAGGGAAATTAGAAACGCACTCATTTATCGATCGACACCCAAATCTCTGTGTTGTTAACTATTCCCTTTCTGGTGTCCAGCCCTTCAGAAACGCTATACTATTATTTAACATTTTTATTTGGGCCTTCACAAACTTCAACTTTTTTGAAGATGGAAGAATAACATTATTGCGGAGTTTATTAATCACTCAAAACTTTAGGGGTTGAAATGGAACTCTTTGTTTGCATAATTCTCGAATTTGGAAAATTTTTCTTCCGAAGACCGTAGAATTCTTATTAGTTTTCATCTTAGAATCTTAGAAAACTATACAAGTTATAAAACAAAATTGTGAATGTTACTAAATCATCCAGAACTCTGTTAGGATTGAAATAATGTTCTGATGTTCTATATGTAGCTTGTAAATGTGGACACTTTCGAATCTAAAATTTACAGACTCTAGGCTATCGCAACTTAAAAAATGAAATGAGAAGTCTAAGGGTTGAAACTCTGAAGGGCCAAAAGCTTCCCCTTCGAATCGTTAGTTTGTTATTCCATGCAAGAAACCTTCTCCCGTTTTCCATAGTTACAGTGGCGGAAACAAAGGAGCGGCAGGGCGCAGACTCGCCCTTCAAACGGAAACCACGGGGGCAGGGGTAGCTCTTGTCCAATAATGTCGAGAGTTTCACCACCCTCCGACCGACGTTGGAACCTCCCCCTTTTTTCGCAGCGAGTCCCGTATGGACGGGCTTTTGATTCTCTTATGCTGTCCAATGGTAAACATAATGGAGTAACAATGTGCCGAATTAAGTGGCGCTGGATGAAACAAAGCCTGATACGAGCAATTAAAAAGTGATCCTCGTGAACAGTTCCCATGAACTGTGCCCTGAACGGCTGTCGAGCGTTTCACTTCACGTATAATGGAAACCAGGCACGGGCGAATAATTTATTTGTTTCAGCTAATTCTTCCAAGTAACAAATATAACGTATAACGTGTACTATCCGTAACAATTTCAGGAAACATTTATTTAAATTTAAAATAAAGTAGACAATTATTTTATTGTATAGCTTATTAATAATATAATTTAGGGAATTGATTCTTTAAATGTAGTAGAATTTACCATGTTTGAAGTAATAATGAATAATAAATTTTTTCGAACAACAAAACGATACAAAAATAAGAATTGATAAATTGTTTAAATAATCCAAAGATGGAATATCAATATTATGCGTTTTACTTTTGTGCCTCAGACTGTCGAAACTTTATCTCTTCATCTTCATCGACACTTTTATTTACCATTCGCAATAACGTAACATTTATTTTATGAAATTCTGTTTAAGCAACAGAACCTTGGGATACGGAAGACTTTGCTGTAATAAGTACAAAATATTGTCCAGCTTGAACAATTGTATCCGAAATATTTTATTCGGTTTGTCTGTCCAACCCTGGTTGGGACACTGGCCATTCACCGGTCCCTTCCAACTTTTAGATTGACATTTCCGAGGCTATTTACATCGTGCGGGTAGTTTATGGCGCGGATTAAGGATGATTAAGGCTGAAAGGAGTCATGAACGAAAATGGGCCTGATTCACGTACTCACGCGGCCATGTGAACGTTCCTCCTTTTCGATTCATCGGTGATTCGACATCCTCATTTGTCACGATTATGCTGCTCCGCATCAGAGATGCCTTTCTTCGGCGGCCATTCTGCTTAATACCGTTCTTCAAATAGTTCGGTAATGTTTGCCACCCCTGATAGCGATGAAATTATAACAAACAACTGTGATGGACCCGTTCGAATGAAATTGTTATACGTTATTCGAAAGTGCCATTTTTTTATAACAGACATTTAAACACGTCTGAAACGAACACGAATGGCTATTTCATCTTTTTAGCAGTGAGAAGATTAGACTATTTTTAAAAACTGACGTAAACATGGAAATATAAAAAAAATTACGAAAACTGTTCCATTGCAAAGCCTAGGTACCATTTTGGTTTCCCTTAAACTGACGAGGATAATTCCAAATCGAAGACAATACTCAGAAATAAATAAAAATTCCCAAAATCAAGATGAACAGAAATATGAGAATTATAAGTACCATTTTTAGTATAGTACCATTTCCAATATAAGAACTCCATTGTCCCCTAACTCTACAAACTATGAATCTAAAGCAAAGATCGAAGTCTGCTTTAGAAATAAATGGAAGGTTCTTAAAAAGATGAGAATACAAGAAGGTATGGGAGTTTAATCAACACGAATCCGTGTTCTTTTGGTTATAAGAATAACGGTAACCGTGGATCCAGGGAGATGAGATCGACGAAGCAGGAAATTAATTTCGGTTTATCTGTAGCCGGTTGCGTCACCTGCGTTGCGAGGGGATCCCGGTTAATTCGGGCCGCTTTTCACCCCGTCGAAAATCAGGTAGCCGGAGTTTCGTGGAAAGTAGGATGTGGGAAAAAGAGTCGCGGCCCGTTAGGCGAAAGGGTTGCTGCGTAACCCTCTCGCAAATGGTCAGGATATACCGGTCCCGGATCGTTTCCTTAAAGACCCGTTTAGCCCCGATAAAATATCGTGTTTCCTCGAAACCTAGATATTCACTTTCAAAACCTGTACGTTCACTTTTTTTCTTTTTTCACGGCAGATAAATACGCGGCGGCCATTTAATCGGAGAAATTAATGGACGGCATAACTTTGGCATGCATTTCCTCGAGTTATAATATTTTCAGTAGGTAATAGAATATTTTATTAATAGGCAGGTCGTTTTTAATGCATAATAATATTCAACTAATGATACCGGTACGTGTCAGTACATTAATTATGATTTATATTATAGGAAGTTTCTTTAATATTTTTAAACGTATGCAACACATATGTTAAAATTGATTGCGGTGAAGCTGAATTAATTGACCCATAAATACGAAAATAACTGTAACATTATGCAAACGTAATCTGTATAATCATCGTAACAGGATAATTTATGATCAAAGTGACTCGATTCTCATTGGACAAGTCCCGTGATCAATTTTCACACAAATTTTTATCGTCTACACAATTCTAGGATTTAGAATTGCGTGCCGCGTGAACGGATGTAAAAGTTCCCGGCCGCGTTCGAGTCACGGTTCTTTTTTTTTCTCTCCTTCGGCAGAAGGCGTCTCTCGTTAGTTTTTCCGAGGGGTTTCGAATATCAGGAAAGAAGGGGTTTGTACCGTTCGGGCGTCCGTGTGAGAAAACCATTAGCCAAAAGAGGAACCTTTAAATAACGGGCTACCGGGCTCAGCCGCCGTTGCCCGGAGGGGTGGATCGGTTGGAAAAAAAAAGAAAAAATCGGTATTTTCAATTCCAGGTAGCCAGGATCCGATGGAAATATCTTTCCACGTTACAGGATCGGGGGAAAGGGAGGGGGACATTAGCGGACACCTGGAAACGTCTCGAGAAATCGACGCGCAGGACTTTACAATCTTTTATTTATTTATTTATTTAACAATGAACAGGCCAAGGCCTCTGGAGTGCATAAAATTATAAATGATGGATTATATTATAGCACGACAATGCCACAAAAAGGCTAAGAATTACAATTACAAATTATTGAACAGACTGAATAATGAACGTTTAAACGCAGTAGATACAACAGTAAATGCATAGTGTTGCGTTGCACACATGCAACAGAAAGTTTTATAATAAATCATTACGAAAAAATTATAAAAAAAGTTTTCCTTTACTTTTTCCCTGCATTAGCATGTACATGTTTACATAATATTTTTACTTAAGTAATCATGATCTCCATTAGACATAGGAGTGCCCGCTTTAAACCTTCGCTTCTTCTTTAAAATGAATTGTTATTTTTCAGCAAATTTCAAAGAACCCTCTCCAATTATAATAAAAATCTCTCCAAATTTTGGAAACTCAATTCCTTTTTTTCTTCTTTTATACAAGGTGTCGTTAGCAACTGATACAGGAAGCACTTAGAATACAGTGATTACAAGGATTACCTGCACACATTAGGTGCTTCTTTGCAAAACGATCATTAATTAGAATGTATAATATAAACAGGATCATATTGTTTTTATCAAATTAAAAGTGTGCCATTGAAAAATGGTAATCGAGTGAAACAAAGTTCAATGATCCTCCCAATAAAATACTCGATTCTCAGAAGAAAAAAGGAACGTTGCACGGACCGAGTAATTGAAAAACGACCGAAAACGGGTTTTTCGCCGGAAAGCGTCCGATTCTCCACGAAACTGGCGTAGGGAGAGTTGAACGATCTCGGTCGTCTGAAAGCTTAAAAATAGGCCGCGGCTCGCTTCTTCGAGCGGTGGAAATATGAATTTTTTATCTGTGCCCCTCGCGGTGGCCATATGGCCGGTGCTCATCTCCGCTAGAGGGGTGGAAAGACAAAAAAGCGGGTCGAAGAGGAGGAAAAAAAAGAAAGGGCGGTGAAACCGCGCCGCGAGTATTTTTAGAATAGAATTTCCAAGGTGGTTTCCGTGGTTCCGTGCGACAAGCCAGGAAAAGAGGGGGGGAAAGGGTTGCTGCGTCCTCCTTTTCTTCTCCTCCTTTCCTTGTGCTCCACGCCACCCCGTCGTTTCCGCGTCCAAATTCTTCTCGCCCCTCTTGCCCCCGGCCCTCGAACCCTCTATTTTCCTTTGAGCCTCGAGCATCCTTCAGCTGTCACTGCGTCCCGCGTCGCTCCTTTCTCGGATTCTTTACTTAATTCCCGTTTTTTTTCTCGATTAGTGCGCGCAGTAGGTTGGAGGTTGTTGTAAGAGGTACGGGACGCTTTTTAACCCTTTCACAGAGTAATAAAATAAAGAGAATCAACTTAAAAAGATAACTACTCTGTTATTTTCAAGACCTCTAACATTTTTTTACGTTAGACCGAAAAAGTGCGTAACCTCGATTGTTTCCAGACGATGAACTTTAATAATTGTGTTATCAAAGCACGATTTAAGGTAGGAAACTTACCCTGCTTAATTTATGTGTTGTAGTTTTAGATATTAAATAGTTTTATTAATCACATTACGCTTGTCCGCTCGCAACGCCTTCGCTTGCCATTCGCGTCTCTTGTCTACTGACTACCTTACTCTACTGACTACCTTCGCCTTTTGTCACACCGGTTCACTTGCTCTCTCTCGCTCTCTCACTCATTCCCTCTCATTCTTTCCTCACTCAGCCTATCATTCGCTACATTACAAACAATCTAATTACCCATTCGTCCTTTTGAAATCTCTCTCTCTCTCTCTCTCTAAATCACTACATATGGCTTTTCCTAATTTGTATTGTGTTAAACTGTGAAAGGGTTAATACTAGGTTTATGGGACCAGTCAATTTTACGGGTTTCAGACTTCATGAGCAAATTTTGCAAAAACATTTATTATTGTTTCTAGCAGTTTTCGTTGATTTTTATCGATAGACTGATATAAAAATATATTCAAATTTATTTCCCTCTCAGCTCTGCAGTTTCAAATTCTGTGCGATGTATACCTATTTTTTAGCGTGTGTATATTAGAAATAGATGTACAAGAAATGTTCATGAATTTAGTGTTAATTGGAATTTCAGCTGGTTCATACAGAGCGGAGAGGTATGTTTTGTTCGCAATTGTCGGCGAGCGGAGAGGTGATTATCCAATTGATCAATTAATCGACTTCTCGGAAAAGTGTTTGTGGGCTAACCGAGTCCACGGATCTCCGGGACTGGTATATACATACGTTATTGGACAAAAGTATTTCAAGGAACCGAAGCGGTGGAAGAAAGACGTAACTTAATATCTACAGCGATAAGAAAATTAGGCTCAGATTTAATACACCATGGTTGTTGAGAATGTCATTGACACTCTAATCTAAATATCAACAACTTCTCGCCGCTTCTGACCTCCGAACAGAAGTTCACAAGCGCAGGATTAATTTCTGCACTTACAAAACTCTCTCGAGTTTAGTAGAATCTCCATGTCCTTCGCGGGACCTTCCAAATATTGTTGAATTCGCAACATTACGCAACTGTAATCACAGATTACAAACTCGAACCTAAATTTTTGAATCGTGTGTAAGATTGTCCTGCTGCGCTACCAAACCTCGAAACTGTGAGTAAATTGATAATAGTAATTAATATAATTTATTTGAACAATAACTGTAAACACAATAAAACGACGAAATGTAACATAAATTAATGACACTGAAGATCGCCTCGAACTGCGATACTCCTCTCTTTCTCTTTCCTCTCTTTCCTCTTTCTCTTTACTCTCTTTCCTCTTTCTCTTCTCTCTCTCTTTCCTCTCTTTCATCCTCTCTCTTATTC
>JAOPTO010002184.1:163667-189409 GCA_033822845.1 Tetrapedia diversipes | reverse complement strand
TAACTTGTTATCATTAAACTATATTAAATACATATTATTAATATTCTAGTCAATTCATTTTATTATATTCACACCTGAAAAATAAGAACCTGGTAGTTGCTAAGTTGTAAATTCGGTTAAGTTGTTATCATTAAACTATATTAAATACATATTATTAATATTCTAATCGCTTCACTTTATTATACTCACACCTGAAACCTATCATTTCACTCTACGAAATAAAATAAAAGCAGAATTTCCTATAATAATACGACACTCAAGAATTGCCGTGGCCGATAAAGCAAAGTCTCCAGAGACCGCCGATCAACCAGTTTCTTTCAGAGTTCTCCGAAGATATTCAGAAGTCTGTTGATCGCGCGCGCGTGCACAGCGCAGAGAGCAGCAATCGCTGGGACTGGTTTCCAATATGACTCACGCGTGTAACACCGTTCGATCGTGTATTGGTGTGCTCGTATATCAAAACCAGTAGGCACCCCCGACATTGCACGATCAAACACGCCGTTGTCCAGCCGCTAGTGTGGTACCCATGATAACCCGCGTGAGTGCGCGCGCGCGCGCTCGAGCCCCGACGTGTCTCCGATTTTTCCAGACCGCCTTAAGTCTCTAAGTCGTTCTATTTAAGCGAACGCATGGAATTAAGTAACAAGCCGCTGTCTTTCAGCGCCACATCCGCCTCGTTTCTCTTGCTCGCTTCGGGAAACCGTTCGATCTCGCTGTGGCTCGTGCTACGATTTTTCCGTGACCGGGTCGCCACCTGGATGACTTCGGTGCGCGCGCGCGCGTGTGCTCGTGGGGCCCAAAAATCGCTTAACACGTTCCGTGCCTCGTGGGCCGTATACGACCCACGCTGAACTTTTCGTTCAAGGTGGGTATTCTCATTGTAAAATGAAGAATTTAAAAAAAAACTTTAATCTTGGTTTTGTACTATTGAAAAATTGTAAGGCGTGTGTAGGTCAAACACATTGTTTAATCGTAAAAGTGTGGGGCGTATACGCCCCACGAGACACGAAAAAATCTTCAAAAAATGGCGTGGCACGGAACCTGTTAACCCTTTGCGCTCGAGAGGTGACTGCTGATAATCGAACGATAGCAATTTTCCAAGTTTCCGGATGCGGATAGTCATGTTTAAAAATTTCAGCAGTCTTTATCTGAATTAAACGAGTAAATTGTGGTTTCAGTGTTTTGTACTTGGAAATATTTGAAGACCGAGGGTTGCCTTTCGAGTGCAAAGGGTTAACTCTTGGCGAACAAATGCCGCCATATTGGCGACGTTATAAATATTCTAAATATTCGCTTCAGTATCGTTCTGTATGAACATATTTAGGATGATCGGAAATGTCAGGAAAGCAATGTCAGGATTCCTAAGTATACTGTTTTTTAGGTGTATCTAAACTCTGAGCAGGTCCATTTTTCTGAATAAAAAAAGCATTTGTAAGGAACCTAACCTAAAAATCTATTATATAGAACCTTGGCAAAGGACCAAAATTTTGCATGCGTTCACACGAGTTAATTGAAACTAAAATAGTAACGCATTCGGTATATCTTCCAGTTTATATTTATGCACGAATTAACCGTTTGATATCGATGATCACAGTAAAATCTCCCAAAATCTGCGATACCGATTTCAGTATTCATGGAAGAAAAGAAAGTGATAACAATGATCTACTTCTCGGCCAGCACGAACAAAACGTTCCATTGCTTCGGCTTTATATCGGCAAGCCATGAAACGGAACGCATAATTCAAGTTACCACGCGTAAATGCATGGCCCGTACGAGCGTTAAAGGGTTAAAGAGTTGTCAGTCGTGGCGTACGGTCAACAAGGCAACACAAAAACAGGATCCAGCGCTATATTTGTCTAGGCTCCGGTCCCGCAGCTCCCTCCTCTCCGTGCATGGAGGAAGGAATAATTATTTTCTCGTTCTAGCGAGGAGGAAAGGGGGCAACAGAAAGCGAAAGAGAGAGAGTGAGGAGAAGAAAGAGAGTGAGAGAGGGAGACAGAGAAGAGGGAGTGAAGAAAATAGAGAGAGAGAAAAGAGAGTGAAGAAAATAGAGAGAGAGAAGAGAGAGTGAAAGAAAGAGTGAGAGAAGAGAGAGTGAAAGAAAGAGTGAGAGAAGAGAAAGAGTGAAAGAGGGAAGAGAAGAGAATAGAAGAGAGGGAAGCAAGAGGAAAGAAAGGAGAGGAGAGAAAGAAGAGAGAGTGACAGAGAGTGTAGAAGATAGAGAGAGAGGGAAGAGGGAGTGAAAGAGAAGAAGAAAGAGAGAAAGAAAGAGTGAGAGGAGAGAAAGAGTGAATGAGGAAAGAAAAGAGAAGAGAAGAGAGAGGGAAAGAGAGAGAAGCGAGAGAAAAGAAAGGAGAGGAGGGAGAGGGAAGAGAGAGTGAAAGAGATGGAGGGACAGAAAGAAAGAGTAAGAGGGAAAAGAAGAAAAGAGAAAGGAGAGAAAGAGAGAGAGAGAGAAAAGCTACTGGATCTAACGGTGGGGAGGGAAGCTTCGAAGCTAATTAGTACCTCTAGAACCGTGGTGATTGGTTACGAGCGGAAAAAGCGACCGAAATCCACGATTTTTGCCCCGCAGTCACGGACACCGTTAGAGGCGTTCTCGGATCGCGGATTTAGATCCGTTTTTTGCGATCGTTAGCCATCGCGGCGTTCCAACGTTCTGTCGTTGCGACGGAGACCGACGCGATTATTAATTTAACTCCTCCGGGTCCCGTTCCAGAAAACCATTATTTTGCTTCTGCTGGACCGGCTAAAAAGCAGCTCGGGAATGATAACGATGCGCGAGGTGTTTGTGCCGCTTCGACGGCGGAATAAAGTGGGTTACTCTGGAAGGAATTAATGGGAGTTTAACGCGTACTAGATCCTGAACGTGGATAATTTTCTTTTTGCAACGTGTACTCTAGAACCTGAACTGTATATCGCCGAGCCGGTCAATTTTCGCAGCTGAAATTGGGATATCAACTTTTATCTCTATTATCGCAAGGAAAAGGTTATTGCAAGAAACGCTTGATAGCTTTGGGTCGTGTTAGAAAACATTAAATGCATATAAAGACTCGAGTATCGATCAAATACTAAAGTATCATTTATATGTATGTTCCCCTAAGCATTTGCACTAAAAGTACTTTCTTTTGAACGAGCATCTAATCAAAATTAAAGAATCGGTTCGAAGTCTCTTATAATCTGTTTCCGTTTCGTCTCTAGATCCTACGGATTTTTAACTTATTTGTGTAATTGCTTAACATTGGAACTGCCGACGATTAAAGTGCACTTCTTTGCATGGAAGAGATGAAATTGAAAATTGCACGAGAAAATACCGAATACATAGAAAACGAATCTTTATTTATACCATCTGCTGAAAATGATAATAAATTTTAGATGCTTCACAATAGTGAATTTATAAGGTTGTTATGAATAATCGTCAATTTGTCATTTTGACTGCTCTGGTAGTTCTAGAGTTAATATACCTTTAACACTAGAACTACTAACAATTAACGTGTACTTTGCATAGAAGAGATGAAATTGAAAATTGCACGAGGAAATACCGAATACATAGAAAACGAATTTTTATTTATACCTTCCTATAAATTATATAACTATCTTATAGTGAATTTATAAGGTTGTTATGAGTAATCGTCAATTTGTCATTTTGACTGATCTGGTAGTTCTAGAGTTAATATACCTTTAACACTAGAACTACTAACAATTAACGTGTACTTTGCATAGAAGAGATGAAATTGAAAATTGCACGAGATAAATACCGAATACATAGAAAACAAATATTTATTTATACCTTCCTATAAATTATATAACTATCCTATAGTGAATTTATAAGGTTGTTATGAATAATCCTCAATTTGTCATTTTGACTGCTCTGATAGTTTTAGTGTCAAGCAAGGGAATGCATTGAACCAAAAGAAATTGACGAGCCTGTTTAATGTAAGATTAATTCAAAGCTGAGTGAAGCACGATCGCAGAGCATCTAAATGGAACAGCTAGGATCGATCGAATAGAACAGTAGAAGAGATTTGTAGGATGACACTTGTGGAAACATAATTTCTACGAACGCGTGGTCTACAAAGGTACCCCGAAGAAAAGAGTGCAACCTCGTCGGTATTCAAGTATTATGTGTCTCGTGGAAACGGGATATCCCCGACCTAACTCGGCAAACAATCGATACCAGAGCAACGAGTCGATATTCCGCAGTATGTACACGACACCCGCACATTCACAGACGCGTCGCTTTCTTGCATGTATGTGCATTGAAAATTCACGGTATTAAATTAATTCCCACGACTGCCAATGGTATTCCATTGGCTGACCCATTTTCTGTCCATACATAATTCCCTAGGAAATCAAGAAATCATAAAAAGTTGATTAACTATAATCGTGTACCCACCCTTCGAATCAATTTGGCACAATAATTGATACTAACGTAATTAATGGTTAGAAATGGTACCAATGATTAATTATAAGAATAGTCAATTAGCCAGAATAATTAGAAGAAATTTCATTTCGAATATAATTATAAACTAAATAAAATTACACAGGGTGTTATCATCCCGTAGAATTATTTTTCCTATTAATGTACGTCAAAAAATTAAAAGTAATTTTTTTAGGACTGCACTGGATAACTCTATTTCTCTCTTTTTACTTTCTTTTTAATTTTCTCAATTTTTTATTTGTTACCAAAAAGCAACTAATACCCGTTAATAAATAAATAAATATATGAATAAATAAATAAATAAATATACGAATAAATAAATAAACAAGTAAATAAATATATGAATAAATAAATAAATAAATATACGAATAAATAAATAAACATTAAATAAATATATGAATAAATAAATAAATAAATAAATATATGAATGAATAAATAAGTAAATAAATAAATATATGAATAAATAAATAAGTAAATAAATAAATATATGAATAAATAAATAAATAAATAAATATATGAATAAATAAATAAATAAGTAAATAAATAAATAAATATATGAATAAATAAATAATCTTTCCGATAAATTGGGTTTCTAACCACTCTTCTAAAATGCCTGTCTTTCCATCCTACATAGTTTACGTCGCGTAGACTACAAAGGGGGTTGATCGTTGCTACGCGATAAACCCGCGAGGAGCGAACGATAAAAGCGCCTCGCGTTGCCACGCGTTCACCGAAGCGTCCGCGCGTTTTATTACAATGCATCGAACAGAGAAAGAAGGGAATGGAGGTCGGTTAATCGCGATTTTCGAAATTAATTGCCTCGTAACGTCGGTTTCCCGAAACGGACATAAAACCCTTCTTCGGCGCGTCGCGTCGCGCGAGCTCCTCGCGTCGACGGGCCTCGAATATAAATTACGCGTTCCTTGAAACACTTGTACTTCCCTGTCCCCCGGCCGCGTCCGTGCTTCCCTTCGGGAACACACGTGTACCTGCCACCAATAACATCCACCGCGAGAGCAACGCGCGGCCGCCGAGAAAAAGAAAACATACCCCTCTGCAGCGCTCGCGCATGTCGTTACCCTCCCACGTGATTTACACAGACGAATTTATAGTCTTATTCGGCGGGGAGCATCGTTACAGTCCGCCTCAAAGTCTCCTCGCCACGGCTTTCGCCAACCCGTTTTCGCGATAATTAATAATACCCGGGACGTTTACCACTTGGGAAAGGGTACACGGTAATGTTCGACGTTTTCGCCAGCGATGGAACGTATTCGCTCGTTAACTGTAACAGTGAGATTGAGCTCGTGTCACAGCTCAAATTGTACTCCAAATATTGAGAAAATTGACGCTTAAGACGAGAGGATAATGTGGAACAAAGTTTTAATGGTCTTCAAATATTGCCTGTACATTAATTTTTAACGTTATTATAATAGAATACTATTTATTGATTAGCATAGAATACGAATTTTACTGACAGTGCTGTTTCTTATTAATTAATTTATTTACAGTGGCGGACAAAAGTTTAAGACGAGAGGACAATGTAAAATGTAGCTTTATGGTTTGTAAATATTGTCTATATATTTGTTTTTATTGTTATTACGGTAGAATACTATTTATTGATCAGCATGAAATACGAATATTTGTTTATACTGTTATTTCTTATTAATCAATTTATTTATTTCCTTTGACCTTTTGGTCTTAGACGAGATGGCAATATAAAACGTAGTTGTATGGTATGCAAATATTACCTGTACATTCATTTTTATTGTTATTATGGTAAAACACTATTTATTGATTAGCATAGAATACAATTTATTATTTATTGTGCTATTTCTTACTAATTAATTAGTTTGTTGTTTTCAACCCTTTGGTCTTAAACTTTTGTCCACTACTGTAGTGGCTATTTTCAAAGTATATCAATTTAATGATTAGCATAGAATACAATTTTTATTTATCATATTATTTCTTATTAACTAATTAACTTTCTTTCTTCGACCCTTTGGTCTCAAACGTTTGTCCGTTACCGTACACGCCAAACAAATTTTGCAAAATGTCACGCTGACATTTTTAGGTTCCTGTTACTTCCAGGAGGGGGGCAATGCGCCGTTGTCAACGTAATTTATGGTCGGTTGCTGAAAAAAATGTAACGAAGGAAAGCGATCGGTTTCTTGAGTCACTGTATGTAGATCAGCCGAGGCTCCAGTCAAGGATCTCGTAACCTATATCACGTCTATCCCCAAGGTTTTCACCGTCTAAACGCGACAAGTTCGCAACGAAGAGTACGTGCAACGTAGACCCGTGCAAACACAGAAGCGGTTACGAGCTATCGATGCCTATGATATATGGGACGGTGCACGGGCAATAGAACTTTCTACGGCCGTGTAAGTCCAAGGAAAACTGTATCTACCCAAAGGAAATCTCTCGTTGTGCATTCGTCCCCGAAGGTTTCAATTTCGCCATGAACGTTCGCGCAACACGATGGAATACTTTCGTTCGTCACACCTTTTTATTTAATCGAGATATAATTGCCAATTAGAAACCGCTGAATAATTGACAACGGGTGACATGTAAATCATGGAACCATTGTACCGAGCTCATTATCGTGATTTATGGGTGTTCTTTCGTACAGAAGAATGTTACGAGGTTGTAGGGTGCATACAACGGGGGACGTTTAATTTTTGAAGAAACACTTACTACTGTTATTAAACAAAGGTACATGATAATATGTACAGTTGTATAAAATAAGATACAAAAATAAGTATGCGAACAATATTTGCATATCATGAAGCCATGTTTTGCATTGTCCTGTCGTTTAAAAAGTCGTGCTTAATTTCGTGTGGGCCACTGTACAGTCCGCGGACAAAACTTTTCCGGCGACCCAATTAATACGTCAGTCACCAGAGGCCTTCTAAACGAACCGGTACACCCTGTGCAGCAAACGTCTACACGACAACACAACAACACCACAAATCACACCGGCTAACAATAAAATACCAGTAGCTCACACCCACCACGTGTCTTTCTGCCTACATTACACAGAGAACCCTCCATCTCTCTCTCTCTCTCCTCTATCTCCTATCCTCTATTTCTCTGTTTCTCTCTCTCTCTCCTTCTCTGTCCTCTTCTCTATTTTTCTGTTTCTCTCTCTTTCCTTTCCTCTCTCTCTTCTCCTTTATTTCTGTTTCTCTCTCTCTCTTCTCCTCTATTTCTCTGTTTCTCTCTCTCTCTCATTTCCTCTCTCTCTTCTCCTTTATTTCTGTTTCTCTCTCTCTCTCTCCTTTCCTCTCTCTCTTCTCCTTTATTTCTGTTTCTCTCTCTCTCTTCTCCTCTATTTCTCTGTTTCTCTCTCTCTCCTTCTCTCTGCTCTCCTCTTTCTCCTCTCCTTTATCACTCTGTCTCTCTCTCTCCTCCCTCTCTGTGTCCTGCTCTGGCTACCGTTTCATTCCATATCACTTTCTCGCTCTGCCCCGTAACCTTCTTTCTCTTCACCTTTCTCTAGAAATTCCTTCCCGTTTTTAAATTCCAGGAATCGCGGCGCTCGCCCATTCACAGCCGAGTCCATTGGGCCCGGTGGGCGCGACGAGGACGGGGGGGAAACGGGAAGAGGATGAATCGAGGTACGCTCACTTGGCCGATGGACACCCGAGGGGAAAGTCTTCGACGCGGGGCATTTAATTGGGAAGTCGAGGAAACAATGGCAACATCGAATAAAAATGCGACACGTGTACCATCAGTCGATCGCACACGGAATTTTCTTTCTTTTCGTTTTCTCCCAATTGGGCCCAATTTTTTTATTGTGAAATATGAAAATCTACGATGCAAGGTTTCCTTCCAAAATTTCCGGGTCCTCCATGTTCTTTGCACAACCAAAGTAATTTGTTAACCCTAAATAACTAAACGTTCGTCTAATAGACTACCGAGCCCTGCCAGTTTTACGAATTCGAAATCTGACAAGATTGCAAACGTTAATTTTTTAATTAAAGTATTATAGCGCCGGGCTAGTCAGTAGTTCACGGTTTTACGTGGACACATTGCACGCAATGTGTTAACCCATTCACTGTCAACTACGAGCTACTTCGTAATTTGTGTTACAAACTTAGATTAATTGCAATTGAACACGAAAAAGTTTACAGCCGTTTGAGTCACGAATTACTAGAAAAGATGAACGAAAACTTTACCTAATAATATCTTTTTATAAAAAGCAACAAATCTTCTAATATCACTTTTTATCATCAAAACGATAACACATATTTTCCTTAAAATGAAATCTTGGCGTTCAGGGCAAGAAGCCCTAAATTTGCCTGGCAGTGAACGGATCAAACGGCCGGTTAACAACTCCAAACGAGGGCCCGTTTGGTGGTGGGCTTTTGTTGGCCGCACCGGGTAGGTAACACGTTGCATTAAAAGCTCGCCATTATGGTTGCATTCCGTTTGGCATGAACTTTCACATTCAAGCGACGCGTTTTCGCATCGTAATCGTGTATTCCCGTTCCAAAGTGGAATTCGCCGGCTGCCAGGCCTTTTGTCCGTTCTTCCGATAATTGCGCTTTCTACTCGCGTCGCTTTGTCAATTAAGATTGTTTAACGTTTCCCGGTGACGTTTCCCCCGACGCGTCTATTCCTCCCGCGTTCCATCCTGTTCCTCGATCGAATAGGCCGCGAATGATTCGCGGATATTCCTATCGAGCAACGACGTTCGACTGCGATTTAACCCTTATGGCCCCAAGTGTGCCTCTCAAGCACCACCAATATAATTAATAATATAAATATTGTAATCAAAATTACCAATGAAAAACCATGGGACCATTTTGCGGGGACCATTTTGTTGGGACCATTTTGTTGGGACCATTTTGTTGGGACCATTTTGTTGGGACCATTTTGGTAGGACCATTTTGCTAGGACCATTATAACAAAAATTACCAATGAAAAACCATGGGACCATTTTGCTGGGACCATTTCGCCATGCACTAATGATCGGTACGCTGATTTACTGTCCTAAGTATCATGTGTACCCTACAACTCTAAGATTAATCGAAATTTATGCTTAGGCCGACAAACTAATAATAATACTAGTAGATTATAATTTAGGCTTAAATGGAAGGCAGAAATGTACAATTTCAGAATTTGAGCGAACAGGAATTTATTTAAGCGACAAATCCCTAAGAATTACATTCTTAAGTAAGATGCACGTTTTAAAGTTCAATTTTAATTAACAAAAGAATTGCCCTAACGAAATCGCCCTAAGTTCACCATTGCTAAGGGTCTCTAGAAATTACACAAAGGTGATTTGTCGGATCTCAAAATTTATTTAAGCGACAAATCCCTAAGAATTACGTTCTTAGCTAAAAAGAATGTTACAAAGTTCAATTTTAATTAATAAAAGAATTGCCCTAACAAAATACAAGCCGTGATTGCTAAAAGTTTTTAAAAATTACACGAAGGTGGTTCGTCGGGTCTCGAAACAAAATCGTAATCACGCCTTAATACAGATAAATATCGGATGCATCGGTAAAAGGAAGCATTCGTTCTCCATTTTGACAGGATCACGCCTGCACCCCCTTCGATCTCCAGTTGAACGACCTTGAATTGGCCAACATCTACCGACCTGCTTATCACGCGGATCCCTGGTGTAATTTTCTTCGGCCACCGCCACGGACGCGATTAATGCCAGCCACGATATCGATAATCGATAGCGTATCCAGGCACGATTTACGAGCGAGAAATTTCGAACGTTCACCGTGTTGGACAAATAGGCTCGACCTTTTTTTCCTCGTCACCATAAATTTTAACAGGAAGCATGCGTGGAAAGTTCCCCGTTGCTCTTCTCCGTTTCTCATTTTTCTCCTACTTTTTTTTCTCTCCCTTTGGAGTGTCTTTTTTTTAGAGAGGGGGCCAGAAAATTGGGCGAGAAGTGGTGGGTCTTGCGTTTTTTCGTCTACAGACGGTGGCCACTTTTGGGGTAAAGTGGATGGACTAGGGAAACCGGGGAACTACGCGATGCAGTATATCTGTCTGCAGTGTGAACGACTTATTTTCTGGAAGCGTGAATCGAGACCTCTTGGCACACATTTGTGAAGCAAAAGAGTTGTCGAGGTTGCAGTGTTTTAAATAAAAATAAATATTCTTCGGCAATTTTAATCACTGATATTATAAAATTGTGAATTTATAAATATGGTATAAGTGAAACATGCTATTCGAAATAATTGCAAATCGTTAATTCTAATTTCCATACCAACAAAATTCAAGGCACCAAAATTCCTCCAGCAAAAAGTCACAAATCGTTAATTTTAATTCCACTGCAAATCAAACAAAAAGCACGAAAATCACGTTTCTTGTATATATATTTATAATATACATATATTAAGAAATTTGTATATAGAATTTTATATTGAAGAGCTGAGAGGGAAATAGATTAGGTATATTTGTATCACTCCATCAATATAAATCAACAAAAATTGCTAAGAATAATAATTGTCTTTGTAGATCTTGCTCATGAAATCGGAAATTCGTCAAATCAATGAGTCCCGTAAACCTGGCATTAAGAAATCCTACATGGAAATCGGGCACGATGCGTACCATTTTATGACCACACATAGGTACAAAAAGAATCGAATAGAAGGAAGCGGTTAGCAGTGTTGCGCCCAACTCAGAGAAGCTAATATCCCCTGTGTAGCTTATTGATTCCACGAGAAAGGCCCAGACACAGTGGTACCTGACTACGAGAACGTGAAAATTCCTCGGGGAATATATCTGGCGGTGGGGTCCGTCTGTGAAATTGAGCCGTTAATACCTGACCGTCTCCCTCCACGCGATCCTGGGACAGTCCAGGGAACACTGACCCTGTTCAAGGACCCCCATGGTCGCCGTCGAACCCCCGGAAAATCGTCTCACACAATCGGACGCCAGGCGTTCTCGAAAATATTTTGACAGGCTTCGATCGACGATCCGCTTCGTAGGTTGACCTCTTCCTCTCCCTCCCTCCTCCGCCCCTCACGGCGAATGCTTGAAAGCCAATTTAAAGCATCCACGGGCATGGGGCGCTTTGTCGAACAGGGGAATTACGATTTCACGGCGTTCGAGCTGAGATAATGGTCGCAAAAACCTGGCGAGGATGAAAAAGAAAGGTTGGCCGCAGTCGTAAGTAGCCGACCACGGTGAAATTTACGACGACCCTGCTTCGTGCGAAAATCGCTTTTTTTCCTGCTGGAAAAAAATGGGACACCGTACTTCTCCGTTTTTCCTTTCAAACGAATCTTCTTCCTTTTTCCCGTTTTTTTAGGAACGTGTGATTTCAACGTTACTACGGCGAGAAATGGTTGACGCAATTTTTTGTCGGTGAGAAAATACAGAATACAGACTTGTGTCGTTGAAAGAGGAGAAAAAGAAGAGAAAAATTAGAGTTTAGAGGAAAGCAACGACAAGCTAATATCAAAGAAGACTAGTTCTAGTTTACATGTTGGAACGAAGGTGTTGCAAAAGAATCGAGCAACAGTTAGTATCGTTAGGTGTTGTTTCGGCTAAAGGTGGAACGAGAAAACGATCCTTTACCTCCGTTGAAGCAGCCCGTAAAGGGGGGACTTTCGATGGAACGCAATCAAGCCTTCCAAACCGAGTCGGAGAAGCTGTGAACAGGAACAAAACAAGAAACAGAGAGGGAGAGAGGAAGACGGGGAGAGGGAGAGGAGAGAGAGATACATACATCAAGCATCCAGCCGTACGCATTACGAACGTGTGTAATGAAACAGATTTTTCCATAGTTCTCTCGAGCCTAGCCCGAAGCGAAACGATAATACAAAGGGTACAGTCTGAGCCAAAAGCACGCGCGTATCATACTCGATAAACGTTGATATCTCGACTGTGGATTTGTGGACGAAAGTGAAAGAAAAAAAGAGGTATTTATTTATTTATTTATTTCCTTATTTATTTAATTATTTATTTATTTCCTTATTTATTTATTTATTTAAATAATTAAACGGGGTAAATTCCCATTATTGTACAAGAGAAGATCGAAATACATGACAGGGTGTACATAAATATATGTCGCATGAAAAGACAATAGGTATGTCGATCAATGGAGGAGAGGGGGGTGAGGGAGAAACGTGACGAATAAAAGGGCGTCTCGTTTGCGCGGCGGAGATCGGCCGAAAATCGACGAAAAATTCGCGAAGCCGGGCGTCTGGACGGGGCCCATAAAGTGTCGGGCGTAAATCACCCGGTTTTATGGTGGTGCACGTTCGCCAACCTTTAGCTGATGAATTCCTTGCTCGGGCGAACTCGCGGCCGTGGTGAAATACGCGCCGCGAAGAATGCTTTCGTGTTTGATTCTTCTTGGAAAACCGTTGCCGCCATCTTGCGAGCTTTCCTTCGATTCTTCGAGGTTATACTTCGGTAGCGATTCGTCTTATTCGATTATTTCCATCATTAGTTTTCTAACACCGTTTATAGAACTTTTATCTCTTTATACTAGCTACCTACACAACTACCTACAATTTATATAGATTCTTTCAACGATAAGTTTTTTTATATCGACGCTACTTTTAAGATGGAAGTTATTCTGTGCTCACTGAAGGGAAATCTAATTGTATTGAAAGTGAATTATTGTGTCTGTTAAGAGGTTATGTGGAATAAAAGGGATTCATGTAAAAAAGCCACTATGCAAATAATTATATGTATTTAATAAAATGATAATCTCGGTGATGTCTATAAGACATCATCGGAATCCATTATTCCCCGGAAAGGGAATCCATTATTTCCCAAAGTCTTTAGTATGTGAATTTTTCCACGAAAGACAAATAAATATTGTTTAACCTCAACAATATCCATTAGTGGGACTAAATAACGATAGAGATCGAACAATAATTTTTAATAATAAAAGAGTACATAAATCCCTCCTCTCCTTTGGTATAACAAACCTTAAGATTTCCAAAACGGTGATCAAGTAACAGCGACGAAACAGGTAATAAATCTAACACTCTTTCGTCGAGACGACTCAAACGTGTTTCGAGAAGAAAGAGCGAGGGAGGAGGAAGGGTGGAGGGAAGGGGGAAGAGTTCGGAAGAAGCCGGAAGGAATCTTTTTAGGTCGATTAGAGAGGCGCGAGAGAGCGAGGGGCCCCAAGAAGAGGTGTCGGCGACAGGCTCCGCCGTTTTCTGGATCCGCCCTAACGGCGTTCCGATTATACAGATATTCAAATGAGCCCGTCCCCGTTGTCTCTGGCCGCAACAGTTACGTATCATCGAATTATTCTAATTTCCTGCGGCAAAACAGCCGGCAGAAGTTGGCGGAGTTCGCGAGGCCTTCCTACTTTGCCGTCTAATGTCGGGTCCTCCACGGGCGTCGGGGAAAAAGGAACGGGTTACGCCCACTTCTGGGGGTGTCACGCGGGTTGGCTGGCCTTCATCAACCCTCCCGAGCGGAGTTCACCCCCCTCTGAGAAAGGCTACAAGCGTAGAGGGTGAGAGGTGCACGGTTTCCGGGTTCCAGGGGGCGGACGACCTGCCGGCCTGTGTGCGCAAAATCCGAACGGGCATTGCCCATTCGTGGAATTCCCGGCTCTGTGACGTTTCAGGAGTGGTTTCGAGAGGGTGGATCATGCGCGAGCCGCGAAACTTGCCGCGTGGACTCGCGGGGGCAATGAACGGGCAGTTACCATTGCGGAAACGGTAGGGTTCCATGATGCGGAAGGGTCGTGACACTACTACTTGTTGCAGGCAGTTATCTTTAACCCTTTGCACTCGAGAGGTGACTGTTAGTCAAGTTTAATGATATTAACCGTAAAAATGTTGAAATTCGAAATATTTACTAAGATTCGCCTATATTAAGCGTCACTTAGTTTAGTTAAGTGATGTATTAAATTTGCATACACGACTATTTAACCTCTGGGTTTGACTAATAAACAAACTGACTAAAGTCTGAAAATTTGCGAAACTATCATTCGGTGACTAATAGTCATCTCTTAAGTGCTTAAATAAAATATACTCTTGTTTGAGGAAGCACGAGGAAGGGCAGCTATGATTGAACCTTGCGAGCTTTGTCATGAGACTAGCAAAACGCAGTGGTCGAAATTCCTACAACCCCGTCCGGGTCCTTCGGCCCCTTTGTTCTGTTTCTTAACGTTTTCGAACTTTCTAAAATGCCAGATGTGGCTTGGGTTCTTAAAAGAAGCCCTTGAGAAAATACGTTAAGACAAGACTGGTTTGTGGTTAATTTTTGCTTCGTAGTACTTCTGTATTCAATTTCTAACATCCAGTTTACAACAAACTATAATAAAATTGCCAACAGAAAATCTCGCTTGAAGAAATAATATTCTTTCCCCGCAATTTACATAAGCAGACACCGTTATAATAAGTACTATCCTAAAAATGGTCAAAAAGGAGGACCACCCCCTTCTTTACCAAAATCCTCCACCCCACCCATTTCCCTAAAATTTCCTACAATAAATCTCGCTCGAAGAAATAATATTCTTTCCCTGCAATTTACATAAGCAGACACCATTATAATAACTACTATCCTAAAAATGGTCAAAAAGGAGGACCACCCCCTTCTTTACCAAAATCCCCCACCCCACCCAATTCCTCGAACGTTGTAAGTAGCAGCACCCCTGAGAGTCGCCAAACCCACCTCCTGGTGTCACAATCACGGCAAGAAGAATGAATCGTCGCGACCATATGGGCAAAGAGCGCGGCTCACCGGTGGAATATAGCTCGTATGACGTCACGTACGCGGCCGGATGCCGTGAACGTGTCACACGGCCAGCGCGGCTCCACGGAATAATAAAGGAAATCGAAACGTTCGAAGCATGGCCTGCAGGTGAAGGAGGCGGAGGAGCAGGAGGGAGGGAGGGAAACGCGGGTGAAAAAGGAGGAGGACACCCATTCGGTCGGGTTCCTCTCCCTCGATTCCCTAGGGGAACCCCGCTGGACGACCGCGAGGCACGTATACACGCGTACACGTGTCCACGGTGAGCGCACGTCGGATTTATTTGGAAATCCAGATAGCGGTGGGAACGCGAGCCGTTAGTTTCCTTCGAGCGGCCAGAGCGCGCTAATGAAACCACCATGGCGGCCGTGGGGTGGGGGAGGACCGATGGAAGCGACGCTTGGGTGGGGGGAGGTGACCAGCGATGCCTGCCACCAAAGTTCACTGCTCGCGATAATTATCCATTCTAATGATGATGGATGTCTTTATCCGTGGGCTTGGTGCGATTAGACGGGTTAATGGCTCACAACCGGTCGAATAGCAACGAGCCATCGACGACCACGGGCATTTCAGATCGGTTCGAGAAAAGTGTGACGCTCGTTCTCGGTCTGATTGGGACCGGGTTCTCGAACGGGGACCTTGATGGAGGAGATGCTTTTCTGGTTCCTTCTACCTTTTTTTTGCCGTTTCTCGACGAAGATAGGTTGTACGATCGATCCGGGAACCGTGATGGCGAATTTTTGCCGCACGGAGTGGTTTAGACGAAGGGAGAACGGATTATGTTCCGGGAGGGTGGAGGGGAAGAATTGTTCGATTCGCGGAGCTACCTGTTGCTTCTGGTGGTATAATTCATTTTACAGACGTTGCTTGGTCGCAACCTAGCTTTTGGACGGACTTCTAACGATTGTTTCAATAAATAAATTGCCGTCGATTATTAGTTCTTATACGACTTGAAAATCGATCTGAAGAATTTTGAAAAATTTTATTTCCCCATTATTTCCACTTCGTTTGAGGAAGCAATACTTCATAACAGACGAGTGTTATTAACCCTTTGTATTCTAAAGGTGTACGTAAATTTTCATATATTACTTGATTGAACTAAATGAAAATTATTAAATACAAGTGAATCTTAATAAATCTCTTACACTTGGAAATCTTGACTACTAAATCACCTCTCGAGTCGAAAGGGTTAACCCAAAATAAAATGTCTAACACAGCACCTACCGATATTCGTGCTTAAAAATTCTAACCTCAAATTTTCTTTCGTCCCCTCCTAAATATCCTCAAAGTCACCAAGAAAATCTTACGAAACAATCCAAACACCATTCATCGTGGAATTCAATCCGCGTCGAGAACGACGAACACCCGAATCTGGTCCAGCGGGGATCGAAATTCTGTCGCGATAGACAATGAAAATCGGGCAGGACCGCAGAAGACCGTGGAAGGTGGAGGGGGGAGCGAGGGAGCCCGGGCCCAAGCGGTCCGGTCTCTCTCCGGGCAGCAACGTGTGTCGTTTCTCAGTTAAGTCTCTCTGTGGTTTGAAACACGATCGGCCTGAGAGTGTTCCATCATATGTGTCTATAAAACAGCTCGCTGGCCCGGCGCTGGTGTGGGTGCGTGCGTGTGCGTATGCTCGACGTTGCGCGTCGGTGTGTGCCCGCTCGACTGTACTTGGACTGGTTTCTTAGAAGGAATCAGGAGATAATTAATTGTCCTCGCGAACCGGGCATAACGAACTGCCGCCGCTCCTCGGGCTCCCTGCTCTCTCTCTCCCCCGAACAGGCTCTTTTGTGCATAAAACGTGGCCGGGCCGTAAGCACAAAGGGCCCGGGCCCACGAAAATCTTCCTCTTCCATATCGCATTCGCCTTCGTTCGCTCAACCTTTTCTCCTTTTTACACGTGACCATCGGGGAATCTTGCTTTGCTCTCCTCCAGGCCTTCGGTATTGCCGCCTTGGACTCTCCACGTTCGAGCTTCGAAACTTCTTCGAGCAGATCGCGAAGCTGAGGGTAAATTGTTGGGACCCAGCGATATGTTACGTATTTTAACCCTTTACGCTCGAGAGGTGACTGTTAGCCACTAAACGATAGTTTCGCGAATTTTCAGACTTTAGTTAGTTTGTTGATTAGTTAGACTCAGAGGTTGAGTAGTCATATATGTAAATTTTAGTATATCACTTAACTAAACTAAATGACGTGTAGTATAGGCGAATCTTAGTAAATGTTTGGAATTTGAAAATTGTTGAAGCTGGAATCATTAGACGAGTAACAGTCGCCTCTCGAGTGCAAAGGGTTCTAAATTCTAAATTGCGACATGTTTCAGCGATGCTAGATTAGACTTGTTAAGCGGATGCTTTGAAATTTCTATGGTACAGCAATCCTAAAGGTAACTCGTTACGCTTGAAAATATAACACGGCTGGCGTGCAATCTTTGATTTTTCTAAATTCTGTAATTTTATAGCGTCGATCGGGTTACCTTCAGTTTACGGTGCTTCGTCACGTGCCAACACTCTTTTGTGCTTATCGGTACGATTTCCACCGGGCGAAACGAATAAACGAATAATCGAAGCCGATCGCGAGGAGCACGCACGAGCGACCTCGAATCGCGCCACGGAACTCTCGACGGGGCCCCGTAGATTTATTTTTCCGGCACGGTCCCGCTCGGACTTTATCTCGCGGCGCGCGAACAGAGGCTGACCAAGATTAATAATCCTGAAATGGTCATGGCGGCCGATAGCTTCACGGCTCTGTGTGTTTCGCCCCGGCGAATCTGGAGCACGGAACCTGATTCCACCTAGTACTGGTATTTCGATAATCTAGAAACCTCGTGGAACAGAATTTACGTCTACGCCGGCGGTTATTGCGGATCAGGTTTGTCCATCTAAGCCGTTCAGACGTGAAATCTAGATCTGCCATGCGAGCTCCGCCGCGTCGTCTACGGTTTTACGAAACTGGAATATGTCCCACCGAAAATAATCGAACGATCGCTCGCTCCGAGAAATCGGTTGCGACAGAGCACGCGGATTTACCGTCGTTCGATACAGCTCTAACGGTTGTTCGGTTGTTTGCGAAAACTCCATTCATGTTTAGCGAAGTGAATCGATCAATCAAACATCGCAAACTGGTATTTCATAATTAAAAAATTACACGTGTTCACGGCAAGGCGAAGAAACGTAAATTTTGAAAAAAATTGAAAAAGTTTTAAAAACCTAACCTAAATTTAAACTTTGGAAAAAAAGATTCTATCGTTTTTTGTTTGCGAATCCAAAAACTTGTTAAGCAATCTCAGCAAAAAGAAAGAAATAAATGAAAATGGAAGCGGCAGAGACTTTGTCCCGGGGCCTAAGGCCCCGTTCAACGTCATTAATCGTGCACGCAGCGAGTTATTAACGCGTTGACGAGCGTACGTTCGCTCGGTTCTTAATTGCCAGAGCTATGCTCGGGACCGAAACAGTCATTGTCGCGGTCCCAAGAATATCAGGCCCTGTATTTTGGTATCGATCTTAATGGGCCCGTTATTCGTGCAACTTGTTAGATCGAGTCTAGATCGTGCTAGTGGGAGCGTTTAGAACAGTAGATTTATGGCGACTACCGCGAATTTCGAGGCTATCGTGACTGGCCAACGAGTCTAGGGTACTTGGCAGATATCGGGTCCTGTGTGTCCGGCCCGTGATCATACACCACGATCACCACGACCGCTTTCCTATCAAGAGCAACAGGGTAGCCGTGCTCGATCCTTGACATTCCAGCTGCCACACGATTGTCAGATCGTCACCGAAACCAAGACAATGCTCTCTTTCTTAGAATCTATTTAAATCCTTCGGGCCCAAATTTAATTAATGCAAATTTAAAGCTTTATTTTTTTTAATTTACATAATTTTAATTCTGTATCTAAATCATTTGACTACATTTGTAACTGAATATAGATAATTTTGTATATCAGGCCCATTTTTTATTGTAAGTCCCATATGCAAATTTGGAGCTTTATTTCTTTTAATTTTTATAATTTTAATTCTGTATCAGACCTATCTAAATAAATTGAATACATTTGTAACTGAACATAGATAGTTCTGTATATCAAGCCCATTTTTCATTGTAAGTCCCATTTCGGAATTTGTATACATATAAATTCCTTTCCCAACATTCCTCGATCAAGCGATCCTCAGATCCAGCCAATCGTCACCGATTCTCCGGTTAAAGGCCTCCGGTTCTTGCTACATTCGTGTAGGATTACTATTAGGATCGAGACACTCGAGCGAGCAGAAACAGAAGATGCAGGCTAATCAAGCACGACTCGGAACGGCTTATAAATCATTCCTTCTTCCTTGTTCCACAGATCTCTGAGCATCTTCGCGGACTGAGTGCAGAGTATCTGGCACGATAGATCGACGGGGCTGGCTCGTAAAATAAATTCAACCCAGCCACGGGGATCGGTGGAACGATCGATTCCGTATTATCTGCTGTTTTATCCGCCGATTTATCTAAGTTCTCCCCCCACTCCTGCCTCTAACGGATGCAAAGTAGAGCAGGCTGCAGAGCCTGACAGCAATATCTGCACACGGGTATTGCTGTGCCCTGGACAAACTAGATATCCAGTTTCTAGCATTTCTCGCTTCTCCACGCTTTCGAGGCCCTAATCCCCGTGCACACCTAAGTCTTGCTTACAGACTGACCAGTAAAATCGGAGCACAATGTATGTTGCGCAAAACTGAGAGGATGGCCAGCGGAAAGAATAGAGGTTTTATTGATTATAATTTTTTTGTACGCTTGTAGTTTTTAAGAAAATTGAAAATTTTGACATACGTACAGGTATGTGTCCAACATCAGTATAATTCAAGTACTGGTAAACCAAAATTAATATAAACTCAATTCAGGTACCCGAATACCAAACGTAACCCGAGTTTAATTCAGGTTTCTGGGCATCATCCCACTTTGGAATAGAATTCAGGTACCAAATTTGATACCAAATTTAACGTGAATTTAATAAAGGTACTCAGGTACCAGACCTGCTCCAAACCTAATTCAGGTACTCGGGTACCAAATTTAGCGCTAATTTAACTCAGGTACTCGGGTACCAAACTTCATCGAAAACAAGTTCAGGTACCTGAATACCGAACCTAATTTGTATGGTGCTCGTTTAAAGAACAAATACCCGCAAGGTATTACAAGGTACCCGCAAGATTTTCAAAGCGACAAGATAATGGGAAGTTTCTATTCAGTAATCCAGCGTATTTTCGACTAACATCGGAATGAACGCGTTATATAACCTGGATTAACTATCACGTTTTGCATGAGACTAGTAGGTGTCCTAATACTAATGAACGGGGGTGTATATAAGACACATGGCCGGCCACGCGGTGAAGAAATAATTTCATCACTCGGCCATGCATGCAAGAGATCAACACACGCACACACACGTACACGGTAAGAGATAGAGGAGGAAGGTAGATTTGCACTGGGTTGTTCTTCGGTCCACGAGAATGCATCCTCGCGGATCCGCTTCTTGGCCCCCGAGCGTTTATTTCAACCCGTTCCCCTCTCGCCTTAGTTATATGATTAAGGGTACCAGTCAGGTTTGAAAACGATGTCTTTTCGATTTTTTTATGAATGAATTCCCCCTCCTACACTCATCCAATTATTCTCCAACAGCGAACGACTTGAATTCAGAATCAGATTAAATTAGATACACCAATTATCCAAGGACCTCAATTACTTTTCAATAAACAGCAACCTGGAACATCGGTAAGCAAAATTTGGGCCCCGCTGCAGGGCCCTATCCTACATCGGCGACCAACGCTTTCAGAGGTCCCGAAAGGGTCTTCGAACTCTTCCGAACGTGTTCGTTACTCCAGAAGAACATCGTTTCCTCCTCGAATTCTATCGATCCTATTCCGGGAGTCGTGGGTTCGCAGAAATCCTCGTCAAGAGGGTCACACAGGCATATTTTTCGTGCCTGTACGAGGAGCGCGTGTCCGCTCGTGGAGGAAGTGCGTAAAAGCGCGCGTGCATTCCTTCGATTCGGACGTGTAAACGCGCGCGCTGGAAGTGCGTGCGCCTCGAATCGAATCGAGATACGAATGCGTGTTGCAAATGCGTGTGGGGCCCAAAGCGGGGTGGTGAGGTGGGGGGAGAGGGTCAGGCGTGGAGGGGGGTCGCGGGGTTGAGAGCTCGCCAGAGCTCTGGTTTCGCCAGCCTGGGGCCACTTCGAGCCGAGGAGAACGGTCAAGAACCTAATACACCTAATACGAGAGTATTAGGCTGGCTCTCTCTCACTCTCTCTTTCTCTCTCTCTCTCTGTTTCTTCGTGCCCTATAAACTTCGATGTGTACACGCAGATAATTCTGCCGGAACGGAGAACTGGATAGGACTTGCGTATACTCGGTCACATGTAATTAACCCTTTGATGTTTCGCATTGTCACAGCAACATTTTTCGTATTAATAAATGACAATTTTCGTATTAATTAAAGAAGGAAAATTGTATACTGTGATACTGTGCAACAGAGACAAGTGACAAATTTGAATAATTTACAGAATATATTCGAAGAATGAACGAACGCAGAATTTTTGGTTGATTTCACCTCTCCAAAGTGACTTCTCCAAACATTTTCGTTGTAATTGAAATTTCTGGATCAGACGGATTAATTTGTTTGTTAGAGATAAAGCCACTGTATAAGAGAGAATAAAGTTAAACAGATGGTAGAAGTAGAAGGGTTAAAGGAATTTCACCGGATACCTGCGAAACTCGCGAACGATCTTCTGGATCAGACGATCAATAATGACGGTCGTTAACCGTGTATAATTGTCGTTATTTCACGTCTATCGTGATCTATATTATAATTATAGAAGCGTCTGAGTAAGTGTTAATTCCTCCAACAAATAGCCAGATATCAAAGAGGCTTAGAGGGAATTCTTTTAATTCCACGCCGTAGATTATAAGCAACCGGAGGCTAATTAGCTCGTCGCGCGTTCTGAAAGCCGAGCAAATTACGTTTGCCACGGAACAATAATAGGGTAGGTGTTAATAAAGCCGTAATTCGCTGCTCGGCGATAGGTCGAATACAGGATTCTTCGAACTCGTGGATCTTTATCGACTTCCCCTGGGAATTCTCATCGCTCTCGGCTTCGTTGCACGGTTTTCTCTGCTCATACCACTTTTCAGACGATTCCGCGCGGAAACGCACGGTTAATAAAGGGAAGGATTCGAAGCTGGATTTCTCACGATTCGCAGAGCGGAGAGGAAAGAACAAAAGCAAATAAAATTATTGAGAGCAGTATCTCTTAATTGAAAATGTAAAAAAGTTGATTAGTCAAACAAAGGTTGAATTTTTAAGCTAATTAAGACGGTTCCAAGGCTTGTAATAACGTTTTCAAGAATTTTCTGTTGATCAGACACCTTTTACGTCAGATGTCAACAATTATCTTACACTGATCTTTGTAACACCTTGTATTGGCGTTAAAAAAAAATTACACCGATAAATACAAGCTTCAGTGGTTATAGTAGCGAACAAAAGTTTTGGACGACAGGACAGTGTGAAACATAATTTTATTGTTTACAAATATTGTTGATCTATTCATTTTTATCGTCATCATGGTAGAACACTCTTTATTCATTAGCATAGAATAAAAATTTTATTTGTACTGTTATTTCTTATTAATTAATTAACTTATTTTGTTTGACCGTTTGGTCTTAAACTTTTGTCCGCTACTGTATTTCGTAGAAAGGGTTAATTTTAAGATCTACGCCGATTAAACTCTTTTTACTTTTTTTTGGTGAATGCTATACTGTTATTTCTATTAATATACTGTTTATACTGTTATTTTTTATTAATTAATTAACTTATCTTCTTTGACCGCTTGGTCTTAAACTTTTGTCCGCTACTGTATTTCGTAGAAAGGGTTAATTTTAAGATCTACGCCGATTAAACTCTTTTTACTTTTTTCTGGGGAATGCTATACTGGTATTTCTATTAATATACTGTTTATACTGTTATTATTTATTAATTAATTAACTTATCTTCTTTGACCGTTTGGTCTTAAACTTTTGTCCGCTACTGTATTCCGTAGAAAGGGTTAATTTTAAGATCTACACCGATTAAACTCTTTTTACTTTTTTTTTGGTGAACACTATGAGCCTACAAAATTCTAAACCCTTTCCTCGTAACACCGTGTACGTATTATACCTCGGGCCCGCGCGCATTCAGTCACGCGCAAAACGAGGAAGAAACATCGTTGGAGTTGGAACGCTTTCGAAAATTTCCCCGTGCCGCCTAATAAAGACGTTCATTCGTTCGTTCGTTCGTTTGTTCCTCTGTTTGACTCGTGTCTATCGTGCCACCGTTCCTGTTTAGCGCCTTTTTCACACTTCCCCGACACGTGTGTACACATCCATTTCGCGTTCTCTTTTTATTTTTTCTTCCCGTTTTCTTCGCTGAGAATTCGCCTCTGTGTGCCCTTCGAGTTCCGGTGATTATTCCGTTTAATGGTTCTTTTTCTTCTAGCGGGTTTGGTTAATTATGTGCCTGGTTTTAAGTGTAACAGAGGCGATCTCAAGTGGAACGTGACTTCTCTTGAAAATTGTAAGGTGCTATATTAACAAGGTTGATTTTGGGACCTATGTTAATTAGACATTTCCTATTTCCCTTGATAATCACTTAAAAATTTTCTTATTTTTACAAGAGTAGACATTACGTTGAGGGGACTAATTTTGGGACCTATGTTGAGGGGACATCTTTTACTTTCCTTAAAAATAATTATAAGTCCCCTGTCCTTCTTATTTTACACCTTGTACAATGTACAAAGAATGGTACTCTTACGTAGTGGGTAAAAAATGACTAACTTTGGGACTCACGTCGTTCAAACATTTATTACGCTTCTCAACGAGCATCACAAGCTCACAAAGTCGTGCACCCTTCTTTTTTTATCACCCTGTATTATATACAGAGAATTGTATACATTACATCGAAAAAGTTAATTTTGGGACTCACGTCACTTAAACATTTATTACACTTCTCAACGAGCATCACTAACCCACAAAGTCGTGTACCCTTCTTTTTTTATTACCCTGTATTATATACAGAGAATTGTATACATTACATCGAAAAAGTTAATTTTGGGACTCACGTCACTTAAACATTTATTACTCTTTTCATCTAATACCGCGAACCCACAGTCATGCAATTTTCTTTTTTTTTTATCACCCTGTATAATATACAGAGAATTGTATACATTACATCGAAAAAGTTAATTTTGGGACTCACGTCACTTAAACATTTATTACTCTTTTCATCTAATACCGCGAACCCACAGTCATGCAACTTTCTTTTTTTTTATCACCCTGTATAATATACAGAGGATTGTACACATTACATCGAAAAAGTTAATTTTGGGACTCACGTCGATCAGACATTTATTACACTTTTCAACGAGCATCACGAGCCCACAGAGTCGTGCACCCCTTTTTGCGACGGCCTGTACACATACATATTTCCTGGCGGTCACGCAGTCACATGAAAACGTGTCGCGGGCAGCCGCACAAGCAGCCAATGGTATTACCTACGGACGAACGGTGGAACGAAACGCGGAGTGTGTCGAAAGCGCGTACAAAGTATCTCTAATCGTCCCATTGTATCGTTTCTCCTTTGTCCGTTCTAGCGGGTGAAAGCTTCGTTAAAACCCGATCGCTAATGCCCCTTGTTTTTTTACGAACGAAAGAAACCGGCTGCCCGGTGCTTGTGCGCAAGCCAGGGGCCAGGGGTCAGATAAGAAGACAATGCTGGCGATTCATCTCCTGCGATCTGGATCATTCTCATCTCGTACCTTTCATATTTCTTTCCTAGTTTTCCGCCTCGCTTTGCGTGTTACCGATCCGCGATGCTAAGTACAATCAACCTGCGCTCGAGGAACTTCTTAGATCTCCTGTCGGATAAACTTCGCCGGGGACACCTTTGAACTTTCAGCATCTAAACTAATCTGTTACTTTCTGTAGAAAGTTTCGCGACGTATCGAACGAGTAGGATTTTAATTATGAATTAAAATATCCTTTCGTTTAGTTAACCTTAGATAATTAAACATTCGTCAAATAGATTACCGATCCCTGACAGTTTTAGGGATTCCAGATCTGTCAAGATCATAAACGCTAATTTTTTACCACTTTTTTATCTTTCAATTAAAATATTATAATACTTCTCTTCAGTTACCCTAATTTAGTCCCAAAGTTAGTTGGAAGTCCCAAAGTATAATTTCGATTAATATCTCGTCGCGAACAGCTCGCCTAGATCCTAGATTGAGTTCGATCAATAAATTTTATAAAAAATATCACTTTTGCAATTTCATCGATTTTATGGATCACTGTTTCAGACATCGATAGAGAACAGATATAAGTCCCAAATTAAAATTTCGATTAATATCTCGTCGCGAACAGCTCGCCTAGATCCTAGATAGAGTTCGATCAATAAATTTTATAAAAAATATCACTTTTGCAATTTCATCGATTTTATGGATCACTGTTTCAGACATCGATAGAGAACAGATATAAGTCCCAAATTAAAATTTCGATTAATATCTCGTCGCGAACAGCTCGCCTAGATCCTAGATAGAGTTCGA
>JAOPTO010002184.1:129288-158163 GCA_033822845.1 Tetrapedia diversipes | reverse complement strand
AAAGTGATAAAAGTAAACGTTTTAAATACGGAAAATAATAAGGATGAATCACTATTTATTTGTAGAAAGCAAAAAGTGATAGAAATAAACGCTTTAAATACGAAAAATAATAAAGATGATTCGCTATTTATTTGTAAAAAGCAAAAAGTGATAGAAATAAACGCTTCAAATATGGAAAACAATAAAGATGGATCACTATTTAATTGTAAAAAGCAGACTATAAGAATTTTATTTTTATTTATTTTTATTTTTTATTTTTTTATTTTCTTTGACGGGTAAACACACTTTATAAAAAGTAAAAGTGAGACTTAATATTTTTCTTAAACTGTTAAGAGACTTTCGAATCGCTACAATAACAAAATAACAGGATTTCTAAATTTAACATTTTCTTGAATTTCGACGGTTCTCCAAATGTCGAAGTTCCAAATAATCTATGCATATCATTTACTCTATTTCATCTAATTTCATTTTCCAAGTTCAAAGTCAATCAACATTCCCGCCTCGAGCCTCCGCATCTTTTATCCCCGTTCGAAAAATCGATCTCGCCGACTGTTCTGCTTAAACGCGATACTTATGTAGTTCCACGAATACCAACGACAGGCGAACACCTCGAGGAAACTCGCGGCGTATTTACTGCAATCGGAGTGCCTGGTCGAGACGACACTCGTAAATATTTATCGAAACACCGGCGACCGAAAGAAGAGTTAATCTACGAGCGAGCGCGCCGCCTGCCCGGTGGCCGATCACCGCGGAGGAACGATCTATTTTTCAAACAAAATTTACGGCCACGGCGAGAGTCATTCTTGCGAAATGCGCGGCCATCCGTTATTGTGCCAACAACGACGCTAAACTATTTAACAACAGGCTCGTTTCGCAACGATTTATCTTGGTCGCGCGATCGCCGTTGCTTAGAGGCGACAAATTCGACGTCCAACCGGTGTCGAGGAACGCGAATAACATCTGATCGGCGCGCTCGCGAGCGCAGCCAAGCTTCTCGATGCCTGGTTCGTTTCTCCGCTCCGATAGATAAAGGTTATCGTCGATATCCGAGTTTGTTCTAGAGGTCCCCAAAGTGGGGGGTTCGCAGAAAATTCTAAGGGGTACGCAACATTTCTTTTCAAAATATTAGGGATACGCCAAAAATTTTAAGGGGTACGCCATATTTCTTTTCGAAATATTAACGATATGCAGAAAATTCTAGGGGGTACGCCATATTTCTTTTCGAAATATTAGGGGTACGTAGAAAATTTTAAGGGGTACGCAATATTTCTCTTCAAAATATTAGGGGTTCGTAAAAAATTTTAAGGGGTACGCCATATTTCTTTTCGAAATATTAACGATATGCAGAAAATACTAGGGGGCACGCCACATTTCTTTTCGAAATATTAGGGGTACGTAGAAAATGTTAAGGGGTACGCCATATTTCTTTTCGAAATATTAACGATATGCAGAAAATTCTAGGGGGTACACCACATTTTTCTTCAAAATATTAGGGATACGCAGAAAATTCTAAGGGGTACGCAACATTTCTCTTCAAAATATTAGGGGTTCGCAAAAAATTTTAAGGGGTACGCCATATTTCTTTTCGAAATATTAACGATATGCAGAAAATTCTAGGGGGTACGCAGAAAATTCTACGGGGTACGCCACGTATCTCTTCGAAATACTTCATATTCTCCCGCGCGCACAGGATTCTAACTGAAAAATAAAATTTGGGCGAAATTTGTTTTCAACTGGCGACTCTGTATTGCAGAAACCTGGCAACTCTAGTTTCACGTCTAGTGTTCCCGAAATTTGATTTTCGGCATCTTTCCCATTCTTTTCCAAAACGGTCTCGTTATAAAAAAAAATCAAAGATCCTCGCAAACCGTTAAAGATACTCCAATAAGACCTGAATAAAATTATTAATTAACTATTATAGAAATTGAAATACTAGCGAACCAATACTTAAGAGTGTCCTAAGTCTTCATACTGAAAGCAAAGCCGGTATACAGAAGAAATTTCATCGAGGACTCTCTATACGAAACACGAAAGCTATAAGATTACCATTACCTCTAACACCACAGAACTAGACCATAGATCCGATCGAGTCCTTCCTTGTTTCCAGGCGAATTTCCGACGGCGCAGATCTAAAATGGAACCCGACACCGCGCTTAGAGCCGAAGGAAACACTAGTAGCGTCCGTGGCTGCTGAAAATCAGCTTAAGCCGGGCCCATTAATTCCGTTTTACTGGCTGTCCCAGGGCGCGGGCCCCGCGAGCCGTAAATAAGTCACGGCGATCCGATCGAAACGATAGAAAATCAAAGCACGTCTCGTATGACACACATGTTGCAACCGATGGAATGCAGCTATCATACTCTATCAGTCGCGCGTGCCCCGGCGTGTTTCTTTTGTGGAAATCGATTGGCTGGGCATAGAGACTGGGACTCAGGGAAGGGTGGAGGGGGGAGGGACGGGTGAAGAAGCGGACGAGGGAAGAGACGGTTTGCGAAAAACCGTGACCTTTTTCGGTGAACGCAACCAGTTGCATTCGGCCGCTGCGCCGCGCGATTTCGTGACGAACAAATTGCAGCCGGTTGAAATTGAATACCGAGTAGGCTACGGAGAATAGACCGGGTCCCAGGGACGGCCGTACGAACGTTGGGGCCCGACGTGAAATTCGCATTAATCGTGTGGAAGATTGAAGGAGGTATTGATGGTGTTTGGAGGATTTTGACCATTTTTCTATAGTTTGGACAATACCACATAATTTATAAAAAATAGACAAGGGCCCGATGAGAAATTCGCATTAATCGTGTGGAAGATTGAAGGAGGTATTGATGGTGTTTGGAGGATTTTGACCATTTTTCTATAATTTGGACAATACCACATAATTTATGAAAAATAGACAAGGGTCCGATACGAAATTCGCATTAATCGTGTGGAAGATTGAAAGAGGTATTGATGGTGTTTGGAGGGTTCTGACCATTTTTCTGTAGCTTGGAAAATGGCACTATATTATTTCTGAGCTCGTAAAACCCGATGAAAGATATTTATTGTGATATTATATTTGCATTTTTGTTTGATAAAAATTTATTCAGTATTGTTTGGTAAATTATCTCAAAATCAAATAATCTCCTATCTCATTGAATTTTTATAAACTCTACACGGAACTATCTGGAATGCAGAATTAAAATGTGGGAAAATATTTTAACACTTTCTGTAAAGCTGAAGGAATTTCTTCATACTTTCGACTTTATCTGAAATTACTTCGATGTCTAATGTCACTAATATAGCGGACACGTAGCAAAAACGTTAAATGTTAATCTTCCAATATCTATACTTGATATAAATAGAAAAAAAAAAAAGGTAAAAGAAGGATTAAAACATTTGAATACGCCTAACGTTTGCTATAAGGATATTTGTGACCATAACTATTTACTTTGAGAAACGTCGATGGTAATAGTTCGTGGGTAAACACGCGAAACGTGCATAAAATAGAAAGAATATTAAAAAAAAGGGAACTGCCCATACAGTATAAATTGCAAGACACCGCGCGGAGTTCTATCTAATCGCTACTGGAAAGCACTCAAGGAAGTTAATTCGCGACAGGAGCTATCGCTGCTACCGGTAACCTTATCACCATCATTGACTATCTACTACCACGGCTTGTTTATAACTTTCTATTAGATGAAACCGTTTAATGGGGCTCGGATAGCGAAGAAATACGATTTAAATGGCCGATTGGTCTCGCAGAGAGAGAGACTCAATGATTGGGACGTTTCGACGACTATATCGTAAGGATTCGTTTAACGGTCCCTGTAAAATGGCGTCTTAAGACTTCTCGGTTACCTTCCACTATTTTCCTTCGCGCTTTTATTTTGTTTATTTCATTTAGCTGCTGTTTATTTGAAACAAATAAAATATAGCCGAAAAATAACCCTTTGCCCTCGAGGGGCGACTGTTGGTCACCAAATGATAGTTTCGCGAATTTTCAGACTTTAGTTAATTTTTTTATTAGTTGGACTCACAGGCTAAATAGTCATGTTTGTAAATTTTAATATCCGAAAATTAATCGTTTGTACTCGAAAGGTGACTGTTGGTCACCAAATGATAGTTTCGCCAATTTTTAGAATTTAGTTAATTTTTTTATTAGTTAGACTCACAGGCTAAATAGTCATGTTTGTAAATTTTAATATCCGAAAATTAATCGTTTGCACTCGAAAAATGACTGTTGGTCACCAAATGAAAATTTCGCAAATTTCAAGGTTTTAGTTAATTTTTTTATTAGTTGGACTCACAGGCTAAATAGTCATGTTTGTAAATTTTAATATCCGAAAATTAATCGTTTGCACTCGAAAAATGACTGTTGGTCACCAAATGAAAATTTCGCAAATTTCAAGGTTTTAGTTAATTTTTTTATTAGTTGGACTCAGAGGCTAAATAGTCATGTTTATAAATTTTAGTATCCGAAAATTAATCGTTTGCACTCGAAAAATGACTGTTGGTCACCAAATGAAAATTTTGTAAATTTCAAGGTTTTGGTTAATTTTTTTATTAGATAAATTCAGAGGCTGAATAGTCATATATGTAAATTTTAGTATATCACTTATTGTTAAACTAAATGACGTATGATATAGGCGAAAGATAATAATTAATATTCCAATATGGCGACGATTTATTGCGTCCTAACATATATAAGTAAATATTTCGAATTTGGATATTCTTAAAGTTAGTATCATTAAACGACTAAACAGTCACCTCTTGAGTGCAAAGGGTTAAATCAGTTCGTCCTAACCTTAAAAATATGATTACAGTAAACGGTCAATGGCAACTAATAAAATTATATCCTCTTAGGGGTCACGGTACTATTTTACCAATTCTCAGACTTCGTCTAAACGATTACAAACCAATGATTGTAAATAGACTGTTAAAAAGATATTTACAATAAAGTACAGCAATGAGCATCGATAAAGAAAACAATAATTAAAAGATACCTATATGCAGACACGCGTGAGAATGTAACCTTTGGGTGACGCGACGAAGGGTTCCCGTTCGGTTTATTATTTTCTAAAGTATTGGGCGATAAGATGAAAGTGGTGCGCGACGTGAGGCGTGGAAAAAAAAGGCATCTGGGAATTTTCAAGCAAGATTCGACGAATTGGAAAGTGGCTCGATTTCCAAGAACCCTACACCAACACACGAACTGCGACCTCGACGGCAAGCTGGCCACGTTGTTATCAACTCGCCGCTCAAGGACAGCAATATAACCAACAAGATCTCCTTAGGCTTAGATTTTTCAGAGATCGCTCAATAACCAGTGTAATTCGCGGCTCGATTAAATCGCGATAACCCGAGAACGCAACTCGCGAACCACCCACGCGATCCCGTTCTATCAAGATGGTGGTTGTTTGGCTACCGATTTCGCTCCGGAATATTATCAGCTTGTTAAAACATTGTTTATACGCATTCAAACTGTACACCGGAGCGTTTGAATAGGCTGAAAATAGAACTCATAGGAGACACGATTGCAGAATGGTGAACTTGATCATTCGAATGTTAGTGAATTTCTAAGTTTAATAAAAATAAATTTAATACAAAAAAATCTGTCTTCAAAATTTAATAAAAAGTAAAAAATAATTAAGAATAGTATTATTTATAGAACGTTTGAACATGTTGAAAATAAAATTCATAATACGTAAGATTATAGGGTGGTAAATTTGATAATTTCTGGATTCCAGAATTTCTGAGTTTAATAAAAGTCGTAAAATAATCAAAAATTCCAGAATTTCTGAGTTTAATAAAAGTCGTAAAATAATCAAAAATAGTATGATTTATAAAACGTTTGAATAGACTGAAAATAAAATTCATAAACATAGGATTACAGGGTGGCAAATTTGATAATTTCTAAATTTAATAAAAGTCGTAAAATAATTAAAAACTAGCATAATTTATAAAACATTTGAACAGACTGAAAATAAAATTCATAACACACAAAATTACAGAATTACAACACAACTTTTACATTCAAGAATTCATAAATTTAATAAAAATTTCAAAGTAATTTAGAAAATTATAATTTCTAAAGTAATAACTTTTAGTTCATTAGTTAAAGATGTTAGTGGTATAATTTTTAAAAGAAAAAAAAGGTCGCCTCCGTTTAAAAACAATGTCAGGACGCAACAAGTCGTCGCCATATTGGAATGTTTAAACGTTCTTTAAATCAGTAGGTAGAAGAGAATTTCACTCACCATACGGACACGATAATTGCAGCTGCATTGCCTGGATAATCTGTCTCCTCCAATGATTCACGGAATCCACTCTCTGCAAGATGAACACAAAAACCGGAAGTAGAAAATTTCACTGAGGAGTATCGGATACGAGGCACGTAAACAAAGTCGAACGCGAGCTTAATTGTAAGTGGCCGTCCCGCACGATATCCACTTGCGAACTGGCCCGATTCGTCGCGAAAACCTACGATAGACGTTGAATGTTATTGCTCGCCTCGTTCCCACGGAATTTCATATGTTCCAGTCAGTTGATTATTACTCCCAACAAATTTTTGACTTACGATAACAAACAGTTTTCGAAATGTTACAATAGGGAAAAGAATCATTGTAGATTTCACGTAATTAAAACATTAAACATGATTCTCATTATTAAAATTCTGTCTCTATGTAAAATAAAATATTGTACTATCAAGGTTGAGCTTTCAAGCTTCGAGGACACGTAAGAGCTGATACTGGAAAGTTTTGAAAATCGAGCCTTAAAGGTTGAATGTCTGATCTGCATAAACTTTGAAAGCTAAAACATTATTATTTTTTTTTTATTTCTAAAACTTCGAAAGCTGAACTCTACGAAGCTTCATGCTTCCAAGCTTCAACAGCTTCCACTTTTGGTTCTCAAAGCTTCGAAAGTTGAACCCTACAAAGCTTCAAGCTTACAAACTTCAAAAACTCCCACTTTTGGCTTCTAAAGCTTTGAAAGCTGAACCCCATGAAGCTTCAAGCTTACAAGCTTCAACTGTTCTCACGTTTGGTTCCTAAAGCTGCAAAAGTTAAACCCTACGAAGCTTCAACAGTTTCCACTTTTGGTTCCTAAAGCTTCGAAAGTTGAATCCTACGAAGCTTAAAGTTTACAAGCTTCAATAGTTTCCACTTTTGGTTCCTAAAGCTTTGAAAGTTAAACCCCGCGAAGCTTCAAGCTTACAAGCTTCAACAGTTTCCACTTTTGGTTCCTAAAGCTGCAAAAGTTAAACTCTACGAAGCTTCAAGCTTACAAGCTTCAAAAGCTCTCACTTTTGGTTTCTAAAGCTTTGAAAGCTGAACCCTGCGAAGTTTCAACAGTTTCCACTGTTGGTTCCTAAAGCGTCGAAAGTTGAATCCTACGAAACTTAAAGTTTACAAGCTTCAACAGTTTCCACTTTTGATTCCTAAAGCTGCAAAAGTTAAACTCTACGAAGCTTGAAGCTTACAAGCTTCAACAGTTTCCACTTTTAGTTCCTAAAGCTTCGAAAACTGAACTCTACAAAGCTTCAAGCTTACAAACTTCGAAAGCTCCCACTTTTGGTTTCTAAAGCTTTGAAAGCTGAACCCTACGAAGCTTCCAGCTTACAAACTTCAAAAGCTCCCACTTTTGGTTTCTAAAGCTTTGAAAGCTGAACCCTGCGAAGCTTCAACAGTTTCCACTGTTGGTTCCTAAAGCTTCGAAAGCTGAATCCTAAGAAGCTTCAACAATTTCCACGTTTGGTTCCTAAAACTTCGAAAGTTGAACGCTACGAAGCTTCAACAGCTCCCACCTTCATAAACAATTAGTGTCGAAAACTGAACTTTAACCCAAAGCCCAAAACCTCTCAAGCTTCACCGCGCGTTCTCAGTCGTGAACCTCAAATTTCCCAGCTTACTCGAGCGCGCGTCTTTGTCTCAGCAAGCCTCAACGTTCGAAGTTCGCGAAACACCGGTAGCCGCACGACTGTCTCCTCCCTTAATCACGTCGTCGTTTCCGCGAGGGGTTCGGTAGACTGACAAATCATCCTCTCCTCATCGGCTGACAAGCGGACAAGCCGACGGGGAGGCGCGATGACAAGATCTTTCTCGATATCTCGGCGTTATTGCGTGTCCAGCGCCGGCGGAGACGTGTTCGTGAAAACCTGGCGATCACGTATGCACGGGGCGTTTCAGGTTAGCGCGTGTCCCCCTCGCGCGTTCGCGCTTCCACGCCGCGTGTGCACGCGCGTCCTCTTCTTCCCTTCGTGGCCGCGCGCACGAGACGAGGGGAGGGACCACGTGGAAAAGGGACGGGACGATCGCGGAAGCCGATCGAAAGAGAAACGCGGCGACCGCGGAAAAACTGGCAGCTCCACGACTCTATTCCGTTTGCGGCTCTATTCCCACGAGGCGGCCACCGAACGAACGGATAGACTCGCGCGGAAAAACTTGATAGACTTTTATGAATTATCGGCTGGACAAGGCACTGGGATGATTTAGGAAGCGTTCTTTAGCGACGCCAGACAGATTATGGCGGAGTTCGGTTCTTTTGGTTGGGTTACCGACAAGTCGGGACGATGCGCGCAATTATCGTGGAGGTGGTGAACAATTATCGTGGAGGTGGTGGATAATTATTGTACGACTGTGATCGAACGGATACGATTTCAGGAAAATGTGAGGAGTTAAACCAATAATTTGATTCAGTTTGTGTTGTTCACAATCCAGAGTACAATTTTTAATCAATTCAACACTAGCTCAAGACCAACTAATAACAAAAGTAAATAGAATCAATTAGCAGAGGAAAGAATAGATAGATCTCCCTATTTTTTCTTGGCAAAAGCGCTGCCATTAATCAGTTTATCAAATGCATTTTTCTGCTTTTCCAAAGTACAATTTTCAATAAATTTTCAGTGTTCGGAGTTAGGTGTGGCTCAGTATGGTTAGCTGATTGTTAACCCATTCACTGTCAGGCAAATTTAGTGTCTTGCCCTGGGCGCCAAGATTTTATTTTAAAGAAAACACGGAATTTAGCAAAATCTAATAATATTAAGTTACAGATATAGTATTGAAATGGCATTTACTGTAATTTAAAAATGAAAAGAAAAAAACTATAGCTGGCATCGCTGAATAAGATTCCTGAGTGTGCTGAGTGCCATTTGTTATCAATCTAAATTGTAGCATACATTACGAGATATCTCGTAGTTGGCAGTGAATGGGTTAACCCTTTGTGCTCGAGAGGCCACTGTTAGCCATTTAACAATATTAATTTCAAAGATTTTCAAACGCAAAATATTTACTAACATTCACTTAAATTAAACGTCATTTAGTTTATTTAAGTGGTATACTAAAATTTACACATATGATTATTTAACCTCCGGGTCTGACTAATAAACAAACTAATTAAAGTCTGAAAATTTGTGAGACTATCATTTGGCGGCTAACAGGCGCCTCTCGAGCGCAAACGGTTAATAAGCACCCAGTCAGTGAAGCGTTAACAATTTGTCAACGTTATCGACCACGTTTATCGATTAAAAATCGTAACTTCTCCTGTCTGAACCGCGTTTTTCATCCAGCCAAAAGTCCTGGAGCAAGATTCGCGGGACATCGGGGCTTACGAGTCTTAATTCCCATAAAAATTTCCATGATCATTAAGAGACACCCAGCGATTGTTTTATAGCGCGATAAAACCTCGAACGTCTACCGGTGTCGTGCAGAGGAACGTGCATCCGTTCGTGTGCGTGTGCCCGAGCGATCTGCGCCGGTGAGCCGGTGCACGAGTCCGCGGAGGAAACACGTTCGGAAAAACTGGCAGCTCTCGTCGTTCGCTTTACAACTCTATTCTCCGGCCTCCGTTCCCTTTCTTCCCTCGTTTCAACGCGCCACGTTTTTGCGGCGCCCGCGCGAACGCAACGGGTACGAATCGCCGATTCGAATCGACCAATGATAATCGAGCCGCGGGAACGTCTAGTCGATCGAGACGAAAAAACAGAGAAATCTGTGAGATGCTGAATTAAGTTAATTAAACGCTCGAATAATAAAAATTGGGTTATCTTTAACCCTTTCGTTTCGAGCGCCGCTTATAGACGGCGTTCATGAGATGACCTGTGGGTACGAGCGCCGCTTATAAGCGGCATCTAAATATATTTTGTATTTTAATAATTTTATGTTTTAATAATTCTGTATTTCAATAATTTTGTAAGCCTTTTCATATTAAAAATGTAAATATACTTGTTACATTAGAGCAGCGATTGTTTTATTCAGCACAATTGTTATTTAAGACTTAGAGAAACGCACACTGTGCATATTTCTGACGCGTGGTTCCGTTCAGTGACGGTACTTCGGCAGGACTGGACAGCCGAAGCGAAAGGGTTAAAATTCGCGGGTGATTAATTCGATTTTTTTTGAGGAGTTGCATTATACGGTAAAGAAAGCCTTATCTTCTGACCACTGCCAATATTCATTCGCCAGTGATTAAGGACAACAAACACATCCACACCGTTCAAAAGTCCTTTTCCATTACTCACCTCTTCCATAGTCCAGGCAGTCATTTTCCATTACTCACCTCTTCCATAATTCAGAAAACATCCTAGCAAACTAAAGTCACCATTACCCCCACTCATAGAAAAAGAACGTATAAATGACTGAAAATAGTTCCAAAAACCTTCTTGTAATAGTAACCACCGTCCTGTGAAGACGTAATTGTTAATAAATTTATTAAGATTTCGAAGTGTCCTGAATTTTCCCGTGACAATACCGTGGTTGAAGAGAAATTTCATGGAGGATGGATACCTGTAAATTTTCATTCTGTATTTGAAAAGTCAGACTAATGTGTGTCCAGTTTTTCTTAAAATTGAGTTAAATGTATATATTTTGTTAAATGAGAAAAAAGTAACAAGGTGGTGGTATGTACATATCTGTTTTGGAGAAAACTGGACTTGTTTTGATCAAAGAAATTGATCCTATTATCGAATTGAACGCAGTATTTAAGGGGAACGATTAATTAAATTGAATCAAAACCTACAGTAGCGGACAAAAATTCAAGACTACAGGACAATGTAGAACATAATTTTATGGTTCGCAAATATGGTTTATCTATTCATTTTTATCTTCGTTATCGGTAGGACACTATCTATTAATTAGCATAGAATACAAATTTCATTTATACTGTTATTTTTTATTAATTAATTAATTTAACTTCTTCGATTCATTGGTGTTAAACTTTTGTCTGCTACTGTAACCGATAGAACAATACAGTATATCATCTTCTCTGTCACCAGCTGCAAAATATCATTCTGAAAACACATCATTCACACCTAAATATCGAAACAACAATTTATTTTTCACCTAGAAATTTAGAATTCGAGATGTACAATTCTGTTTCGAAAAAAAATCGATAAGAACAGATAAATATAAGAAAAATACCAACGTTCGTCGAAGGAAGGATTGCCAGCGAGAGGATTGGTTCGAAAACGTCCGAGGAGGAAGCTTCTTTCAATAAAGCTGATTCGAGCAGCTGCTCTCCTCTCTCTTCCTCTCTCTCTTTCTCTCTCTCTCTCCCCCGTGCACGCGGCCCGTATACCTGGCCAAATAAAAGAGCAGGATCTTTTTACGGGTGCAAACGAAAACCCTCGGATCTCTTTCTCGATGGTCGCCGATATCCGCCGCTAACGAGGTCGTCCCAATTAATTCCCGAGCCGTCGTCAAGGTGGTCGATCGATAATCGAGACAGTCGACACGCCGGGCGAAGACGAATCCGGCGGAAAGGGAGGGAAAAAAGAACGAGGAGAAAATCGTGCGAGCTCGAGGGAATGAACAAAAAGATGTGGGAAAAGAGAGACGGGAAAAAGGGGATGAGGGAAGCGAAACGCGGCGCGATACACGAGATCTCTTTCTTGCTTATGTAATTATAGCGGTATCTCGTACCACGATATTGCCGCCATTTACAGCTTTGCCCGATGATTAGCAAATTGCCGGCAATAAACGCGTTTTAATCGTCAAGTTGGGTAAAGAGCGCCGATTACGATGTTGGCGTTACTCCTGTTGCACGCGCGCCCGAGTTAATCTTCCGGATGTTCGTTTAATCCTTGGAATGGGTACTCCCGTTGTACGATAACTGGGTCTTTCGTGATCCACACGGATGTTCGTGTAAGGCTATGGTTACCGGGGATGCGTGTTCGTACGAATTAGCTTTAAAAAGTATTCAATGCATAGAAACAATTAAATTTGTAGATGGATTCTTATCACTGTATGTACAGTAACGGACAAAAGTTTAACCCTTTGCACTCCGTTGTCTCCTCTCAGGGGACATTAGAATTTATTAGTGATTCCGGGGAATCAACTTATCCCAGGCGCAACCTTTTCAGAAATGCATGTTTCTGTGAAGTTTTCTGCTAAAATGGCACCAAGATATCAAATCAAAATATGGTACAGTTATCAAGATATAGAAGCATAGCTTTATGGTTTGCAAATACTGCTTGTACATTCATTTTTATTGTTGTTATGTATTTTGTATTTTTATTATTTATATTATTTATATTTATTGATTATATTGTTATAAAAATATAAATAACATTTTTATTGTTATTCACCACAGAACACAAATTTTGTTGACTATTTTATTTTTTATAAATAAATTAATTTATTCTGATTGACTCTACAGTCTTAGACTTTTACCATGTATAAATTAACTGTCAAACACTAACAGTTTCCATGGTAAAATATTATTTATACTTACTGATTATATTGTTATAAAAATATGAATAACATTTTTAATACAAATTTTGTTTATTACGCTATTTTTTATATATCAATTAATTTATTCTCATTGACTCTACGGTCTTAAACTTTTATCATGTATAAGTCAACTATCAAACAGCAACAATTTCCATCTGTTACCAGTGATTTTGATACAAATTTTATTTATAATGCTATTTTTTATAAATCAATTAATTTATTCTCATTGACTCTACGGTCTTAAACTTTTATCATGTACAAGTCAACCATCAAACACCAACAATTTCCATCCGTTACCAGTGACACCGTAGACCCGATTCAGCATAGGCCACGTCCACGCGGAAAGGATTCAGCATTGCGAAACTGCAAATCGCTGGCGGACACGCGCGTCACCGGGAGGGTCGAAGCGGCCGCTCGAAACGATATGTAAACGAGCCACGGGCAAACGGACGATAAATCACCAAGAAAATCGCTCCTGAAGTCGTCCGCGTAGGGTTGCGGAGGTCGGTGTCGATGACACCCGCCGATGAAGCCCCAGGCCGTGCAGGACAATCAGGAGCCGGCAACGGGCGCGCATATGCCCGATAAAAGTGAGCATCCCACCCCTCGCGGTGGGGGTAGGTTCGCTCCTTGCCGGGGAACCACCCCTTCCGTGAACACGCGTCGGAAAGTGCGTCGACATGCAAATTCCTGGCCAACAATGAGATCCCTTCGCTGGAAACGGGCGGTAGCAGGAGGGGCGAGGAGGGGTTAAGGGGGTAGCAACCCCTTCCTGCGCACGCGATTCATCCTGCCTGTGCCAGGAGACATCCTCCATCCTGTTCTACCGGCGTTCCTGATTATTTCGTTCGCTTCGCGACGACGGTTCGCGTTTCTTTCCGTGGAGAAGGTTAAACGTTAAGTTTGCGTAATTAGATTACGTCAATTTGACGGGTTTTAGGATTCCATGTGCAAAATTTTAGCACATTTATCAATTAAAATCTTAGCAGTGTTTATCGACGAAGCGATAGGAATATACCCTAATCTATTTCCCTCTCAGCTGTGCAGTTTAAAATTCTGTATAACGTATACTTATTTCTTACTTATATACTTATATTATTACTATTGTATATTACTATACTTATGTTACAAGAAATGTTTGTAAATCTAGTGTTAATATTTTACTAAAAATTTTTTATTCAGTTGCCAATGCTATGAATCAACGGTAAATGCATAAGTAAATGAAAACAAAATGTATGCAAATTAAATTACTACTATTCCTTGGAATTTTTGTTAATCGTCATCCATCTATCTATCTAACCTATTTCCCTCTCAATTCTGTAATTTCAAATTCTTCGTAAATCTAGTTGTTAAAACCCTCCAAAACTATCCAGGAACGCTATACCAACGGTGTCCCGTACAATTTCCATTTCTCCTCGCCTCCCTGTCGATCCTCGTGGATCCCGGGCGTATTCCGTGTCCCGGTCGGTCTTTCCGCGGGATCATCTGCATATCTAAATAATCGAACGTAGCCATGTGTCGTGGCGCGACAAAGAGGTTGGACGCGTTTCGTAGGAAGAGGACGTATGGCGTGTGCGGGGCCCTCTCGTTCGTCCGTGGCTACCGACGCACGGTCGCCTGTTTTGCATTGCAAATAGAGGAGCCGCGGGTCCCCGGGGTTCCTTGAACCAGATCCGATTGGCCCAGCCAGTACCGCGAATCTAGATCTATCTCTCTCCATTGGACCTTTAATCCCGCGTATGCGCTTCATTGATTGCCGATTGAAAACCCCGCCACCATCGGCCCCTGTCCGTTGCTCCTCTTCATTGGCCCCGTCTTCTTTTTTCTGCACGCTGTTCTGTTTTAGACGAGCGGGAAGCGTGTTCGGTCGGTTTTGAGCGACGGGCCCGTCGAGCATCTCTCTCGCACCGAACCTCGCATTTCAGCGAGCTGGAGAACGAGATGGTAGAGATTGTACAGTGTTTATTGGTAATTTTGAATTAAAAATTTATATTTTATATTGTAATATTTCATTTATTCGGGGCTGTAAGATTGTAGAACTTTTAAGGCAGAATTTACATGGAGATTTACATTTGATTGCTGTTCTTAATTAAATTGCAAATACAGTAGAGATAACTTAATACTTGTTATGTGTGATAATTTAAGTAAAGAATGTATTAAATTTATTAAACTTCCTCAGTCACTATAGTTCTGGTACTTTTACTTATTCTTTAAGTATCTTTTATTCCTTCAATTAGGTAAAGAATGTATTAAGATTTTTGAACTTCCTCAGTCACTATGGTTCTAGTATATTTAGTTATTCTTTAAGTATCTGTTATTCATCCGTAATGTTTCATTTATTTGGTGTGACAAAATAGCAGAACTTTTAAGGTAGAATTTACATGGAAACTTAACTTTGATTGTTATTCTTAATTAAATTGCAAATACAGTAGAGATAACTTAATTCTTGTTATGTGTGACAATTCAGGTAAAGAATGTATTAAATTTATTAAACTTCCTCAGTCACTATACTTCTGGTATTTTTACTTATTCTTTAAGTATCTTTTATTCCTTCATTTATTATCAAAATTAAAAAAAAAAGAAACACATTTTTCAGCTTGTACCCACTTTTAGATCTAACCTAACGTCTTTTCGCTTTCTCCTCTCTATTTCCCGGCGTTCGTCTTTTTGTCACGACGGCCCCGAACGAAAAATCATCCACCCAACAACCACCCCGTGTGTGTTACGTGTTGTTTCATTGTGCGACACGGCTGCCAACCGGGAGCAGCTGCGCGCCTTTTTACGAATACATTAACGCCGCGGCCGGTTGATAAATTGTTGCTTAACGGGAACACGGCTGCGGTGTTCGCGCCTCGCGAGATAAATCGATCGCCGATGCCTGACGTCGCCACTGCTAACCGGGGTTCGGTGTTAATCGAATCACACGGGACGAGTGTTTATCCGGGTTAATTAGATGGAGTTGCCGCGATAAATGAGCCCCGACCGGGAACGGCGGATGTAACTGTGCGATCATCATTGAATTTTAATCGAATACTTGGAATGTAGTACAATCTCTCTTGGTTTCGTGTTGTACCAGCGGATAAAAAATGGCATCCTCTCCCATAACTGTCAGGCAGAGGGAACAGATGAAGGTGCCTATCGAAGAAGGAAATTTATAAGAAAATATTGATATACGTGTAATCAACAGTGTACAATCTCCTGTATTTGTTCAAAAGGTGATATATCCTCATAAAATTGTATTTTTCTTCTAGCATACGTTAATAGTGGCATACTTTCTCAGAAACGAAATATCACCAGAAACCCCTTATAATATAATCTTCCTGTGAAATGCCCCGAGAAGAGTGAGAAACTTTGCATTAACCCCTTCAGAAATATCAATAGAAAATCAAAAATTTTTCTCTTTGTGAAATATTCCCAGAAAAGTAAGAAATTTTGTATTTACCCTTTCAAAAATATGAATGGAAAATCAAAAATTTTTCTCTCTGTGAAATATCCCTAAAAAGATAAGAAATTCTACATTTACCCTATAAAACATAACTAGAGAAACAAAAACCTTCCTTTCTGTGAAATGTCCCTAGAAAAGCAAGAAATTCTGTATTTAACCCCTCAAAAATATCAATAGAAAACCAAAAATTTTCCTCTTTGTAAAATATTCCTAGAGAAGTAAGAAATTCTACATTTACCCTCTGTAAAATATAACTAGAAAATCAGGAATCTTCCTTTGTGTAAAATGTCCCTAAAAAGGTAAGAAATTCTATATTTGTCCTATAAAAAATTTAACTAGAGAAACAAGAACTTTCTTCTCTGTGAAATGTCCCTAGAAAAGCAAGAAATTCTGCATTTACCCTGTAAAAAGTATCCCCAGAGAACCAGAAATCTTTCTATCTGTAACGCAAAGAGGAATAAAATCTCCCCTCCTCCGATTTTCTCACGAAGCGATCGCGAACCTCTCTATGGGTGCCAACGTGCTTCCGTTTCCCGATTGAAGCGCCGAATTCAAGGGACGCCTAACACGCGTCGTTCCCCGTGGAACCCCACACGGTGCTGGCTATGCTAATCAGCCGATAAATCAGCGAAGGACATCTCGGGTCGCCGATTCATTATCGAAATGGCAGCTGCCGATTACGATTACTATGGCGCAAGCGAGGTGACGTTCCGTCGAACGGGCCCGATTTTATATGGAGCAGCCAGCGAGAGCTCGTTCGATGATCAATGAACCGCTTCCGTGGGACGAGCATGCTAAGTGGCATCCGCTTTGCATCGCTTCGCGAAATGAATTATGGCCCGGCCCGTGCACGTGCTCCACTTTCTTCCGTCCCATTGTTGCCGCCTCTGTTTGCGTTTCTTAAAAATCCCGCCGGACCCGGTGCCGTTTATTTGTTCATATGGAATGGACAACGGCGGATTACCGAATCGGAAACTTTAGACTTTCACGCGCCGAATTTACATGTAGGTATTGTTGTTTGGCATACGTTGAAAAATAATGGCGTTCCACTTTGTGTGTAGTCGAGGTTAAGTGCGGTGAAGATTATTTTAACTCGAAGGTGTTATATTAATGATCGAAACAGAAATGGTACTTTAGAGTGTTTTTCTGAAAAAATTGTAAAGTCGAGGTTAAGTGCAGTGAAGTTTATTTTAATTCGAAGGTGTTATATTAATGATCGAAACTGAAATGGTACTTCAGAGTATTTTGGTGAAAAAATTGTAGAGCCGAGATTAAGAGCGATGAAGATTATTTTAATTCGATGGTCTTGTGTTAATGATCGAAGCTGGAAAGGTACTACAGAGTATTCTGGTGAAAAAAATTGTAAAGTCGAGATTAAGTGCGATGAAGACCATTTTAATTTGATCGTGTTATACTAATGATCGAAGCTGAAAAGGTACTTCAGAGTATTTTGTTGAAAAATTAGCAGTACAAATATATTTGCACATTCAAATTAGAGATAGTATATAATTTTGGAATACAGTCGAATTTATCTATTAATACAGACGTTAGAATGGATAGATCGGTGTCAAAAAAAGCTGTCGTAGGTACATTGCAACTTGGATCTTAGCAAAACGAAAATTCCTACTGGACACAATTCACACCCGGAAGTCCTGAACGGTAAAAACCCTATCAGATTACCAGCCATCGTTTGGTGAAACGCAGGATCTGTTTTTGCCGGACCACTGACTCAGCTTCCTACATCCTGTTCCAGCAGATAGATTAATACCACCAGATACACTTCTGTCTAACATACATTCCTTCTCTTTCATAGGCAAGAAGTCCAGACTGATTTATTTATGCCCCTGTCCTGTTATCTCCTTGTACTCATTCGCTAACAACTTGGATCGACACCCGGGAAACAAAAAAGGAGTATCAAAACCAACCAGCGAAACAATGGGCCAGTAATTCACGAAATTTCGCATGATCGCGTTCAGGATTACCCGATACAGCCAATAATAGAACAGCGAGACCAGACCTAACTCCATCTACCTGTCAGGCGCCACATCGATAAAGATACAATGAACTCTCAGCATAATAAATATATTACTCAGGTTTAACACACATCGCCATAGAACCATCATGTTTTTCAAGATTACACCAATCGAAAAATCTTTTACTTTTACAAACCTAAAGGAAAATATCACAGAAAAGACCATGTATCTTAGCTAACCTGAGTCTAACTTCATTTGAACTCAAGCTGAATTAAACCTAATACATGCCTAACCCAAGTCATACCAGAGTGATCTAAACCTAAACCTAACCCAAACTTAAATCAGCTCCATCGTTCTTTCAAGTGTCGCGTCGAAGCTTGGAGATTGAACGATATCAAACCTACAAAAAAATTCCATTATCAACATTCATAGAAATAGAAGCTTTGAAACATCAATTAAACCTAATCCAAACTTAACCCAACTGATACCATAGTGATCTAAACCTAAACCTTTTTTTTCCCCGAGGAGGAAATCTTCTGAAAGATACCCAGTCACCCTGGGGAGGGTTTTGACGGAGTTTTGTAGGATTTTTACCTACTAAAACCTCCACGGTGACCTACTACAGCGAAATGAGGGAGCACCGGAAACTCTGAAAGAACACTTCCAGTACTCCCCCTCAATTTAAATCTAAACCTAAACCTAACCCAAACCTAAATCAGCTCCATCGTTCTCTCAAGTGTCGCGTCGAAGCTGGCAGATTGAACGATATCGCAGCTGCGAAAGAATTCCGTTATCGAGCTCCATAGAGATAGAAGCCGTGACTCGAATTCGACTCACGGGGAATTGAAATACGAGTGTTGGCCTTGTCGCCGTCGCGAACAGCGCCGGAGGACTTTATGCTGGCCCAGTCGGGTTTCCATCGCTCGGCGGATGTGTAAGCTCCGGGCCCCTGTGTGGGCAATCGCCTTCTCCGTTGTACCTGCCCGAGAACAGGCCGCGTGAAATGTCGCGCCGCAGGTAGACACCCGGCTGACTTATGATCCGTCCGGGTTATTAACACTGGGTCCACCGAGGGGGTCAAAATGACTTGTTTGATATTTTGCTGGAGCGATTGCCGATGACGTGAGTCGTTCAATGGCAAATTATTATTCGTTCGACAGTCCCTATGACTACGTCACGGTGTAATAAGTCTGACAACTATTTATGGACATTGCTTTCAGCAACCAAGTGACAGTTTGAGTTGGTTTTATAACGTAGTATCGGTACCATTTTCATTGGTACGTTCTGTTGGAACAATTATACTCTAAACTGATATGCAAATTCGTGGTTTCGTAAATGCAACATATTCGAAGTTTTATGTAGGCTAATTAACACTAGAACTACCAGATCAGTCAAAATTACCAATTGGTGATTATTCATAGCAGTCTTATAAATTCACTGTGGTAAACCTTTCAAAATTTACTATGATTTTCTGCAGAAAGTATAAGTAAAGATTTGTTTTCTATGTATGCAATATCTTTTCATATAATTTTCAATTTGATCTCTTCCATGCAGGTAAGTACACTATAATTGTCGATAGTTCTAATGTTAATGACTTGTTTGATATTTTTCTGGAACGATTGCCGATGACGTGAGGCAAATTATTATTCGTCCGACAATCCTTATGGCTACCTCACGGTGTAATAAGTCTAATAACTATTTATGGACATTGCTTTCAGCAACCAAGTGACAGTTTGAGTTGGTTTTATAACATAGTATCGATACCATTTTCATGGGTACGTTCTATTGGAACAATTATATTCTTAATTGATATGCAAATTCGTGGTTTCGTAAATGCAACATACCCGAAGTTATAAGCAGGCTAATTTTTAATGGTCATTTCATTTACGACTTGTTACCTTTTTGCACGAAACCTTGAATGCCACGAAAGACAAGGTAGAAACGATTCTTCGACAGATGATTGGCTGTCTAGGGCCCTGACGGTCGACTGGTCACCCAGACAGGTGAAGCAATCGGTGTCCCATAGAAACTGACCCGTCGAGTGACCTGCCGGTCCCAGCTGGTGCAGCCGCAAAAGCTACCAACGCGGATATTGTTGCGGCCAGGTGCTTTTGTCGGCTCGGTCGTTTCATTATACCTGGCCACAAGATTATCGCGTGCCTCTTCCAGTGGGCAATACTCCTCGCAATCAGTAGCGCAACCTATTCCGCTTAAACCCACCGTTTAACCCTTTCGCTACGGATAGCGCACCCCTCTAGTTTTTGTTCGCCACCTTTTATATGCGATTCTGGAAATCTAATTACGGGAATCCCCTTTGAACGTGTCAACACACTTCAGATTTTCCTGTACATTTATATTTCTGTGAATGTATTGGGTTGGAGGGAAAGTTCTGTCGTATTTTAAATAGGCAGGTAATTTTTCTTGTAAATAAAAAGAAACATCTGACTAGCGAGTCATTGGGAATTCTTTTTTGTTTTTTTACCTGCTGTATAATATAAAAGGAGTCCTTTTTTTACCGTTCATCATTTACTTGTGATATTTAAAGTGAAAAACATGTCAGTAGATAAAGTGCATTTACGACACTGCATTTTGTATGAATTCCAAAAAGGAAGCAACGCATCGGTTGCATGTAAGAATTTATGTGCGGTATTTGGAAAAGATGTTGTAAATGTTCGTACTTGTCAAAGATGGTTTAGCAAATTTCGTTCCGGGGATCTGAGCCTCCAAGAAAGCGATCGATCTGGACGACCATCCAAGATCGATAATGATGTTTTGCGATCCGTGTTGGAAAATAATCCACGTTTAACAAGTTGAGAAATTGCAGAAGAGTTTGGCATTCATCATACAACTGTTGGAGATCACGTTGAATCTCTTGGGTTTTCTGTTCAAGCAAAGTGTTTGGGTTCCACCTAAATTAACGGAAACGGAAAATACGACAGAACTTTCCCTCCAACCCAATAATTCCCTAAAAATGTATGAACGCCATTGATCTACGAATTTCTTGTTTAAACATTAGTTCAAGCTTAGCTCATTAACTTGTTTAGGAAATTCACGCTATCCCTTTTATGAATAAATGCCTGGAATATAAATTGAAACAGCCACTAATGTTTCTTTCAACGTCTACAGAATTTTTTGCAATTAATTCATTCGATTCGTGGTTGGCGATTAAAGAATACCACGAAAGTATTCGATCAACTTCACCGGTCACCGTATCTACCGATCGCTTCAATGACAAAAGCCTTTTCACCCTAAACGCCTCGAGGGAGAACGACGAAGAAGAACGAAACGAAACGAAACGGAAAAAAAAAGAGCACGAAGGGAGAAACGTAGAGGAGGTGAGCGTGCAATTGCAGAAATCCGAACTGCATCGGAGCGTACGGTTGCTCGCCCACGCCGCATGCTCGCGTTATCTGGGCCTTCGGGCCCCGACAGAAAAGGGGCCCCGGCGATGGGCGACGCGCGGTGGGGGGAGGCCCCCGGTGAGTTTCCAGGGATCTCACGGACGAGGAGAGCGCCGCCAGGACGAATGGGACCGCGCGTGTTAAGGTGCGTATTCACAGGCGAGCTGATCCGCGAGCAATCCTCCCGAAAAATTCACGAATTTCTCGTAATCACCGAACGATTCGTTGGAGAACGTTGTTCGAAGTATGATTATTTCTTTAAAAATTCTGTCAAATTGTGCCAGTAGCTATTTCTTTAAAAATTCTGTTGCATTTTAATTGATAATTGTGCTAATGGCGATTTCTTTAAAAATTCTATCGAATTTTAATTGATAATTGTTAATGGTGATAATCTTTAAAAATTCTATCTAATTTTAATTGTTTAAAAATTCTATCAAATTTTAATTGATAATTTGTTAATGGCTATTTGTTTAAAAATTCTATCAAATTTTAATTGATAATTTGTTAATGGCTATTTGTTTAAAAATTCTATCAAATTTTAATTGATAATTTGTTAATGGCTATTTGTTTAAAAATTCTATCAAATTTTAATTGATAATTTGTTAATGGCTATTTGTTTAAAAATTCTATCAAATTTTAATTGATAATTTGTTAATGGTTATTTGTTTAAAAATTCTATAGAATTTTAATTGAAATTGTACTGATGGCTATTTCTTTAAAAATCTGTCGAATTTTAATTGATAATTTGTTAATGGCTATTTGTTTAAAAATTCTATCAAATTTTAATTGAAATTGTGCTGATGGCTATTTGTTTAAAAATTCTATAGAATTTTAATTGAAATTGTGCTTATGGCTATTTCTTCAAAAATCTGTCGAATTTTAATCGGTAACTGTGTCAATGGCTATTTCTTTAAAAATCTGTCGAATTTTAATAAAAGATTGTGTTAATGGATATTCCTTTAAAATTTCTGTCGAATTTTAATCGATAATTGTGCTGATGGCTATTTCTTTAAAAACCTGCAAAGTTTTAATTGATGAATTTGTTAATACTAGTAAGTTATCTGAAATCCTTGTTCTTTAAATATCTTTTCTAACGTATGTAACATGAAGAAGCGTATAGAAGCGTTCGCAAGAATTTCAGCGTTAGAAACACTTCAACTAACTATACGTTACAAAGAGTTCACGATAATGTCAAGAGAGCAATTCATGAATTGCATATCTTCAGTTCTTATTAAGAATACATATGATATGTTGCTCGCACAATCGCCAGGTTAGACGCACTTTATACCGTACTAATCTATAAATACGTTCCATGCTTACCAAGCATGTCACTTGATACAGCCGCGCACAGAAAGCAATTTTCAATCGAAGTCAAGGGTTTTTATCGCACCTTCTTAACACGTTTCACCCAAAAAATTGTCGAATTCTTAACTTTCTCGAATTTCTTCCCTTTTTTTTCCTCCGAGCAACGCCAACAGGCAAAAAAATGATTCGTAAAGCTTGCAGATAGCATTGGAGACGCACCCTTACTGCGCCGGCGGACAAGCATGGTGGTATCGCTCGAACGATATCAACGTCTCCTCGCGCGGCACCGGCTATATCAATATTATGCTTACTCGTTTCTCCGTAAAACGTGCCCCACCACCAGAAACTGTTGTGTCTGCAGCCCGTGGACCGGATACAACACACTCCACTGTTAGTGGATCGGCGAATAAAAGAAGCGGCTTGAGAGATGATCTTTTGGGGTATTAATCGCGACCATGCAGGCGTTTTATCGTTCCGTGCCGGATGTGTCGCTGGTGAAGTGGTGATTAGAACAGTTGGAGCCAATTTCGGGGCAGATTTACGTTTCAGTTACCCAGAGCTATTAACCTTTTATACTCGAGAGGTGAGTGTTAATCGTTTAATGATACTAATTTCAAAAATTTTCAGATTCAAAGTATTTACTAAGATTAACCTATATTAAACGTCATTTAGTTTAGTTAAGCGATATACTAAAAAATTTTAGTGAATACATGTGCGACTGTTTAACCTCTGAGCCTGACTGATAAACAAACCAACTAAAGTCTGAAAATTTGCGAAATTATCATTTGGTGACTAACAATAACCTCTCGAACACAAAGGGTTAAAGATATAGGAAACTTTTATTTGTCAAACAGACTTACGAAACATTTAACCCTTTGCACTCAAGTGGGGACTAGTAGTCGTCTAATGACAGTAACTTCAAAAATTTTCAAATTCGAAACATTTACTAAGATTAGCCTATATTAAACGTCATTTAGTTTAGTTAAGTCGTATTCTAAAATTTACATATGTGACTATTTAACCGAGAGGTGATTAAGATTTGACAAAACATGAGTACAGACATAATAGACGATTGATGATAATAAAAATAACAAAAAACACAGTTGGTTCTTGAAAGTGTGTGCAAATGTTGAATATTCAAAAGCAGAGGGATGTAAAAAAATATGCACTAAAAACTGTATTCTAAAGTATTGATTGGAACCACATTATAGCCTAATGGCTAAAGTCTAATGTCCCCTGAGAGGATTAAAAAGTTGAATTTTTAAAAATTTGCGAAACAGTGAATTGTGCGAAAGTCGAGGGGCGCCTGTATTGTCTTTTTTTTTCAATCACTCTTTTGAACAGTCTTGAAAGTGTTCCAAAATTCAACCTGGGCCCCTTACCTCCCCCTGTGAGCGTATCGATCGTTGCGATCGATCCGAAATATCGTTTACCGAGCGCAGGAGTTCCGGGAGCGGGCGAGTAGACTTTCGAATTTAAATTGCGATCGGTTTCGCGAATCGACGAGTCACTCCGTCGACGATTACCTCACCGACGACGGACGGTTAATTTTAGACGTCTAACTTTCTAAATTCGGGGGCAGTCGAAGGAAAAGAGAGGAAGAGGAGAACGAAAGAATGGCAGCGTCAGCGGTTTCGCTGAACAAGATCGAGCGTAAATCGTCGTGAAATCCCTGAAATCTGCTGGGCAAACATATTTTCCAACGGGAGCAGCTGAACGGACGTGACGAGTCACGCAATCTGTAACGATACCGACGATGAATCGATTTTCGGGAAACGCAGGAAAGGAAGGCGTGCCGGAAGGGGACAAAACGATCCAGTGATCGCTTCCTGAACCGATTTTCAACCGTACCAAGTGTTGAAAGGGATCCTGGAATTCGCAACGGATAGAATCTGGAGTTTTTGGAAGAACGAAGAGAAGATACGAGCAACGACTCACAAATCTAGTGTTTAGTAAAAATGGACAGAATGCCCTGATTGACAGAATTGAAAATTCACTTAACGATACGAGGTAACTCTTTACAATATTGTTTAGCAATTATTTCCCAATTTTTTTTCAAATATTCCTTCATAATTTGCTGAAATTTATATCGTTGATAAAACAATAATTATAAATTATTACTAAAGTGGACAGAATTCCCTAATTATAATAACAGAACTGAAGATAAACTTATTGATAAGTAATAATTTTTTACAATATTGTTTAACAATTATTCCTCAATTTTTTTCAAATATTCCCTTAAATTTGCTGAAATTTATATCGTCGATAGAACAATAATTATAAATTATTACTAAAGTGGAGAGAATGCCCTAATTAACAGAGCTGAAGATACATTTACGGATACGTAGTCTTCACACTATTGTTTCTCAATATTCCTCAATTTTGTTCAGATATTCCCTCATAATTTGCTGAAATTTATATCGTCAATAGAACAGCAACTATAAATTTTTTATAACTTGTTCAATTCTAGCAGTGTTGAAACATTCTTTGTTACATAAATTTCCAGAGGCCCGAAAACTCGCTAAATGCATCCTTAATGCGATGACAGGGGCCTCCTAGCTTGCTTGCTTGCGGTTGCGCAATTTCTTACTTCCCGTTGAATCCGTAGCTGCGTGTGCCCCCTCGGACACAATGGCGGCCGAGCCCGAAATATTCGCCTCAAAGCCGGGGATAAACAAGCGTTACACGAACCTGAAACCTTCCGCAGCTTTCGCAGCCAGGATCGATCGAGGATCGATGAAATTTTGATGACCTCCGTGACGCAGGACGATTTTCGCTTTTCATCTTAAACGAAAGTTAAACTGCAATTTTTTCACTCGCATCACTGCAAACGAGGTGTCCTCACAAAAATCTGAACAAGAAACATCGATCCCGGTTAGAAGATCACAGTTTGCGCCATTCCGTGTAATCGACCGCGCCTTCGATCTCTCTCGCAGCGCCCAATAATCCGCTATGCATAGCGTTCGATTTTGTCGCGAGCGCGCCACTCCTTGAATCCTTCGTCCCGGGCAAGAGCGACGCGAGGCTAAACGACGAAACGTAACGATGACGGGGCCGAACGTTAAGAGAAACGGGACGATAAGGCCCAAAAGAAAGAGACGTGGCCTACGGGAACCGAGAGAAGGACAGCGAAGCGAGGAAGGATCGAAGCGAGCGTACAGGGCTCGCGGTGAAAAGAAGACAAGCAAAAGCGCACCTCGGGCCCTCTTCGTTTGGGCCTCACCAGCAGCAGGCCCCTTTGCTCTCCTTTTTTAATTTTCAGAATCCAGTTAGAGTCCCGAGATACATCGAGCAATCCCGGGTTCATTTGAATAAGCCGTGTAAGTACTAGCCGGCCGGGGCCCCGTTACAGGGGCCCAACCGTGCTGCAGAAAAGAAGAAGGCAGGCCCACGAACGAGGCGAAACATGGAGGGCTCCGCGCTCTCGACGAGGATAGAAATAGTACCGAAAGGGGGTGGGGGGGTGGGGCGGGCAGGGGCAGAGGGGGAGGGAAGGGGCCATATCACTTTACTACCAAAGGTGCTTTCACGGACAGGTGCACCTACGTGCACCAACACGGGCCCGAGAGGAAAAAGGCTCGGGCATTATACATTATGATTCGTCATTTCGGAATAACAACGAAGCGTACCAGGCGCGCCACGCCCTCCGCGCGAGGAATTCTACATTTGGAACACGTCCACGCGCGGAAAGAGGGAAACCCTCTTCGAGTACCCGTCTTTTCGCTTTGCTCTTTGCCTCTTTACCGACACGGCGCTGACGATGAATTTATCTCTTTTTCGTTTTTTTTTTTGGTTTGTTTTTGGTGCTCAGTGGAAGTAATGGGAAAACACTGGTAGTTGGATCTACGGTTAGGGTACTGTGTAGTACTTGCGCAAAATGGGGGCCTGTTTATCTGAATGGACACAGTTTAGTTAATAAGAGTCTACTAATCCTGTCTTTCACTAATCTTGCTTTTAGTTATAAGGCAAATTCGTAGAAGTGGTGTGTTGCATAGTCTGAATTCGGATAATCAGAGATTAGTAATATATTCTATTGCTATGAGTAGGTACTATGACGATATCTCGTTTGAATAAACGGAGTCCTTCTCTATACGTATTTCAACTGAATTGCTTCAAAAGTATGCACTAACTAGGTAATTAAACAAATTGAACAACAAGTCTACGGTTGGATTTGATAAAAAGAACGTGGCTCGGGTCACTGCGTTTTATTCTGGTAATAAGATTTGCCTCGTATTTTAAAACTTAAGCGAACGGAATAATTCCACGAGACTTGACAACTTCATAAATTAAAAACCGTAGGAACGGAACGAAGGTGATAAAGCTACGTACGGTATTTATTGAATATTTTACGGTTTTCTCCGATGGGGGGATTCGCATTAATCGGCCCATTTTCTTCGGTCCCATATTTATCGGTATCGTATGGCCCCTTGTGCACGTGGACAGGGAACACTTAACGCAATCATCTCGATCCTCTTAGAATTCCCTCACGTACGCTTGCCCCACGTGAAATCCGATTTCATGGTCGTCGATTATTCTTCGATCGGTTAATTGAACGGCATCGAAAGGGATCGTCACGGGAGTCGGTTGAACTATCATTAAAAAAGACGCTCCATTAGTAATTCCTCTGTTGGTGCTCGTTCTGTCGACAGGTTACAATGTAAATCGGATGCCTCGCCATTTTTATGGGGATCGTGAAAATTGTTCGATAGAAATGACGTTCAGGCAGAGCTGAAAGTGTCTCTTCGACACCGGGAACAGTTCGTCGAAGAAGTCGTAGCCAGACAATAGAGGCTACCTACGTAATTACGTGCTGGCAGACAAAAGAAGTGAAACCTGGTGTTTCAAAACCTCGAAAGCAATTAAACGTTCGTAACCTCATAACCGATTCACGTTACCAGCCAATGCTTGAAATCGCTTTCCCACTTGGATTCGTATCAAATCGCTAATTATTTCATTAACCTGATACTAACATCGTTGATACCAGTAGCGGCTGTTCTTCTTTTCAAATAATTGTGTTAACACCGTTTTAAAGAATATTAACATTTATTGTAAATATATTGACTTCTTTTCCATCGATTCTAACTTTAAATTTCAATTGTTGCGTTATTTATATTCTTATGATTAATGTGTATCTTCTTTATGTACTCTAAAGGGTTTTTCCTGTAAACAAATAAATAAATAAATATATCTTCAACCTGAAAAATCTCCAACACAACGATTGACTTCAAAAATATACTTTTCATTTTAATGACCATCGTAATTAATAATTAACAAGAAATTCCACAAATTTGAGTTGCTATCGCCAAATATTGGTTTAAAAAATTCACTTTTTGCATGAACGACTGTTGTAATCAAGAGTTAATTGAAAATCATATAAACATACATTGGAATCGTTAAAAGTCGACTCAGAAAATTTACTTTCGACTCCAGTGATCACTGTATGCAAAGAATTTCCCTTCCTCCTTAATCTCCAGCCGCCGACATTATCCAAAAATAAAATTAATCGGGGGAAGCACGGTTTCCCTCGTTCTGGAACGGCTATTTACACGCTTTCATCGAAGCTTGTTGTTCCAAGTCTTGTCTACAGCGACTGGTGGCATCTTCGATTTCATCGGGAACGTCAGCTCGACCTGAGTAAACGTCCCTCAACGTCGTCGGAGCGTTTCCTGTCTCCGTCACGCTGTCGAAGCCAGCTCAAATAAACAGTCCGTCACAACATTTTCTTCCTTCCCCTCTCTCTCTCTCTCTCTCTCCCCCCCCTTCAGTTATTTAGAAATCGTTTCGCCGACATTCGGCCCAAACAGCGAAACGCTAGGACACGCTGCTCTCGACGGCGAAGGGTAGTTAAGTTCGGGTAGCCGAGCTAATGAAAGCTCACGGAGAAAATGACGGTGGCCAATAAGGGATTCCGGCGCGCAATAAAGCGGCTGCCATGGCATTCGTTCATTTACCAAGCGATACAAGACACCGGGGCGCGTTTAAATTCGAAGAGCGCATTCGAACAGAACCGCGATCGACAGCGAGCAAAACGAACAGAGACAGCCCCGAAGAA
>JAOPTO010002184.1:103009-126540 GCA_033822845.1 Tetrapedia diversipes | reverse complement strand
TATGCGTTTGACTTAAGTTGCTCGCAGGGACTATGAACGCATATATGCGTTCGTCAATTATTCTCGTCGTATTTTGACTTGCAAGCTTTCAAGTCTCAGACTTTAAATACCACAATGACGTGTAAATAATAACATTAAAGTCATTGAAAACAATCTTTACTCATTTCAGAAGTAATATAATTTTGATTACAATATTTATATTATTAACCCTTTGAGTGCTGTGCGTCTGACGGAAGTAGCTCGTAGGGACTATGGACGTATAGATGCGTTTATTAATTTTCGTTTTCTTCATCTTAAGGCATTTTCCGTGGCCACACATTTCGGCGTTAATCTTTCAGTACTAACGAAAGTTACTCGTAGGGACCATGGACGAAAATATGCGTTTTTGCCAATTTTCGCTTACTGCAACACGATTGCCAGTGTACGAGTAACAATACTCCGTCTCCAGGGCTTAGGCCAAGAGTATTCAGTGCTCAAAGGGTTAAAAATGTTTGTCTGTTAGCATAAGGAAGATTTCCTGCGACAGACCAATTTGTTTCGAGGGTTCATCGACATTTTACATAAAACGCTCATAAATACCAATATGTAACGCTTATTAGCGAACCATGGGCACCAAATCGCGAAACTACAAAATTTCTCCCTTTCTTCGCCTATCCACTTCGACTCCTCAATTATACAACCCCTCCCACCGAAATTTCAAGCAGGGAAGCAGAGGCAAGGTGGAGTGGATGGCGGGCAAGAGTAGCGTCCTTGTAAAAGAGCAAAAAGAATCGTGTAGGTCGATTCGTTATTCATCGATTACGCGGTAGCAGGAGGCCGGTTGACGCGGAGGAAGGAAGGGGCCCGGGACACAATTCCGGTAGTGATAAAACTCGCGGAGAGTCTTCCTAATTCGAGACGTGGAAGCGCTCCCCGTGTGTCCTTTTAGCATAATCCTTCGTCGACAAGGGACCCACGGTGAGCAGGAACACAGGAGGCAGAGTCTCGGACACACAGACTCGGTGGGGACACACACGGGACCGTCTCTGGGCCCAACGTGTCGTCCACGGTCAATCCAGGGGCCTGTGTTGTCGTGGCGAAGCCGGGGCCCTGTGCGAGTCCTGGTGCATCAGCAACAGCAACAGCAACAGCAGCAGCAACGTTGGCCATCGCGTTGTCTGATCATCCTCGCCCTAATGAAGGCTGGTTTATCTGAAGGCTTTCGATTCCCAGTAGAACCCATACCACACGTATGCAGTGGTGGTGGTGGACACCTTCGCGGTGGTGCTAGCCACCAGCTCTCCTGTACATCCTCCGGCAAAAGTATTCCGCTGCCTCGTTTCGGGCTGAGCGAGACAAACAGCGGGCTTACCACCGTTTGATGATCAAACGTTTCTCCCTCGACGAAATATCCAAGATCGACCAAGATTGCGATCAATAGGAAACGAAGGGAGCGATATGTAATGGGACTTTTAGTTGAGAACCAATATTTTGAAGGTGTTAAAGAGAACTGAACTTTTTAGAATTCCATTGCTGTGAGATTTGTAAGCAATAAGTAATGGTATCAGAGATTCGTTACAAATTAGTACAATTCTTAGTGGATGCGTTATTATTTCGCTTTATAATTTAAAATTAGGCTTGTAGGGTAGTTTAGAGTACAAGTATATCAAGGATACTATATTTTTGAATTCGAATTAAATTTCAACTTTAGATATTATTCCGATGAAAATGTAAAATTATTATTAGAACGGATACAATTTTCAATAGAAGAGGAGGGAATAATTAATGCTGATTGTGCGCGGCCATTGAGAAAATTATGAAGCGAAGGGTTAAAGGCGAGGAATGCGACGGGATTGATCCGTTGAGAGGTCGAGGCGAAGCAAGGGAACCGTGATCGATAATCTCGCGAACGTTTTGGCCCCGGCTGTACGCGGTTCAGGCCACCCAAAGCTGGAGAGGACTCGAGGTGGGTGCTCCCTGGAAGGGACCGTGGGGAAGGGAGAAATCCACGATGTTAATTTTAACTTAATTAAGGCTTAATTGAGAGGAAAACATTATACTCCGCGACCGCGACATTGCCCCGGAGGGGCCAGCTGCATCTGCAACGCAAATCCGGATTTGAAATTTCAAAAATCGCGCCCGCCCTGCCTAACCGGCGGGGCCCGTTCTCCCACCCATCGCGCCACGGCCCACGGGGGTGCAAGATCGCGGATCGTGGTCAATTAGAGAAGGTGGAGGAGGCTCGCTACCGCTGATACAGAGGCCACCGGCTGATCCGGGAAACGAGGAGGAAAAGAGAAACAGCGCGCCATGATGGCCCTGTGTCGTTGGCAACTGGGCTGCTTAACCCTTTATGCTCGAGAGGTGATTGTTAGTCATCAAATGATAATTTCGCAAATTTTCAGACTCTAGTTGATTTGTTTATTAGTCAGGCTCAGAGGTTAAACAGTCACATATGTAAATTTTAGTATATCGTTTATCTAAATTAAATGACGTTTAATATAGGCAAATTTTAGTAAATGTTTCGAATTTAAAAATTTTCAAAGTTAGTATCATTAGACGACTACCAGTCACCTCTCGAGATAGTTACTTATTGTTATTGTTATTGTTGTTATTGTTAGTCACCAAATGATAATTTCGCAAATTTTCAGACTTTAGTTGGTTTGTCTATTAGTCAGGCTCAGAGGTTAAACAGTCACATATGTAAATTTTAGTATATCGTTTAACTAAACTAAATGACGTTTAATATAGACGAATTTTAGTAAATGTTTCGAATTTAAAAATTTTCAAAGTTAGTATCATTAGACGATTAACACTCACCTCTCCAGTGCAAAGGGTTAAATGTTTCGTAAGTCTGTTTGACAAATAAAAGTTTCCTGTACCTTTAACCCTTTATGCTCGAGAGGTTATTGTTAGTCATCAAATGATAATTTCGTAAATTTTCAGACTTTAGTTGGTTTGTCTCTTAGTCAGGCTCAGAGGTTAAACAGTCACATATTATGAAAATTTTAGTATATCGTTTAACTAAACTATATGACGTTTAATATAGGCGAATCTCAGTAAATATTTCGAAATTGCTGAGATTTAGAAGATTCTTGTTGCAAATTATTGAAATCACAATTGAATATTTTGTTCAAAACTGTTCGCGATCGTTACGTGGACGTGAAGGTACTCTGATCTTCATACTTTATGTAACAAGAAAAACCTTAAAGTTGCCAATGGTTTTCTTTAAACGTAGACTCTTACTACTTCTATACATGCACAGAAATTAATGTAAATTGTATTCATTGAAACGTTCCCTGTCATCGTTGACAAGATAATAGAAGCGGTTGCCATTTACACGTATCAGAAGGGACGGTCATGCGTTTAAGGAGTTCTGAAAAGGCATTCTTGTAGTGGCATCTGCTCGCGCGTACAGAAGGCACGTACGTTCTCTGAATGGGCTCTGGTTAATTCGAAAACCTTATCCGATTCCCCGGTCAGTGTCCATTCGAGAATTTAAACAGGTCCCTTCTCGATGGCACGTGTTCGACCAACCAACACACGATCCAACGATCGGTGAACCATTAAAGGGAAAAAATAGGATACCGTTTCTTTATCCCTAACACTCTCAGGCTGCAAGCACGCCTACAATGCAAATCTTGCAGAGTTCAAGATTAATTCTTAATAATCTATTCAGTGCTGTGTAAAAAGAAAACTCTGTTTTTCTCCTTTAACACTTAAACAAAAAATCCATATTTTTTATCAGTAATTTAAATTACAATTATAAGGAATACTAAATTTAGAAAATTCCAGTTAATAAAAATTTCACACGTGATTAACCCTTTGACTGCTAAATACTCCCAAAGTCGAAGTAGCCCTCCCTTAATACTTAAAAAGAAAATCCATACTATTTATCATTAACTTAGATTACAATTATAAGGAATACTAAATTTAGAAAATTCCAGTTAACAAAAATTTCACACGTGATTAACCCTTTGACTGCTAAATACTCCCAAAGTCGAAGTACTCCTCCCTTAATACTTAAAAAAAAATCCATACTTCTTATCATTAACTTAGATTAGAATTATAAGAAATATTAAATTTGGAAAATTCCAGTTAATAAAAATTTCATACGTGATTAACTCTTTGACTGCTAAATACTCCCAAAGTCGAAGTACTCCGCATAGACAACGCTCTATGAGCAAAATGGGAGATCGGAAAAATTGCCAAACTCGTGTACGCGTGCATAATTCACGCGTCTAACTTTCTCCAGAGACGCATATACGCGTCCATAGTTCACACGAGTAGCTTACGTCAGACGCGTATACGCGCCCATAACAGTCAAAGGGTTAATCACGTGCAAAGCTAATGTGGACTTCTTAGCGATCACCTGATACTCTAAAAACAAACAAAAGGAAAAGGACGCCGTGCTTCGCTGGAGGCCTCTCGCCGACCGCGATTAAAATAAGTGTTGTTTTCAAACATGGACGATAATACGGGCGAACGGAGCAAAGTCTACCGTATCGATAAAGTTCCATCGAGGTCAAAGGCAAACAAACGATTCCAATAAACGAAACGACCGAGGCGCCTCGCTCTCACGGAGGAGTATCAACTCGTCGTGGGTGACGTCACTTCCGTTTCCTGGTGTGCCGAGCCAACCGAACACTGCCGCTCATTTTAATCGAGAAAACGGAGCGCGAGTCGACGAACCGATAAATATCGGTAAATATCGCGTCGCCGGCGTACACCGACGAAATTAAAAGCGGATCCAGATTTATGTTACCACGTTGGCGAACGTGCTTCGCGTTAGCTTATACAGGGTGTCCCGACAAAGCTAGGAGAAAATTAAAGGGCCGACTCTGTGCAACATTCTAAGACGAAAATCAAGAGTAACAATTTTGCGTTTGAAGCTTTGTTTATTAATATAGGCAATTAAAATAACGGGCTATTTTACGCCTGAGAGCAGGCAAACGCGGTGCGTAACGCCAGTGACCGCATTTTTATTTGCTTCTAACTAATAAACAAAGCGTCAAGCGCAATATTGTTACTCTTGATTTTCGTCTTAGAATGTTGCATAGAATTCATTTCTCTTCAATTTTCTCCCAGCTTCGTCCGAACACCCTGTATATTAGGTCGTAATGGCGCATCGAGCCGCTAATTTGTTGAGACACGGTGGAAAAATCGTCGCCGCCGTGCCGATCTGGCGTTCGTACGAAGGATAATTGCCAGTTAATCGATCCCCGATCGTTGATCGGTCGATCGAGGGAACAGGTTTCCATTGGCTTGTAGATTAGGTCAGTCTGTTACAGTTCAAGTATTATTGACGGAGCCTTTATTGGCGGCAATAACCGCTTTGTTGGGAGATGATACTCTAGTGACACGTGAAAGGAGTCAAGGTGAAGCGTGTTTCAGTTCAAACGCAAATTTGATAATTTCAAAATGATTCGAATTAGGTTATGTTCAAATTAAACGAAGCTTCTTACGAATCCCTAAAGCTCGCTAGAGATCCAACACGAACGGTTCTGTATCGCGCACAACAGATTATCCTGGGATAAAATCCTCGCGAAGAAGGATGCTCTCGCTCCATAGAATGTTCTCCAAAAAGATCCCTAGATTTCACTAGGGGACGCAGCACGAGGATAGCCTAAGAGGGTAATTTAGAACGTGCTCGAGCAGTTATCGCGGAGCAATGCATGCATAATATGGACTGTCGTAATTAATGAGGCGGTCGATTAATCACGGGGGGAGGGTGGAGGGGGCAGGGGCGAGGGGGGACGCAGATATAAATAACAAAACGCCAACGAGAACTCAGATGGGACGGGCGGGAAGGGAGAAGGGATTCGCGTTTCGCGCGGATGGGGGAACGCGAAAAAATTCCGCGCATTGTTCGACAAACTTTTCTGCAGAATCGTTCGCCCTGCCGCGCCAAGGTCGCCGCTGAAAAACATCATCGCTGGACGTTACGCGGGTTATAACTGAGATATACAGATATACGTCCGCGGGATATTCAAAAACGGGCTTGCACACGTGGATCGGCATGACGGATCGGTGGCCTCCCGTGATGAATCGCTCCGTTATAATTCCTGACTTGGACTGATGATGAATTCGCCCCCCCCCCTTTCTCCCCCCTCACGCTCCTCCCGCCCCCGTCCTTCCAATCCCCTTCGACCGCCCCACCGCTCCCGTGACCCCCCTCCTTCATCCTGGTGACCCTCCCTCCCATCGACAGCCTCTCCTCGACCACCTTTACTACAGAAGTCTAACGCGATCCTCGACCTGCTAGTGTATGCCACAAATATGGATACCTTCGGGTGACGTGGACGCTGTTGCGTGTATGGTACACTGGATTCCATTTTAGAAACGGTGGCCTTGCTGGGGAACCTTAGATTCCTGATAGGATCCGGTTAGGTTCGGGTTAGGTTCATTTTCCGGGTTTGGAGACATTTTGGAAACGGTGTAAAATCTTCGTGTGTTTGGCACTGTTTTACGGGTGACGACTTTCAGTATTAATTTATTGGTAATTGGATAGAATACTAATAATTTTCTCAATTTTTTCAAAAATATTGAATCTATAGAATTGCACCACTGATATTGAAATATTTGTTCTAATTACTGGTGAATTAGTTTAGAATTGTTAGAATTGTTTATTTTGGATTCTAGATATTGCTAAGAAGATACGTATTACTGAAATCTCCCATACAATATTAAAAATTACTAATAATTAGAAAGTATATCTAGCTATAAAAACAATAATAATAAAAATAAAAATAATAATAATAATAATAATAATAAATATACTAGAAGAAGGATAATAACAACAAATATACTAGAAGAAGGAGTGGTCTGTTTTCTGTTCGTTCAAGCGAGCCTTAAAAGCCTGAGATCAGTTTGAGACCATTGCTCTAGAATTTCTGCGTAGCAGGAAGGCTCTACAACTGGTTCCCGAAATTGGAGCTTCGTCGTCTGCCTTTCACTATGCTTCTCTATCCCCGAAAAGACCACGGGCAACGAGATTCCGTTTCCTGACATTGTTCTTTCGACATCCGCGTGATGGATAACGTACTAATTTGAATAACTCCGAGGGGAATTCGCCAGTTCGGGTCGGACGCGACGAAAACATCAGATCCGGAAGGAGATTGGGAGCGAGAGAAGACTTAACGAGGGACTGCGTTTGTCTAGGTGTAACGCGAGCGAACGAAACAGTGATCGATCTTTTGACGAGATCCTGTTGCGTGTTCTCAAGGTGACAAAAATCGTCACGCGAAAGAGAAAGAAGCCGAGAAACTGGGCGACGGCACCAGCCAGAGGAAAGTAGCAGCGTTGATCGGAATAAACTTCGATCGAATCTGATTATCGTTAAATTAATTAGTTCAATTCCGTTCGATTTCAATCGTTTCCTACTTCAAGCAAAAATTCAACAACAGAGTATTAAGTGTAGGATTCTATAATTTCTTCAGGCTGTGAGCAATTTTTGCGTTAGCTCAATGCTAAAAAGTAATCCTTAACCCTTTGCGCCCCTTTTAACTCCTATGTATGTCGAGTCATACTCGACATTTTTAAAGTGCCATTTTAAATATAATAGCGGACAAAAGTTTAAGACCAAAGGATCAATTAAACAAATACAAGTTACAAAAAAGCTTGAGAGCTATGTTTAATAGAATTAATAAAAAAAAATATGCACCACTCAAGGAATAGACCTTTGAAACAAAATATCAAATAAAGCATCTAAAACACTAGGGAGTCATTGGCAACAAAATTGAAAAATAATTCAAAATGCAAAGAGTTAAAGTTTTGAGCTTCTCAAGTTCCTTCGAGATATTCGAAAAAGAATTGATATCTAAGTCGAACAAAAATATAACATTATTTTAAAAAAACAAAATCAAATTGATAACCATATCTTTTATTTATAGAATCGATCGGTCACCCTTTTTACTCGGTGCTCGAACCAACCATGGAGTAACGCCACGGTAATAGATCCGATCAATTAGTCACTCAAGTTGTCCGCTCTGTTCATTTCGATCCATAATTCGTTTACCGGCATAATAAACCTCGACAATCGTCAGTCTTGTCACCTCCTTCTCCTCTCGTATCTCACCCTTACCCACCCTCTCCGTCCCTCAACTGTTTGATCGTGTCCCCTTCAGCGCCCCCCTTCGCGATCCACAAAGTGTTTACAAGCTGTGCCAGGCCTGGAATTCGACGTGTTTAAAAATCCGTCGCCGCAACGATACCACAAATAACAATTGGAAACCGTCGAACGAAACACGACACGCGATATTCCCGTTGAATGACGCGGCTGACAGGCGCGGGTGGATCATCGTCGTCGTCGTCATCCGAGGATCCCTTTCAATGATCGACGATTTAGGAGCCGATCGTCCTTGTTTCTTGCGCGGGGCCCCGCTCCGGCCCTGGACTGTCAATAAAATTTTTTACACCGCGCGCGAGATGCTCGCGGACGATAGCCGACGCCAAAGAATGAAAGGGTGGGGGCGGGGGAGGGGGCTTAAAACGGCGTTCGTTAGAAAGACGGCTTCTTCAGGAATCGATCGACAGCCAGCGAGATCGTATTCAAATGCGGGACCAACTGGCTGCCCCTCTTGAAGATCGATGGGGATATGTAAAGGAATAGCCGGGCTGAAGGAACTTAATTCTGTTGCGGTGTCACTGGGCCCAATGGCTGGAATGATTCTCGATTTATTTGTCAAGATGCGAAATTCGAGCTCGGGAAATTTCAGGCTAACGCGGTGCTACCGTAATGGCGTCGTGGAAGTGGGGAAATCCATAAATAACAAGATATCTTTATCTATTATATGCCTGCTATCATCAAAAATTCGTATACCGAAGTATCTGGTGCTTTTATCTCGGAAAATTTGAGATTGACGTGATGTTACTATAATGGCGTCGTAGAAGTGGGGAAATTCCTAAATAACATGGTATCTGTATCTATCGTGTTTCCAATATAAAAAATTTAATACCGAAGTAGCTGGTGCTTCTATTTTGAAAAATTTAAGGTTAACGTGGTGTTACCGTAATGGCGTCGTAGAAGTGGGGAAATCCCTAAATAATTTCCCATATCGTAAAATATTCTTATATCGAAGTAGCTGGTACTTCTATTGTGGAAAATTCGAGGTTACCGTGGTGTTACCGTAATGGCATCGTAGAAGTGGGGAAATCCCTAAATAATTTCCTATATCGTAAAATATTCTTATATCGAAGTAGCTGGTACTTCTATGGATATGTTCACTGTGAACTTTTTTTATTCTGGATTGGACGCGGTCGAGACGTAAAGGGTTAAAATAGATGGAAGCCGTCATGTATACCTAACCACTGAAAAAATTGTTAGGCAACTAACGTGGTAGAAGCTGAGGCTAGGTATCAGCAATCGGGCAGAGTTCGAGAAAGGACGGGAGTCATTCGTCTCTATTCGTTCCCGAGATCCGATCGATAAGGCTGGACAGACGCCGCGAGAAATCGTGAGAATTTCCAGAGGGATCATCCCTGTAGGCTGGACGCATACCAGAAACAGAGATAATAGAACCGGATAGCCGAAAGAATAGAATAAGAAGTCATTACGATGGCTGTCAGAAAAAGCAGCATATTAACATTAAAATATAACAACGTTCCAACGGTTTTCTTGTTTCCTTTCCCATTATTGTACACACCTTTCTCATACTACCATTACTTGATTATCTTTCATGCACTTTGACCTCTTTCGACCAATGAATGGGCCCTAAGGCCCAAGAAGAAAAATGCAGTAACGGCTACCAATTCCAAAAATTCGTCCAAACGCATCAACCATTCTATCGGATGGTGCAAGCAAAATTGCAAAATACTTCTGAGAAAATCACCGTGCAGACCCAGCCACCGCATTTCCCTAAAAGATAACCATAGACCTCGAAAACACGAAAGAAGAGACCGAATGCTGTTTAGAACAATGCTAAATAATAACAGCTCGGGCTGAAAAACAAAAAAAAAAAAATAAAAAAAATAAAAAGTAAAGAACAAGCAGAGAGATCGGAAAGCGAAAGCTGGCCCCGTGGAAGGAGGTAGGGTGGGGTGAGGGGGTGGGGTGGAGAACGAGCAAGCTGAACGAAAAATTGGCAAGCATGTTGTACCCCAGCGTCGGGGAGCGAGAGGCAATACGAATGAACGAACAGAAAGCAGTTCCAGGAGGAAAGAGAAACGGGGTGGGGCGGGGGGAGGGGGGGAGGCAAATTCGTAACGAATTCTTTTGTTTCGAGCACCCCGAGAAAAGGAGCAATGGGAGAGAAAACGATCCCAGACTGCTACTCGGTGGTGGTGGAGCGACGCGAGCGACGAGGAAAGAGGAGAAACGAAGTTCGGGGCCCGTCCGGGGCCCGCTCGCTCTCCCGGCCCGGCGAAACCTTTTCTGCAGCCGTGTATGCAGCCTCTCCTGCGAGAGAGTCACAAACCCGCCACCAACACCGTCGAATCCGTTGCGCTAGTCGGTGCACCGCTGCGCGCCGGTGCACGGGTGGCAGGGAGCACGAGCGCGCCCGCGCGCGCGAGCCCGCTCCGGAATATAAGGTTTTATTTTCGAAATTTATGATTGTCAATAAATTTTAAAAGCGTTCCGTCTGGAGCCCTAAGGGCTGGCAGGGCTGGCCGGACCGAAAGTAGTCGTCGAGAGGGCCAGATCTGCCTCTCTTTCCCTCCCTCCTCCCTCTCACCGTCTTTCTGCTCTCTCACCCTCCCCCTTCCGCTCCCGCGGAGGCTAGCTGGATCCGAGCTCTTTCCCTCTTCCTTCTCCGTTTCCTTCTTCTCTTCCACTTTCGCTCTTCCCTTTCGTCCCTTCGCTCCTCTCCCCCCTCCCACCCCCTCATTCCTCCCCTGTTGTTCCCTTCTTTCGATTGCTCTCTTTCACTCTTTCTTCTTCTTTCTCTCTTCCTCTCTCTCTTTCTCTGTTTCTCCGGCCACCTATATACGTACACCGTATCCAGGGCCCCTATGGGGATTCGGGTTTAGCGGTTAATTGCGTTTGGTGCAACCCGCGTGGATTTTACAACCGCGATTTTCATCCTTTTTTTCTCCCTCCCGGACTTTCGACTGGCTGCCAGCAATACTCCTACTCTCCCCCCCCTCCCCTTACGTGGCTTCCCTTCTTCTATGCTTCGTCGTTCGTTTCTTCTGCGCTCACTTCGACACTGCCGCGTTATTCCTCCCTCTTCCTCGTCCTCTTCATCATCATCCTTCGCATCCTCCCGTCCTCGTCGCCGTCCTCCACTCCTGGTTTCGCCGCTTCTTCGTCGTCCTGGCGACGTTTAATTGTTCGACTGGTTCTCAAATCGGTTTCTCGCCGCGGCGTTTTTTGACCACTCCCATATCGGTCCCGTGGTCGCGGTATCCCTCGACCCAACCCTCCCTCCCCCTCGCGCCCCCCCTCCTGCATGCGATCCGTACCGCGATTTTCCATCTATTTGCTCGGTTTTTTGCCACGGCTAAAGATGAATCCCCCGGAGATGAATTAATGAGCGTAGATTAGCGCCCGTCATTATTTATGGCACCGCGGAGAGGGCCGTGGTGTGCGTGTGGGGGGCAGGAGGGGACGGGGGGATGGCTTTTATATTCCAACCGAAATTCTCGCTCACCTCACTCTCCTCTCTTCCTCTCCTGCGACCATCCTCCCTCCCCCCCCTCTCTCTCTGCTCCATTTCTCGTTGCGAACCCTTTCCCCCTCCAACCCCAACCCTCCCCCCTTTCCCCGTGTAATTTCTTCGTATATGAAAACCGATATTTCACGGCTAATCACCAACATTTCGGAGGCGTGGAAAAGACGTTCGTTATTCATCGGGTGTCCCCCCGGGACATGCGTGCGAACCTGAGGATCGGAACCGGTGAGATCGAACGTGTCCGGGAACATCGCCGATTTCGATCATTCCTCGATCACCACCGGCCGTCGATGATCGATTATCTATTGCCTGGTGTACGGCCACGCGGAATATTCTATCCTTGACATCGTTCTTCCTTTCGTTGCCTCCGTTTTCGGGCTACCAACCTGTTCCGTTTTTTTTTTCTTTTCTTCACTGTTTCGTTCGTGAATATTCGACCACCCCGATTCTTTTACCTTATGATGTACGACGATTTATCGTCGTTGCAAATGTGCGTTTATTACCAAGTAACGATAAATTGCAACGTTCGAGTATTACGATTTCAATAAGACGAGTTTCAGTATTAGAATATAACGATATCGATCTTTTCTGTGGATCTTCACACACTTTTAAAAAGCAATTGATTAAACTTATTTCTAGTTGTAGAATAAATTATTGCACACGTCACTTCTTTTTTACGCTAATTTTAATTATGTATATCCTTTGATTTTCCTTTTCTTTTTCTGTTTAAACATATTGTATAAAGGGCTTCAGTTCGCTTATAAATAAATTAAATTAAAATTAAAATAGTAGAAAACCACCAATATTCAAATCCACTGATTACAATAACGAAAGATTGATACGTTAAGAAGCTAAAATTTCAATGATATAGGATCTTGATATTGCAAGAAAATAGAAGATATAAGAAATAGAATATTTTTATCTCTCATGCTCTATATCTAGCAGAGAACGTAACCACTCACACAAATCAATCTTTTTTCGCAACCCGTGCAAGAAACGATTTCCGGTATTAAAATATAAAAATATCGATAATAAAAAAACTCTAATATTCAAATACACAGATTCCAATAACGAAAGATTGATACGTTAAGAAGCTAAAATTTCAATGATAAAGGATCTCGATATTGCGACATAAGAAAAAAAATACTTTTATCTCTCATGCTTTATATCTAGGAGAGAACGCAACCACGCACACAAATTTATCTTTTTTCGCAATGCGTGCAAGAGACGATTTCCGGTGTTAAGATACAAAAATATCGATAACGAAAAAACTCCAATATTCAAATGCGCAGATTCCAATAACGAAAGATTGATACGTTAAGACGGTAAAATTTCAATGATAAAGGATCTCGATATTGCGACATAAGAAAAAGAATACTTTTATCTCTTATGCTCAATATGTAATAGTCACGCACACAAATGAATCTTTTTTCTGTAATGCGCACAAGAGACGGTTTTCGGTATTAACACTAGATTGCGGACGTGGGTATATACCTATTTTGTTCTGAAACGAGTCAATTTGGCTCAAACATGAAAATTGAAGTTTTTAAAAAAAGATAAAACTTCATTTAAAAAAAACTTTGTTCGAACAATTTTTACATATACATCTTGTTTCCAAGGTACATTTTCCGCAGACTTTTTTAATACGTTAGCACAAACGCCATTACTTCTATTCCTTTCCCATGATACTTGAACTTGACAAAATCATAAGTCAGTCAAATCGACTCACTCCGGCAATCTAGTGTTAACCGTTTGCACTCGGCTGTCCCCTCTCATGGGACATCGTAATCCTAGCATATGATAGTTTCGCAAATTTTCAAACTTTAGTTCAGACCCGGACGTTAAATAGTCATATATGTAAATTTTAATATACGACTTACCTAAACTAAATGAAGTATAATATACGTGAATCATAGTAAATATTTCGAATTAGAGAATTTTTAAAGTTAGTATCATTAAACGACTAACGGTCACCTCTCGAGTGCAAAGGGTTAATATATAAAAATATCGATAACGAAAAAACTCCAATATTCAAATGCACAGATTCCAATAACGAAAGATTGATACGTTAAGACGGTAAAATTTCAATGATAAAGGATCTCGATATTGCGACATAAGAAAAAGAATGCTCTATATCTAGCAACGAACGCGGCCACGCACACAAGCGAACCTTTTTCCGTAACGCGCGCAAGATCGAAGGACAGGGCTGATCAATCTCCGAAGTCGACGCGTTTTGCGTGCCGACGATGTGTATCTCGATCGAGGCAATGATCAAAGATCGCCGGCCTCGTTACCAGACGTTATAAGGACGTATACATACGAAACCCGTGCTGTAAGAATAATTAGTCGTAATCAAGCTCAATCTAATGCTTCGTAGGATGACTTACGTCATTTTTTTCCTTCCACAACCCCTTCCCCCAACCCCCTGCACTCCTGAGCCCCGCTGTTTCCTCTCTCCTGGCTCTAACACACTCGCATTAATTACAAATCGTCTCTTCCCTTTGTCGATGCGCGGTCGTTTGCGTTCCTTTTTAATTTCATCTCCCTCTCAATAGCCATCGTTAATATCTTTTGTCGGGTTAGGCGCAAGCATTCGCGAATCATCTTGCCCGCGAAAACAGTCGAAGCGTCGTCAGCATCCCGTCGTCGTCGTCGTCGTCGTTGTCTTCTCTCAGGTCAGCCTCGTTTAACCTTAACCTCTCGAGAAACGAATTTATCGGGGACGAGAAAAAATTAGTTTTTTCGTTTTCGACCGCATTCATTTAAGATGCACTTCGAAACGTTGAACGAGGCAGCGTTGCACAAATTTTTTAATTTCTTAATTGGCTATGTTTGTTTAAGAAATTTTTGATAAATAGTTAAGATATTGTATTTGAAATGATTGACAAGTGACCATTGTGCTATTGTAGTTTTGAGAATTGCTGAGGGTTACAAGGGCCTGTGCCGCGACTAAATCTTGTCTTTAGCACAACCAGCTTGGTCGAACCTTTTAGTTTCTTAGAAAATGATCTACGATTCGAACTAGGTGTACTTGCTCTCTGTGGAGGAAGCTTTCTAGTAAATATCTAGTCCCAAAAAATGTTTATCGTATCTTTCATAATTAATGAGCTTGAATCTTAACGATCGATCGTCCTAAAAGTTCCGCCCCCGTCAAATCACTTGAGCTTAAATTCGATGGATCCTCTGTTTCAAAGGCGATCGATCTCCGGAGTACGTATTCACGTGACTAATTTCCAAGTCACCGGACGAAATTTTTCGATCCTTCGATAAGTTCCAGATAAAAATGAAGCGTCTTTCTCGCTCTGCCCGTGTCTTCATCCGATCCGTGTTCCCGTCGTACGAAGCAGAACGAGAAGAAGACGGAGATGGAGAGGGAAAGGGAAGAGAAACCGGCCGACGTGTTTCTAACCGATTTTTGTTCCCACAATGTTGAAAGGTGTCGAGTCATCATTTCGAGTTCAGAGAGATGAAAGAACATTATTATTCCAATTTTAAAGGATGCCTCGGACCCCTGAGCAGCTCGACCGGCCGATGGATCTCTCGCTTCCATCTTGGCACCCCTTCACAGCCTTCGATCTGCCCCCCCTCGTCGTCTCCCCCTCCCGCCCGCCGCTGCGCCCTTTCTGTTGTTCGTGGGCCCATCAAGAACGTTTAAACTTCAAGCGCGAGGTTACTTTTATCTCGTTGTCATTTCACATCGACAAGGCCACGGTCCCCCGTAACATTTCTTTATCGAATACCATTACACCGGATACTCGTCCCTTGTTCTTACCATTTCTTTCCCAGCTTCAAATTTTGTCCTTACCATTCCTCTCTCAACTCGAAATTTTCTGTTCACAATTTTCACGTAGTAGAGGCAATATTTTTAATTTTTATATGGAACAGAAAACTCGTGTACAGGTGCTTCTTCTTCTTGTCGTTCTACGTTAATAAGGTTATGGTACCTTGTAGAATTGCTGTGCATGACAGTAAGGATACGTCAATGTCCTAAACTGGAGCACATATTCCATTTCTACTTCTTCGAATTAAAATTTTGACAAAACTGAATGTTAAACTCCTATTGTTGTATCATGCAAAAATTTTCTTATCCAAATAATTTTATATCTACCCCTTCCTTGATTCATCAACAAAAATGCTTCACAGGCTTTGAATCTCAAGCGAGATCTTTCCGTCAGCCTAAATTTTGTTACAATTATTAATCCTTCGTAATCGCCTGCTTCATTAGCTCCACCTTTACCAGAAACGAGAGAGTTCACCTTCCCCGGAGCGACCTCGAAAAATCGAAAACGAGAAACGAAAGAATTTCAAGAGCATAGAGAGGCTTGTTACACTGCGGCCAAGATAAATCGTCGTTCCGAAAGTGGCTGTCAAAGGAATCGGTCGGTTCTGCTCGACAAATAAATTTCCGTGGCCCCGTTCAATACTTCGTTACCGCGTTTAAACAATGTCCAGGTCGGACAATAAATAACCGGTGAACAATGGGGCCGGTGAAGTAGCACGCAATTACGAGTCAATCAATGCATATTCATATTCGAACGAGCGTTCCTGGAATACAAAAACTCTTCTCTTTCGTCGTCCTGCTCCTCTTCTTCTTGTTCTTCGTCCTATTCCCCGCACCCTTTCCCTCCTGGTCAACCCCAACCCATCGCAACGTCGAGTCTGCCCACGCAGAGACGCGACTGAAGAAAGAGGAAACGCGAGGCCCTGGCAAGACGGGGAGGGTAGGGTGAGCGAGGGGGTGGCGGTGGTGGTGGTACGGCGAGGGGGGATCGAGAATCGACGAGCGATTCGAGAAACGCGGCGGAAAGATTCCATAACGTCGCACAAAGAGAGCAAACCATCGGGAGAAATTAATAAGCAGCAGCGGCAGTGGCGGCTGTTGCTGTACGATACTCGAGGGACGAGAAAGAAGAGGGAGCTGGAGTAAACGAGCTACGTGGCGCCCCCTCCTCTTTATGCTGGAACAGAGAAAAACCAGCGCGGATGAACTCGCGTATGATTTCTTTCCGTCATTCAGAAACCGGGGAAATTTTGTCCCCATTCGTCAGTACGAATACCCTTTCCTTGAAGCGAACGATTTAATTGGCGAACGTTCTATTTCAGTTTTTCGGATTAGGGATGCTGTGACTGAGTGACGCGACGCCATATTGGTAGCGGTTGAATCAACGCTGGAAAATTATTGTCTGGAGTGTGATGGATATATTGCAGTTTATATTTTGGAATCTGTAATTAGTGATTAATGATTTGTAATTTGTCGTCTCTGAATTCTATTTATTTTGAAATCTACTGGTGTGACCTAACCTCAAAGCGTAATTTCCATAGAGCTTGAAGCTTGCAAAAAGCATTTACAAATTTCGATTTATAGTCCTGATAACGTTCCACTAAAACAGAAGCAGCTTGTTAACGAACGATTTAATTAGCGAACGTTCTATTTGAATTTTTCGGATTAGGGATGCTTAGATCGAGTGACGCGACGCCATATTGGTATCGGCTGAATCAACGCTGGGAAATTATTGTTTGGAGTGTGATAGATATATTGCAATTTATATTTTGGAATCTGTAATTAGTGATTAATGAATTGTAATTTGTAGTCTCTGAATTCTATTTATTTTGAAATCTACTGGTGTGACCTAACCTCAAAGCGTAATTTCCATAGAGCTTGAAGCTTGCAAAAAGCATTTACAAATTTCGATTTATAGTCCTGATAACGTTCCACTAAAACAGAAGCAGCTTGTTAACGAACGATTTAATTAGCGAACGTTCTATTTGAATTTTTCGGATTAGGGATGCTTAGATCGAGTGACGCGACGCCATATTGGTATCGGCTGAATCAACGCTGGGAAATTATTGTTTGGAGTGTGATAGATATATTGCAATTTATATTTTGGAATCTGTAATTAGTGATTAATGAATTGTAATTTGTAGTCTCTGAATTCTATTTATTTTGAAATCTACTGGTGTGACCTAACCTCAAAGCGTAATTTCCATAGAGCTTGAAGCTTGCAAAAAGCATTTACAAATTTCGATTTATAGTCCTGATAACGTTCCACTAAAACAGAAGCAGCTTGTTAAAATGAAAATTTGTCAAATCTCATCGATGCACTTATATCGTGTAGCGTTAAAAGTTCTTGTTACTTTTCTCTAAGAAAGAATTACACAGTGAAACTTCCAGCGCGTTCAAAGGTGGTGCCGATCAAAGAGTTTCGAAGTGAACGCGTTAAGGAACGATAAGAATGAGAAATGGAGTTCTCGTTGGTGGCCAGCTGCACGTAACCATGACCGGTCCTTTGTGAAACAAGAACACGCATGCGCGGGTATTTAGTAAATACAAGAAGAGCACCGATGGTTTATCGAACGATGAACCGGCTGGCCGATAAATCGGCCGGATTATCGCGAATCAACTCCGGTTTCATCGCGGATGTCGAACTTGATGACACGCGAGAAAGCGAATCCGACTTGTCTATATTGCTTTTCAACCGGCTGACGTCACGCCGCGCGCTCCTTTCCGTCATTATCGAGGCCTGCGATTATCCGGAAACGGAGCACAGAATTCGTCGAACGACGGAGCGCGAGATAAAAAGCAGGCGGCATTATTTAAAAATAAATCGGTGCCAACAGTTGCTTTCATCGAGATTAGCATAACTGATGGTGATATCGAATAATTCCAGCATTAATACTGCTGTTTGTCAGCACTGGATGTAATGAATCGTCGAATTAGGTATGGTTGATTGTAAAAATAGTCGAACGGTAGAAATTGCATTCGTAGAATAAAAATTGTTCGGATCTATAGCAGAATGAGGTGAATAATATAACTTAGGGAACGATTTCTGCATTTAAGTTCGGCCAAAAAATTCTGAATTGTTTCAGTATCGATATTAAACCATAGGAAGCGTCGAATTTTGAAAAGTAAAAGCTTTCAGTGGAGTCTATTTATTGAAAAATCGCAAAAAATGATAAGTCTGTTTAAATCGTCAGATAGGAGAGTGATTTAATCGGTAAACACCGAAAAATACTTTTAGAAAGAGAGAAAGAGGGGGATGTAAGGAGGGAAGCTGAGAAAAAAGGTGGAGGAAGATGAAGAGGGAGAAAAGAGCTGGGCCTTAGCAAAGGCTGATTGGCCGTGTAATCCCCATTAGGCCCCACGAATCGATTCCCGTCCGTCCGCGTACGTTCGATATTCAAATAATCGAACAATAGGGCCTGCCGCTCAAACGCCGTTCTCGACTGCATGGGCAAAAAGGAACAAATTTAAATAATCATAATCACGATAATGCCCCGTGGACAGAGCAATGAAAGAGGGACCCCTCCAGGCGGGTGAAAAGAGGGACGGAGGGAAAACTTGGTTTATTCGTCGAGTAACGAAAAAATCTGGGGAACCCTTCTCTCCTTTCGTTTGTTCCTTTTTTTCTCCCCCGGGAATCCTGTCTGTTAATGATCGAGAATGATTTCATATAGAGATCATGTTCTCCTTCATGCATACAAATTTTTTGAAGACACGTAAAGACCATTTTCCATCAATTTTCAGAGTGCTTAAGAAAAGATTACTTTTGCACCCTCTATTATTTGCAACCTTATTATTATAGTTGTTGCTGTTATTGCTATTGTTATCAATGTTTTAAGAATTTCCCCTAAAATAATATCCAGCAAAGCATCTTTTTAACTTCAACGTTATACTCCGTTACAAATTCTTCCAATGTCTTCATGGATATTGATGCACCAATATTAGTATTATAAGGGTAAAAATGTTATCGAGGAACCGAAGAACATGAAAAGTATGAGAGAAACCAGCAAAGACCTGCCGTTGGTAACGGGCCCAGCCAGCGGGACTGTTTGGTAAAATAATAAAATCCTCGAAACGGAACGGAGCGGTGAATTTTCGAGGAACGGGCAGGAAGAATAGTCTCTGGGGATACAGAAAGGATTCCCGGTGGAATCGCCGCGCATAGGTGGAGGATTTCGAGCCTCCGAGGTGCCCCTCCGTCCCGCCTCCTCCTCCCCAACCCCCCTCTCGCCCGCCAGAAATCCAGGGCCCCGTTTGGTTACACGTCAGTTTGAAGAATTCTTCACGAGTCAGAAAAATGAGCATCGTCATGATTTTTGAAAGTAAAAAATGAACGACTCCGGTTCGGGTGCCAGGTAGAGGAGAGAGGGAGGCTGCGGACGGACGGAGACAGAGAGAGGGGGGAGAGAGGGTGAGCGAGCGCGGTGGTGGGAGGGAGACGCGCAAGGGGCCCGGGCCCCCGGACCCTTTCTCGAGCCAGTCTCCCTGTTTCCTCCCCCGCCACACCCCAGCGGTCCCGCACGGTTGTTCACACACGCGGTCGATATGAGTACACGCACGTTGATTTAATCTCCGCGCACGTCCCTTATATGTATGTTAATGTAACGCGGCCGGGAATCGGGATTAGGTCTGCCGGCCGCGGGTAAAATGATATTTCGAATGAAAAGTGAGATCGTCGCCGCGTTTTGTGGATTTCCAGACGCACCGTGGAATCCCGCCGCTGTCTGGGGGACCGTCCGTGGTCCCCAGGGTGGGATTTCAGCAATATTTCTCGGAAGATTCCCTCTTGGAAGCCGGAGATCATCGGCTTGGCCAACAATTTTTCTCACGCGTTTCAAGGAAATTTGAATGCGAATTTTATTCGAATTTACGCAAATTTTAACGTAACGTTACGAAAATTATAGTTCAGTTTCTGGGCCATATTTGGGCCCTATATCGTAACTAATCAAACAATTCGCCGATATTATCAGCAGATAAATCGTTAATTTTAACGTAACGTTACGAAAATTATAGTTCAGTTTCTGGGCCATATTTGGGCCCTATATCGTAACTAATCAAACAATTCGCCGATATTATCAGCAGATAAATCGTTAATTTTAACGTAACGTTACGAAAATTATAGTTCAGTTTCTGGGCCATATTTGGGCCCTATATCGTAACTAATCAAACAATTCGCCGATATTATCAGCAGATAAATCGTTAATCTGTCGTATCACTTCACGCGTAAATATTGGCAAACCAGAATTCATCGATACGAAAAAGCAGTGGAGATGGAATGACCTTGAGCAGTCGATACATCTGTCCCTGCTATAGTAACTCGTACAACGTTTAACTCGAGAAAAGGGAAGCGGTATCGTCTTACGATAGAAACGTGGAAAAGTAATCAACTTGTGAAAACGAATCCCGGACAAGTCCAGCTGGTGGGAAGAATGGTAGGGAGGGGGGGACGAGAAGCGAAAGTATACGGAATCCTTAATTTTCAATCTAAATTCTAATAAGATGGAGGCAAGCGCAGCATCGCGGGCCACGCTTCATTCTCTTCGGTAGCATCGGTGAAATTACAGCCGACTCGGTTCTTACAACAATAAGACGGAATACACGCACGGATCAGAATGTCGTTTAAAAGCTTGCGGTAAAGTGATTACGCTGAACGATAAAGCCTGTTCCACGCGAAGTGTTTTCATGCCCGTTAATACGCAATTTGTTGATTCTTCTTTTGTGTTCGCGATGCCCAGAAAATATTACCATCCTCACAACTGTACACCTTACACTGTCATGAGCCAAATTTTGCAGAACATCAAATCAAACGTGGAAAAAGGCTTTTAATTTATAAAGATGTCTCGTTTCGTTGATTAAACGTAAAATTCTGTGCTGGATGTTTATCTAAGCATTAATAAACAAAATAATCACTCCAAACAAAATATAACTGTTGTATATTGAAAAGTAATCAGAACTAAGAAACTTCTTCAACTACTCTTGAATATTCAAACTTTATATCATTATTCTGTACACCTAACAGTATCTCACAGAATTTTAACAGTATTCTACACGTGTTTCAAATATGTAAATATCACACTGCATCTGAAAGATCTGACATATAATAATTCGAGGAAAGCTCGACTGTTATTGCAGGATTAAATTAATATAAAGATGTCTGGACAATTATTAACCCCTTAATGCACTGTTGTTTTTTTGAAAAAAAAACCGGCCAAAAAGATCAATTTTTTTTAATGTAAAAAAACACAATTTAGAACGTTGTCTTGGCAAGAAAATTAAAAAAATACAAAAATAATCAACATTTTTATTGTCGCTCGAATTATTTCGAGTGTGCACAGTTTGGCCAGTTAAGGGGTTAATATTTTTGGTAGTTTCAAGTGTAAAGCAATGTTTATTTGATTATTTCGATAAGGGTGTAACAAAAAAAAAGATTTCACGTGATTGGTACACGTTGAAGAGCGATGCGTGAGTTGGGCCTAAGGCCCGGGCTGCGATCAGAGCGGTTCTTGCGCGCTTTTACGCGCGCACACGCGACCGCTCGCGGAAAATAAAGCACGAAAAGGCGACCGACTGACGTTTATTGCTTGTAATACACGATCATCTATTATTATTATCTCGTCCACGTCCCACGACCCGCTCTAGCCGACTTTATACTCCCCCTCGCCGTCCTACCGCTTCTTGTACGGTTTTGTGCGCCTCCAATGCGCGAGGGAGCGTCCGCCGTTCCTCGATCGCCTTCATTGAACGATTGCCGATCGTACGATGGAATTCGCGATGGTAGGCTCAGCGATTGATCGTTATAGTTACTCCGGATGAAACAGGTGATTCAACTGTCTCGAAGGACGGAGCAGAGCTTAGCTTTGCGCGAGCATAGATGTTATAGTTTGCGTAACTAGGTCTGATAACAATAGTACTTCTCTTAATTTAATCGTTCTAATTAATAGAAAAATATTCTGCACTTTCTTATGGACCGTTCTAACCTTGTTCTATTATAATTAATTAATTGTAGGTATAATTTCTTGAAACATGTTTCACATCATTATCTTCTTTTCACTTTATTTTCACTTGTGAAGTGGAATATTTGATAACGGCCAAATTTATACAAGTTTTCTAAAGTCAACCGGATTCAAAGCAACAGAAGGAAGTAACCGAAAAGTTGGAAACGAGGGGTTGTTAATTAATCACAGGTCCCGTCTGTTCCCTGTTCGGAGGAAGATGATCGGGATCGGGAAAGAAAAGGGGGCGGGGGAGGGGGAGAGAACAGTCGAGTTGCTGTGGTAATGCAGGCATTCGGTTTGGCAGGCGAGGGAACAGGGGAAAAAGAAGAAACGAAGGGAGAAAGAGAAAAAAATGGAGAACAGTAAAAGAGAGAAGGAGAGAGAGAGAGAGAGAGAGAGAGAGAGAAAGAGAGTGAAGCAAAAAGGCAGCGAACGAGAGGGAGAAGAGAAACCAGCACTGACTGCGCTTATAATATAATATTCATATTTCGAACGAAAGATCTTATCTCTTAAATGAATCGAACGCGCTCCGATTCGAGATATCTCGAACTCGAGAGCTCCTCGACGCATTGTAATGGCCGAACGGCTCGCTGTATGCGTTGAAACTAATACATCACGACCAGAATGCCTCTCTCGCTGTTCCCCCGTCTCTCTTGCTCCCTCTCCGCAGCCCTCCCCTATTTGCTCCCCTTTTTCCTCCCTTGTAATCGTTGCTCTTATTTCACCGTCCACCTTCTTCTCCCCGACTCTCCCCCACTCCGCTTTCGTGCACCGGAACGATACACAGCCGAAATTGTTATTTCTTTCGTATGATCGAAATCGACACCTCGATTGCACGGCTGTTTCGTGGAAACTGGCTGTGGTAGCCAGGGACCGGATCAAATTCGATATGTGCTCGCGAAACTTAGTCAATTATAATGCCAACGCTCTGAACACTGTTCGTTTAAGTTGGAGAAGACATTAAAAATATCGCTTCTCTGCATCGAATTATTCACGAATTTATGGAAACTATGGAATATCAGATCCGAATGTACTTGCAACGTTATTCAAATGTGTGTTGGCTGCAATAGTTGCCATTGTACCCTCGATTATCAAGCCATGTGGTCTTGCTCAACACCATATTCCATAAATCATATACTTCCATATACATATTAGTAATATTAA
>JAOPTO010002184.1:65974-102842 GCA_033822845.1 Tetrapedia diversipes | reverse complement strand
AACAAACCTTTATTTAAACTTTCTGCAGAAAATCATAGTAAATTTTGGAAGCTTTATCACAGTGAATTTATAAGACTGCTATGAATAATCACCAATTGGTCATTTTTACTGCTCTGGCCGTTCTAGTGTTAAATGCTCTATTTATTATATACCCATTTTGTATGGAACACACTATACTTCAACGACTTCGCGAAAGCCACGTATTAAAAATGTCTTCAAAAGTAACGAATCTAAGTGTTCATCTTGAGACGTCTCGAGCTCGCGAAGCAGTAGGTATCGATAACAGGTCTGGACAAAAGTTAGGAACAGTGTCGCCGCCATGGATTCAAAACGCCAAAAGGGGTGAACTTTTCATTTTTGTCCGGCGCACGGTTGACTGGTCCCAAAACGAGTTGGAATGCATCAAAGAGAAGAACAGGAAAACGTGCGGAGGGAGACGAAAGAAAGCAGCGAGAGAGGAGAGAGATTCCGTGGAGAGAAAGAGCTTTGCTCTCGGTCAAACACCCAGCGAAGTATAAGTTGGCTCCCTATGACTCTGGAGTTTCGAGGAGCACTCGTTGGCTCTATCTGCCCGGCCAGATCTCAGCGCGGCCCGGAATGATTTTCGAAATATGATTAATTGCCCGGCCCCGGCATTTCTACCGTGCTGTGGACTTCCAATGCGTGCCCGCCGGAGATTTTTCTGCTGGTAACGATCCCCACGTTCGGCCAGCGAGAATACGAATTCCTGGTTTCCCTCGGACGACGTGTCCTGGACGTTGTCTGACCGTTCTATCATCGGCCGAAATATAATGAGGAACGAAATGTTCGAAACCCTGCTCTAAACGATGCTTAACACTTTCGATGCCACGTCATCCACGTCTGTGCGAGAATTTTCAATTCTTAGGTGGAAACAAATTTTATATGACATTGGAAAGATTTAATTAAGTCTTTTTAAATTAATTTTAGACACTATGAGGCCTAAGCAATACTTCCAATTAGTAATAAATATGAAAGATTGACTGTTCACCAAGCAATGCTAATTTAAAATAAAATTTGCAATAATAATGTTACAAATTGCATCGAATAAAATTCTTCCACTACTGTTTGAAAATATCCCTATATAATATTCTTGCCAATTTAGTCACCAGAAATAATCATTTCACTTTTAAGCATGATCTCAATTTAAAATCTAAAATTCTTAATAAATTCCAGCTGACAAACTACACGTTTCGCGATTAGAGATCCGCAATCAGCTCGTCGAAAAAGTGCTGGTCCTACGTAGGCGATAGTTTCACGTTTTATCGTAATCTCGCGATTATCGGCGCGGAGCACGAGAAACCGAGAGCGGCGTCGGAGATCGGAGTTGATTAGAATTTCGGTCGAGCCCCGGGCGTTCCGAATCGACGCGCACCCCAATTCAACCCCCGAGTCACTCCGCGGCAATTACGAGAGGCCCCCGGTCGGCGCGAGAGCGAGCACGAGAAAAGAAATTCGAATCGCGGCGCAAATGCGTGCGCCCGGGCACGAACAAAAGGAGAGAAGCGAAATACGGGGCGACGTAAAAGCGGGGCAATGGAAGAATCGAAGAGTGGTGGGGGAGGGAGGCCCAACGGTGCCCCCACTCCGGCGCCCCGCCACAGGGGCCCGGTACTCCCCCACCACCGCGGCGAGCCTCGGGCGGGATTTTTAAATTTTGTCACGTTCAAGTTTAAACACAGTCATTTGTTGCGATCTCGACCGGCCCGGTGCCTATGCCTTTTGCCAAGTGCCGATCTTGTCTCTCCTCTCCCTTCGTCCTCTTCCCGCCCCTCCGCCCCTCTCTCCTCCCCCCTGCACCCATGATCTCTGTTGATTACATTCCTCCTCCTTTGTCTCCAGAATTCATAGGTACGCCTTTTGGTCGTTTTATCGTGCTCGCCTTTGACGCTCGCTCGAACCACCTCGTTCTTTTTCATGGAGATACTTTCGCGGATGGATTTGAGATCGGTATGCTGTTTGTATGACAATCGATTCGATCTTGGGATAGTCGTTAGTTCAACGAAGTGCCGATGGAATGAAACATTAATTGTGACGAGTTGATGCACTTATAAAAATTGACATGTTTCCATTTAAGCATTTGCATAATTTATTTCTATCAATAATCAATTTAATCCCCCCAATAGTCGTCATTTTAGCGAAGCGCTGATGGAATGAAATATTAATTGTGATGAGTTGATGTACTTATAAAAATTGACGTATTTCCATTCAAGCATTTGCACAATTTATCTCTATCAATATTAAGTTAAATAAATTATTCATAGACGCTAATAATTATATTAATTTAAAGAGATAATTTATTAATCTAAAATTTAATTTATTATATTAATTTAATTTAAATCAGTAAATCGTCTGTAGATTTCCTAGATTATCTCTAAATATATGTCTGCCACATACTTTCGCATCTCAATGTTTTTCATAAGTTCTTCGAATCAAAATCCGGGCGTCCACGGTTGGAGATTATGCTATTTCGAAATTATAACATCTGCAGCCAGCAACGGATGTAGTCTCGTCGTGGCCGGTCAGATTGGGGGAACGTATCGATGTGGGACCATTGTTTTTCTGGGGCCAGGTAATGACACGTGGGAAGGGGTTAAAATGTATCCCTGCCTCGAAAATGCATTTCGTTCTTCTCCGTGATCGAGATGGCTGGATTAGCTAATCTCGAATTGTAAATCTCTGCGTCTGGTTCGCGGTTTATCGGACCGAATAAAATCAGGTTTGTACCAAAATCTGATCGGAATCAAGCCTCTGATAAGCGAATCCACGATAATTAATTCGAAGCGAACGACTAGCTCGACTATCGTGAGCAACAAAAAAAAAAACTAACGCGAACGATGACTGGAGTAATTTCAATTTTTTTTACTTTTTTTTTTCTCTTATCTAATCTAATCGTTCGGCGAAAATTTAAATCTTCGACGCGCCTGCAGCTCGCCTATTATTTACTACGTTCCGTTAATTAAAAAGATAATTTCATACTCGTGATTTTCCGAAACTTCGCGTATCTTTAAAACAATAAAACCAGAAATGAAAGAAGATTCGTTCGTTCTGAAAATTCAATTATGAAAATCACGAGGAAGCTAAAATATATAAAGTACTACTTTTACAGTTGCAAAATATATATTGAACTGTAATTATTCACAATTTATACAATCTATGAGTTATACATCATTTGTTTATCCAACAAAAATACTTTTTAAATATTCCTCTTCAATTCCTCACGATATATTCTATCGTTTCCAATTACTCTTTTGTATATTTCTTTATCGTAACATTCGACAAATAAATTCTTGAATTCTTCAAACCATACAGACAATCTAGACAGACCAAATCACCATCTGCGTAACAATTTCAAAAACACCTTCGTAATTTTATTACGACTTCTTCCAACGCGCAACAACCAAATCGAAATCTTACATTTCCCTCGCAAGGGTACTGAATCTCAAAATCAACCCCCCCTATCATCCAGCTCGTACAACGTTCGTTCAAGACATTGCTCAACCTCTAACGAGTGCCCTGTAATACTTCTGAACGGTACACGTAGCGTTCTCTCGCGATTCTCGAAAGCGCGCAGGGCAACCATGCTCAAAGAGAGGCGAGGATGCAAAAGAAGTAAAATGAACAGGAAATAAAGAGCGGGAGGCAGAGGGTGAAAAAAGTCGTAAAAGAAGGAAGAAAAGGGATCGAAGGTTCTTGGCGGCGGAGGGGCCGGGGGGGAGAAGGAGGGGGGTTGGGGGGTGGCGGAGGAGAAGAATCGCGATACCATAATATCGCGGTTATACCAGGGTCTGTCTCTTTTCAAATAATTCAAAAACCGGCCGATCGAACATATATTCCTGGGCCGACTCGCAGCTCGCACCGTGTAATTATCGTAGAAGGGCCCAACAGACCCTGAATCGCTGAATGCTCGCAGTGGTGGCCAACCTTCGACGAACGCCCGATCGCCGAACGGCTAACGCCGCAGACGCCAAATTGCTTAAACGATAAGCCCGATTATCGGTAACCGCACTAATAGATCGATTATCATTCTTTTGGGAACGATCGATCGGAAATCGTTGCCGCTGGAAAATGTTGAACTTTCTTCGTAGATCCGTTAACCCTCGTACCGTGGCGATATTCGGTGGCTTCAACCTGAAGATCGGTATCGGTAACGATAATATTTTATTTGTGATAAAAATCGTCCGTCGAATTAAATTTGTTAAATTTTGAAATTTATGTATACCGTGGGCATGATAATTTCAATTACTGTAACGTTTCGTTGTTTTCGCTTTTGTTTTAGAATAACTATAGTTTTAGGTTTGGAGTATTTAATTTTCAAATACCAAGAAATCAATGTTTCGAATATTTGTAAAAAAAAAAATCGTCCGTCGAATTAAATTCGTTAAATTTTGAAGTTTAGGTATACCATGGGCATAGTAATTTCAATTGCTGTAAGGTTTCGTTGTTTTTGCTTTTGCTTTGGAATAACTGTAGTTTTAATTTTCAAATACCAAGAAATCAATATTTTGAATATTTGTAAAAAAAAAATCGTACGTCGAATTAAATTCGTTAAATTTTGAAATTTAGATATACCGTGGGCATAGTAATTTCAATTGCTGTAAGGTTTCGTTGTTTTTGCTTTTGCTTTAGGATAACTTTAATTTTAGATTTGGAGTATTTAATTTTCAAATACCAAGGTATCAGTATTTTGAATATTAATTGATTTCCAACGATTAATAAGAGATGGTTGGAAAATTCAGCGAATCTGATTTGATCAGGAAAAAATTATAAATGAATTATTCATTGGGTAATTAGCCTTTTTCGTTGTTAAAAGTGTAAAACACTAGGTGGGGAATGATTATTTAATTACTTCCTCCAGCCGTTGATTCTAAAAATGCAGTTCCTTGCACTCCCTTGCCGGAAACAGTCAGCGCCAATGCGCATTATTAAAACTTACATACTATTTACGATCTATCCAGCGTGCACGTTCCTTATCTCGATCGCTATCGCTACGTAAATCGTGTCTAGGGCTTGATAACTCGTTGTTACTCTGTGTTATTCAATATATTTTATACACGTACACCTACCACCGGCGCAATGATTGATTTCACCGGTACAACTTCTAACGTAAGAAAGAGCAAACTTTTCGTAACCTTAAGACACAAATGATCATCATTTGTGCAAATAGGAAATCTTATGGCAACAGATCTAATGATAGGTGCATACATAAATAGACATTAATGGTAAACAATTTGCAGTTACACAATAAATTAATCCTAATTCCCAGAGAAACGAAATTTAAAAGGTCCTTCGATAAAAACTTGATAAAAACAAACATTTTGTTATAAACAACGCTTACATTGGATTCGCAATACCTTGATATTAATTATTATTAAAAATATTATTAAAAATATTATTAAAATTATTATTAAAATTATTATGAAAAATATTATTATTATAAAGTATGATTGCGCATCCTTCTCGTAAGCCAACAAAAATAGACAGAATAACGCTGCAAAAATTATATCTTAAAACAAATTCCAACGAAGCTGAATTCTACAAAAGTTTCAATTAAAAAAAAGATTCCCGATTTTTGTATGAAATGAAAATTACACCAATGGCAGGGTTGAAGTAAGCATCGAGGAAGCGATCCAGCAAAAGACTATCCTCGCCAGCGTCAATTATTCCCCTCGAAAACGAGGATTAAACAATAAATACCGGTCGGCCAGACCGCAAGAACAATGGAAGCATAACCGAAGCGATAAAATTTCAAGATCATCCCGACCAGAGGGGAAACACGAGCGTGCGCGCGCACACAGAAGGAACTCGAGGATCTATGGATCGAGATTTCGCGATTCACATGATCCTACTCCGCAACGATCTGTTAGATCACGTTATATGTGCCTATGTTGTTTGTCCTTTACCTTCGCTGCAGGCCAACTCGCTGTTGCAGCTGCGGCTCTCCTCAAGGTCAGCACCGGCAAGGATGTTCTACACGTGTAGAGCAAGCACAGCCTCGCGGATGATCCCGTCCAGCTCCGTTTCAGACGACGATCTATCGATCCGTCGATCGACGTCCGGGGAACAGGCACCAGGGGTTCACTGTCAAGAAACTTTCGACAGGGTGAGCCTCGACCGGAGCTCGTTCTTACGCGAAACGAACCGACGGCAACAATAACAACAACGAGGTCGTCTCGTCGAGGACATTTTAACGATCGATCGACCGTTCAACCGCCGCGGGACCACGAGATCTGCGTCCCAGGCGTCGCAATGCCGATCTCTTTAATTCCTCCTTTTTTCGCACCTTTCGATTATCTTATCTCACGGTACGAATTTCGGTTTTTTCGGTTCTTGGCTTTCGACCATCCGAAAACATGCGAGCTCCCTTATCGTCCGATCGATCGATCGATCCCGCGGCGATTAGAAACTACTTTCCGCCAGATTACCTAATGTTTTTCGCTGTTCCTAATTCCGCGACTGGTTGTGCTTGACACGAGTGCTATCTATGTTGGATTTCGAACGAAGGAGGAATTTAACAACACTTTTTGGCGGACGTCTTGCAAGTCTTTATTATGTTTTAACGTGCGTATTGGACGACTATTCACGGAGATTCTGGCAATTAGGCTCTTGTAAGGGATAATGTGACGAACAGGGAAAGTGGCTGGGATAGTGGAGTGGAGACGTGGACGATGAGCAAAAGGATGAGTAAGGGTAAGGAGTTTGTCCATGATACGGGGATGAGTAAGGGTGAGGAGTTTATCTATGATACGGGGATGAGTAAGTTGGGTATCCAACATCTAGCTGGAAAACACTTGTGAGATCTGTCGTGTCGAAAGCACAGGGTTTGGTACTACAGGTGTAGAAGGCTAACGGGGGTTAATTAACACATTGTATGCCGGTGGCATCTGAGGCATTTAAAACTGTAGGTGAAGAAAATATTTAAAATTTTATACATTATTGTAAAACACTAAAATTGGTTTGCATATTCATTATATGCAATTTAACGATAACGAAAAATAGAAACAAACAAATCGCCAAACAAAAGAATGTTGTATTATCGCAAACCCAGCGCTAAAGCAACAGACTTCCAAACCCGCGTTTTCGCGGGGCCGGCATACAATGTGTTAACACTATTAAAAATTTGCTATGATTTTCTGCAGAAATTATAAATAAAGATTTGTTGTCTATGTATTCGATACTTTTTCTCGTGTAATATTCAATTTGATCTCTTCCATGGGAATAAGCACACTTTAACCCTTTGCGCTCGAAAGATGACTGTTAGCCGTCTAACAATATTAATTTCAAAGATTTTCAAGTGTAATACATTTACTACGATTCACTTATATTAAACTTCATTTAGTTTAGTTAAGTCGTATACTAAAATTTACACTTATGATTATTTAACCTCCGGGACTGATTAATAAACAAACTAACTGAAGTCTGTAAATTTGTGAAACTACCATTTGGCGACTAACAGGCGCATCTCGAGCGCAAACGGTTAATCGTCGATAATTCTAGCGTTGAATACTCTATTTTCTATCGTTGATTTGTACACTTTTAATTCGACTACATATTTATCGAAGCATAATTAGGATGATTGCATCGTTGATTAAAAATACAAAAATTTGTACGTTTAAATTTAATGTAAGGAAACGACATTACCTTCCGGTCCCCCTAATATTTTTGGAGCAGGGTTAACCCTAGGATCGAAATAAGTAGATCCTTAACACTATTCCTATCGACACCTCACGTACACCTATTTCTACCACGAAATTCCCACGTAAGACTATAAATTTTTCTCAAAAAAATAACAATGAAAAAAGAAGTGAATATTGAAAAATGTATTATACGTATATTTGAGAAAAAGTGTAAAGTTTAAAGGCGATTCAATTACGTTGCATTTATGAAATTCTAATCGAAATTTTAAAAACGGTCATTTGACCGGTTGTGGTAGGAATAGTGTTAATTGGCAGCCTCCTAGATGCGAGAATTCCGAAAAAAGGATGGTGTAGCTTACGAATTGGGTTAGTCTCAAGAATTTTTCTGATTCTCTTCTGTTCAGAAAACGCGAGGAATCTACTACGTTTATAGACCAATTATAATTAATATACATCCAATAAAATTAATTTCTTTTAAAACTATAAATCTTAAAATTATCAAACCCATATGAACCACCGAAGATATAGCTACTAAAACTTTTATATCAATTTGTGATAAACATAATATTCTTAAAATTAATATTCCTATAATTCTAATAATTATAAAATAAAATTTTTAATTCCCTAAATTAAAATTTATTAATAATCGTAATAAACCATATCCCCCTAATTTTAACATTATAGAAGTATTTCGCGTAAAAACGTTCGATCGGTCGTCGTTCAAATTCCATCGATTATCCATCGGACACACAAGTTGCAAGCAACAAATCAAGTTAATTGCCCCAGTCGAGAGGAACTCGCGTTGCTCTAACGAGAAAAAAAATGTAACCAGGTTGAAGAGACATTGCTTCCCTCAGAACTGGAGACACTTTTTTCCCTCCTTTCCGAAAAACATCATCCCGCGCATGAATCAGGTTTTCCACCAGACGACATTTTTAAATATAGCACACGCACTAATCGTAGCCGCGCTTTTCCATCCTGTTCCCACGCGACATGCGTGTGCGCGTGTGTGTTTGGTGGAAAACAAAAAAATCCTTGAAGGGTTACGTTCCTCGGGAGGCTGCAGTTGGATCAGGACTTCCGGCGCGACAAAAACGTTTGCGTTTCCACGGGAAGGGAGGCAACGGCGGGCAGATGGAATTAACACGGAATCAGGTACCCGTGCCGAATGCAGCTACACGTGGAAAGGCTCGAGGTTGCCGAGAGTGCATCACGTGGGAAACGGGAAGAAGGGACGTGATATGAAGTGGCACAATTTGTCCGGCGCAAAGTGATCGAGTAAATTTCGAGTTGACGAGCCACGAAAGAAGTGCCTGTCTACTGTTGGATTCCGAACGAGGAAAGAATTTAACAACACTTTTCGGAGGACGTCTTGCAAGCCTTTATTATGTTTTAACGTGCGTACTGGACAACTATTCACGGAAAATTCTGGCAATATTGTTTAGGACGGCTCTTATAAGGGATAATGTGACGAACAGGGAAAGTGGCTGGGATAGTGGAGTGGGGACGTGGACGATGAGCAAGAGGATGAGTAAGGGTGAGGAGTTTGTCTATGATACGGGGATGAGTAAGGGTAAGGAGTTTATCTATGATACGGGGATGAGTAAAGGTGAGGAGTTTATCTATGATACGGGGATGAGTAAGTTGGGTATCCAACACTACTTTCGAGGGAGGAGGGCGAGGCAACGTCGAATATTTTGTAATTTTGGTATCGGGCAAGTGCCTGAAGTGGCTTGGAAGTAAAAATTTCAAAGTGGAATTCGAAGGAAATGCGGTTGGCGAGAGAATTCGTAAGGAATTTGTGAGGGAGGTTTTTTAATTTGCATTTTCTAGAGGGTGGTTTTAATAATGGATAGATTTTAACGTTAAAGAAATGTTCTTTGATTTTAAAGTAATTAGTCTATTAGTCTATATGTATATATAAATGAATGTGTCTGTCTGTCTGTCTGTACTCGATAGATTCAAAAACCATACATCCAATCGCCGTGAAAATTTGGGAAATTATTAGGTATATCCCCGGGAAGGTTTTTGAACATTTTTTTTTTTTAATCAGAGTTGGGGTTCTAGGTGCTCCCGAACAAATATCCCAGAAATATCAAAATAACATTTAATTAGTAATAATAGATAATCTTGAGAACCTTTTTTCTGCAATAATAGTAATTGTTTTGGCAAATTTTGCTCATGGAGCTCGAAACCCGTAAACCTAGTATCTAATAATACTTATTGAAATATTAAATTTTCAATTTTATCGATTTTCCTTCGAATAAATAAAATTTTATACAAAAACAGCGAGAATTTTATTGATTCGAAAATTCTATTAACTAATTATTTTTACCTTTTTATTGCTTCCAGTATAAAAGTCTCTACAGTATTACGAATTTTCTAAACGATTCGAAATTTCACGTAAAAATCTCGAATTTTCGTACGAAACAGGGGTGTAAAGATTACTTGACAGAATGTAACGAAAATTCTGGTACCCACGGCTAAAAGGTGACGTTTTTCCCATAGCAATCGTCCATCAAGCGCGATCCTCGCGGGACGATTAGTCCTAGAATCCACGAAACGATTAAAACCGTTCTCATGCCGTTCGATCATTAGAATTTTCACGCTGCCATGGAACTCTTTCATGCGCCACTGATCGATGGATCCTCCGAAGAAAGAGGTACCCCTTCCCGTCGAAAAATCTCGCGAGGGTGAGACCAAGGACGCGTGAACGAACCTCCCTCCCCCCTCCCGCCAAAGAAAAAAAAAACAGAAAAAAAAATACGTGCACGACGAAGGAATTCGTGAAACGAAGGAATCTCGAAAAGGTCGATCCACGAGGAAGGGAGGGGAAGGAAAAAAAAAACGAAACGAGCGATCAGGTACGAAGGTAAATAGAAACGGGAATGATTAATCGATCAGCGGATCGCAGGGCCCCCTGCAGTTTTCCTGATTTCGTCGGAACCCTCTATGGTGCCCCATGCAGGCTGGCGTTTTTTCTTTCCTCTCGTCTTCCCTCCTTCTCTCTCGTTTTTTTCGCGGCGACCACGGGCGCAAATTATCAAAACAGAATGCGTCCCAGAAATGCGTCGGTCTACCAGGCCGGAAATTGGTGCTCGCGACAACCCTTGAGAGGCGTCGGAGGGTCGCGGGGGTTGTTTGCGTCGACTCACGGAATTAGCTTGTTTCCCACAACCTGTCACGCCCTCCGTTTCTAATTTCAGAGGGGGTGGAACAGACGGGCGATAAAAAAAGGCGGAAAAACTTGGTAAGCCTGGTGAATACGCGGTTAAGGGTGGCGTTTTATTTGATCGATTTTATGATGGTGGTAAAAATGTCGTCCATCAAAAAAGAAAAATACTGGAATTCTCGATGCGAAGAAATAAGTATACGCGTTAGAAAAGTGAGATTTATGCAATTTTAGCACGTTGTTAAGATACAAATACAAATTTATCGTGGTAAAGATTCCGAAAAATTTGCGATGATTTTCTGCAGAAATTATAAATAAAGATTTGTTGTCTATGTATTCGATACTTTCTTGAGTAATATTCAATTTGATCTCTTCCATGCGAATAAGCACACTTTAATCGTCGATAATTCTAGTGTTAAATACACTATTTTCTATCGTTGATTTGTACACTTTTAATTCGTCTACATATTTATCGAAACATAATTAGGGTGATTGCATGGTTGATTAAAAATACAAAAATTTAAACGTTTGAATTTAATGTAAGGAAACGACATTACCTTCCGGTCCCCCTAATATTTTTGGAGCAGGGTTAACCCTAGAATCGAAATAAGTAGATCCTTAACACTATTCCTATCGACACTTCACGTATACCTATTCCTACCACGACATTCCCACGTAAGACTACAAATTTTTCTCAAAAAATAGACAATAAAAAAAGAAGTGAATATTGGAAAATGTATTATACGTATATTTGAGAAAAAGTTTAAAATTTAAAGGCGATTCAATTACGTTGCATTTATGAAATCCTAATCGAAATTTTAAAAACGGTCATTTGACCGTTATGTATATAAATACATCCTTAATTTACCGTACAAATCGCCTATTTATCAAGAAGATTGAATCTGATCCCCACGCTGACTATTTGCGACACTGACCGTGTATGGTCTCGTATGCAAATGTAATGTACAAAAATATGTGTCTGTGGGGACACGGAAACTCTGCGGGTGTTCTAAGGGACTGCATCAAACACTTTACAACAGGGCCTGAACATCGGCCCGTCATTAGGCCCAAACGGCCAGCCGATCGTCATTACCACGGGTGTTTGATTGCAGCCTCATTAGAATTCGGAAAACACTCGCAGAGAGTCCCTTCCATGTCACCACATTTTCCCCTTCTCGACGCGTTCAGGGAATATAAAACACAAACTTCCCTGGGCGCGACACAATCTAACAGTCACAGTTAACCCTTTGACTGCGGAAGACTCTGAGCCGAAACGCTTCGCGTGGACGGCGTGCAGCCGGCACTAACTGTCGCTGGGGACTGAATACTTTTTCACGCAATCTGAATCTGTTCGGCGGTGTATTCAATTGTAATATTGTACAGAATCAAATTACTGTTACTTTATCCACTCCAAAATTAATATTTTTCAATTTTTTAAATATTTTTTATCTTCAATATATATTATTTATTCGTTAAGGGTAAAGTTTTAAAACGCCATAATTTGATAATTATAATGTATTATAAAATATATAAAATGAAATGTACAAAACGAACTCCAAACCATACATAACTTTTGTCAAATGGCAGATGAACAGATGAAACGAATTTAAGATATAGCGAAAACTGACGAAATAAACGAGATTTTTCTTGTTGATAAGCAACAAGGTATGTTGTTTCTGAGTGTTACACGGATATGATAAAATAATTTCTTGAGAAATTCAGTAAGACAGCAGTAAATGATCAAAGCCGTCGCCGAGCGCACATGTGCGCCCATAGTCTATATCGACGGCTTGTGCTGGGCGCAAATGTGCGCCCATAGTCTATATCGACGGCTTGTGCTGGGCGCATATATGCGCCCGTAGCAGTCAAAGGGTTAACAGTCACAGTTAACAGTCACAGTTAACAGTCACAATCACAGTTATACATTCGATCTGTCATTCAATCTATCAGTTACATTCAATCTAACAGTTATACATTCAATCTATCACAGTGTAATTAATCGCAGTACAAGCAAATAAACATACTCTACATGTCCATCGAACGAATCCCCGTTGTTTCAAAGCGCACGTCCAACTTTCGACCATCAAGGGGTGAACTTGATCGTTCATCGACTTCCCTTCTGCGAACCGATACCGTAAGAACTGTTCCCGGAGCGTCGGGAACAGACGGTTGCGTTCCGATGGTGCGTATTCCGAAATCTAAAATTGTAAAGGACCGATAAGTGGCGGCGAAACGGGCCATGTGCGCCGTTCGTGCCTTCGAATCGACGCGTAGCCCAGCCACAGGGAGAAAGGGGGATGCGCCTGCTGTTTCTCAAGTCCTCGGCTATCTCGTTGGCTTTCCTGCGTCTGAACGCCTCCGAAAACGACGAGGACGAGCTGGAGCACGATGGAGGATGGCTCTGGCGGCCGATAACGCGGCCAAAATTACCCCGTTCCCGGCGACTTCTGCTGCGATCGGATGGAAAGCGAGCAACGAACGGGCTCGCGGAATTAATTGAACGGCGGCTCGTCGTCGAGTGGCCTCGGAAAGAGAAGCTCGATTTCTTTCGGCCACGGAACAGCCACTAGACAGTGGCGAGAAGCGGGGGTGGCCGAGAAAACGAGGGGAGACGCCTCGGCGTGGAATTTAAAGGGCGAGAAACCGGGGTGCAACGAACTCTCGAAATGCGGTCTGGTTCGAGTGATTTTCGTGTTACACCGGCTAATAAACATTGGGACCGTGGGACCGTCAGTTTTGTTTTACTTTCTCGTTTCTCGATTGCATTTAGAAATATCGACGTATGCAGTTCGAAGCAATTTCTTAATTAACGACGACGTTTTACAAAATAGGGTGTTATGGAATGCAACGAACACTCGAAATGCGGTCTGGTTCGAGTGATTTTCGTGTTACACCGACTAATAAACATTGGGACCGTGGGACCCAATTCATGGTTTTACTTTACTTTCTTGTTTCTCGATTGCGTTTAAGTACTTTGAAGAATGGAGTTCGAAGCAATTTCTTAATTAATGACGACGTTTTACAAAATAGGGTGTTATGGAATGCAACGAACACTCGAAATGCGGTCTGGTTCGAGTGATTTTCGTGTTACACCGACTAATAAACATTGGGACCGTGGGACCCAATTCATGGTTTTACTTTACTTTCTTGTTTCTCGATTGCGTTTAAGTACTTTGAAGAATGGAGTTCGAAGCAATTTCTTAATTAATGACGACGTTTTACAAAATAGGGTGTTATGGAATGCAACGAACACTCGAAATGCGGTCTGGTTCGAGTGATTTTCGTGTTACACCGGCTAATAAACATTGGGATCGTGGGACCGTCAGTTTTGTTTTATTTTCTCGTTTCTCGATTGCATTTAGAAGCATCGAAATATGGAGTTCGAAGCAATTTCTTAATTAACGACGACGTTTTACAAAATAGGGTGTTATGGAGTGCAACGAACACTCGAAATGTGGTTTGGTTCGAGTGATTTTTGTGCTGCCTCGGCTAATAAATATTGGGACTGTGGGACCCAATTCATAGTTTTGTTTTACTTCCTTGTTTCTCGATTGCGTTTAAGCACTTTGAAGAATGGAGTTCGAAGCAATTTCTTAATTAACGACGACGTTTTACAAAATTGGGTGTTATGGAGCGCAACGAACACTCGAAATGTGGTTTGGTTCGAGTGATTTTCGTGATGCCTCAGCTAATAAACATTGGGACCGTGGGACCCAATTCGTGATCTTGCTTTATTTTCTCGTTTCTCGACAAAATAGGGTTACACGGAGAAGTAACTATATTTGGAATCAGAGAAAAGATTCTAAATTTGAACGATTGGATCGCAAAGGTGTCATTGAGAAGCATAGAAACCCCCTAGAATTAATTCTACTGCTTAAGATTCTAAAATTCTACCGATGCATTCCTTAGAAGAACTAATACACTCAGACGATCGTGATAGCAAACTGTTTTACGTTACATTTTTCGCACTGATAATTCCCTAGGAACTATTCAGGTTCAGATCGCAAGCTTACAGTTACTTCGGGTCACCAGCAGAAAATGGATTACTGGATTATTTGAGAAATCGGGGAGACCGTAAACGGTGCGAACGTTGTTGGACGACTCGAAAGGGAAACTTTTTATTTCCATCCTTCTCCCGGGACACGTGTACCCCATTCAATGTTTTCCATTATCTCGGACTATTTTTACAGTGACTCCTTCCTTTCACAGACCTCCGGATCCTTTCCTTTTTCCCTATATACACGGTCAGATCCATAGACGACACTAAGCCGATCCACGATCCCCGAAACAGGATTTCTTTTTTTCTCTCTCCTCCTCTGCCCTCCTCTCCTTTTCTCCCTCCCCCCCCCTCCGCCACCGAGTGGCGGGCTCTCCTTTTCTATGGTGCAAGATCTCGAGAATTTCACGCGAGTCACGTTTCGTGCGGGGGATCACGCCTCGGGCCTCTGACTCGAGATTTTTTCAGACACTCCGCCCGTGTACCGTCCCCCGGGGCCACTCGAAGCTGTCCGAATTCAATTACCCAAACAACAGAGAGGGCCCCGCGATTCGGTGACGAGGAAACGGTAACGAACGTAACCGCCGCCGTTCCTTCGTCTCCCTTGGCCGGAATATCTAACTAAAATAGGAAATGCTCGATCCTTAAAGAGTGATCGCGGGAGTAAGGTGTGGAAATTTTGAAAAGTAGAGTAGATATTGTCTAGAGGTAGACCAAAGAAAATGTATTTTATGCAATTTAGACCTAGGCTGGTTAAAGCATTGTATTCAAGATTATTTTAATGTAGAACGTAGCAAAAGAGAGTAACATGTGGTAATTTTAAAAAGCAGAATAGATATTGTCTAGAGGTAGACCAAAGAAAATGTATTTTATGCAATTTAGACCTAGGCTGGTTAAAGCATTGTATTCAAGATTATTTTAATGTAGAACGTAGCAAAAGAGAGTAACATGTGGTAATTTTAAAAAGCAGAATAGATATTGTCTAGAGGTAGACCAAAGAAAATGTATTTTATGCAATTTAGACCTAGGCTGGTTAAAGCATTGTATTCAAGATTATTTTAATGTAGAACGTAGCAAAAGAGAGTAACATGTGGTAATTTTAAAAAGCAGAATAGATATTGTCTAGAGGTAGACCAAAGAAAATGTATTTTATGCAATTTAGACCTAGGCTGGTTAAAGCATTGTATTCAAAATTATTTTAATCATGAACAAAGCAAAAGAGAGTAATATGAGGAAATTTTGAAAAGTAGAGTAGATATTGGCTAGAGGTAGACGAAAGAAAATGTATTTTATGCAATTTAGACCTTGGCTCGTTAAAACATAGTATTCAAGATTGTTTTAACTTAGAACGTAGCAAAAGAGAATAAGATGTGGAAATTTTGAAAAGTACAATAGATATTGGTTAAAGATAGACCAAAGAAAATATATTTTATCCAATTTAGACCTAGGGTCATTGAAACATAGTATTCAAGATTGTTTTAACTTAGAACGTAACGAAATAAGGTATTAGTTAAATTAATGAGATATAAAAAACTATGGGAGCCATGGCTGAGAGAGTGGAAAAGGTGAATGCAATAAAAGAAACTGTTGTTAACCAACTCTACAACAGATACAGCGTTTGTTTGGATTTCCTGCCAGTTCTCGTTGAACGAAGCACAAGTAGTTTCCCATGGGACCTGCTCGACTGCCGGGGAATCTTTATCATCGCGATACCTCCTCGAGCTGTGTCGCTGAACGTTCAAACACACTTCGGCAGGCTCGATACAAATGGTGCGCGCCACGAATAACTAAACAGAGCAGCAGCTTCGTAGAAACGGCTCAATGGATGGACAATATTAAGCAGCTAATGCGACGACAGAGTTCTGAAGTGGTGTCTACGTACACGGGGCTGTGCGAGTGTCGCCGAGCGAACGGATCGATGAACGGAGCACGGGCCGAGGTCTAGGCAGAAGTTTCCCATCGATGTTGCTTCGTAACTTTCTCTTTGTTTTCATTCATCGAAACTGAAACGACTTAGCTATTGTCCGCGATTAAACGGAACGATTTCGTGGAACTCGTGAATTGGGATGCAAGACAAAGATTAACGTTTATAGAAATTGCTTTCGTAAGGGGATACAGATACATAAAATGCTAAATATACAGCTCTTATACATTAATTCTTATATATTAATTCTTAATATTTAATAATTATATTAAAAATAAAATAGGCTTAAAATAGGCTAATCGAAATAGAAAACAACTATGAAGGACGTTTCTTTCTGAAAACTTATCTTCTCAAAACTTTAACATTCTCCACGCAATCCACTTATCGTAAAAAATGAACGGCCTGTTTTAAATAGAACACCCCGTAAATCGTACCGCCAACAGTAAAGCACTGTCCTCCGCCGAACAACGTTAAACGAACGACAAAATAATCGAGATTTCCATAGAAACCTCGCCCCAGCTAGATTAACCCCAAACCGAACACGTCGCCAGCCCTCGAAGTCACTTCAAACCGTGGCAGGGTAATAATTTCCAAGCGTCGCAATTTAACCGGCCACCCCCCACCCCTACCCGCCCCGTTCGCCATTAACCTTGTCTCGCTGTTCAGCGCCGTTCCAACGAACAATACCGACGGCCAAAAATCGCCTGACCCCTTCCCGGCGTCTCGAAAGCAACAACAGAGAAACAAACTCGAAAATCCCATAAAGCGGGCACAATGGAGCGCGCGCGCGCGCGCACTCATGGGGCCCCGTGTACGGCGGAAAAATCGTTGCTGGCCGATCGTTGGGCCCGATAAGGACCGCTCGCGGATAATATCGAGGCTCGAGCGCGCCATGCAACAGTACACGGCGTCGCACGCACGCGCAGGCGAGGGCCTTAGGCCTCCGCGACGTATACAGCTGTTGCGCGGCAGCTGACGGAGGAAAAAAAGGGGTTAAGAACCGGGGATAGTGGCCGAAGAAAGGAGAAAACGCGCGCGAGGAGGAGAACGGGGTCGAAGAAGGACCTTTTTACGGGGACTAGAAAGGGGCCGGGAGGGGGGACAGAGCGAGAGAGAGAGGGGGGAGGAGGATCGTGGGCCCATTGAATCGCCAGAAGCATAGGGGAGGAAGAGAAAAGGGCCCCTGGCAGGGCGAGCTTCGCGATTTCTGGATTTCCGCGTCTTTAGTAACCCGAGAACCGAAAACAGTGGGGCAGGTAGCTCGCGCGGCTCGACGGCAGAAAGGGTGAACGGACCGAGGGGGAGGGGGGGAGATCGAGGAGGAGGAGGAAATCGAATACCCCTACGGTGAACCCTTTGAGTCTGTCGCTGGTTTCAATGAAGGACCGTCGTACGGTTGACAGAGAAAAGGAGGAAGGAGGAAAAAAAGAAATTGCGCAAGATGTCATCTCAGGGCCACCTTTCACCCTTCTCTCCCCCCTTCCGTTTGATTCTTCTGCGCTACGCGTTCTTCCAGATTGACGGAACCCTCACGAGCTATATATATATGTATACAATACTTCGTGCGGTTACGGCATACCTGCTAAACAGCTGTGTTTTCTCAGGGGATTTCGAAATTTCGGGGATAATTCTGTAACAACACCATGAGTCGCCGATACCGGGTCACTTATGACCCACAGCAAGACCTTTTAATGTGTAATAATAATTCAAAACTAGTTTCTTTATCAAAATTGTGGTCTCTTAAATGAGACTAATAAACAGTTGAAAAAATGAAAGTAAATCTGACAAAAATCGATAACTGCTTTTTCGGTACTTTTAATATACAATTGATTTGTTCAGATTTAGAGAAATATTTTTCGCTCGAATAATTCTATTCGATCGTAGAAATATTAAATATAATAACTTCTAACGCTAGATTTACGTGACCCGTCAATTTCAGCAAAATTTGCAAAGGCAATTATTATTATTCCTAGTAATTTTTGCTAACTTTTGCTCGACTGCTGAAACTAGCTCAAAAGCGTTCGCCGTGCGAAGGTTAATAAACACTATTTTTCATGAAAATGCGTTGTATTCGTTTTCAGTCAAATCAGACACGAACTTTTCCAGTCACCCAATATATTACAAATAGATGTACAAAAGATGCCCGTAAATTCAGTGCTAAGGACCCAATTGCACACAATTGTGCCCAAAGACTGGGCCCAAACCCGTCCCGGGGTTGGGTCCGTGACGGGATAACCGATCCGTACTTGCTTGAAGGCGGTTCTCGGGACGCAGGCAGTGGCTTTTGATCGAGTTTGACGCTAGATCGTGATACTGTCTGCGCGCGAAGATCCTGATCCTCGCGGCGGAGTATCGTGGGGCACGCGGTGTCGGTTTCGTTCGTGGCGATCGCGTTCCAACGCCACGAAAGATGGAGCCAGGATCCATTAACCTTCCCCTCCACCATCCCCCTGCTTCGCCCTTTTTTTCGCTCTGCCGCCACTTCTGCGTTTCGCTGTTTTCACTCTTACAGATTATTTTTTCGACTGATCTATCGGCGGAACGATCGAACGATACGGTGGATAAGATTTAACGGTTTCTAGGGATTTTTTTTTTTGGTTTTGTCTAGGGGTTTGGTTTTGTTGGGTGGTGAAAGTTTGTTGAGGAACAAATTTTACGTTATATTGTGGCGTTTTAATTATACTGTACTGTACTTTTGATTGCACTATGTTAATTACACTTGTGTTGTACTATGTTATAATAATTATGTTACAGTAATTATACAGAGTGGTAGTTTGGATGCAGTCTATTGTACTGTGTATATTTTTCTGTACCAATATGGCTATAAATAATTAAAAATATTGAAATATAAATAAAAGAGAGCATTATAGTCTATTATAATCTTCAAGATTACGTATAAATCAGACTTTTCAGAAACCTTAAAGAAATATTTATCGACACGTTCAACGATTGTAGTTGAAAAGGTGTTAGCCATTTAAAAAATTGCTTTCAATAATTAAAAATATTGAAATATAAATAAAAGAGAGCATTATAGTCTATTATAATCTTCAAGATTACGTATAAATCAGACTTTTCAGAAACCTTAAAGAAATATTTATCGACACGTTCAACGATTGTAGTTGAAAAGGTGTTAGCCATTTAAAAAATTGCTTTCAATAATTAAAAATATTGAAATATAAATAAAAGAGAGCATTATAGTCTATTATAATCTTCAAGATTACGTATAAATCAGACTTTTTAGAAACATTAAAGAAATATCTATCGACACGTTCAACGATTGTAGTTGAAAAGGTATTAGCCATTTAAAAACTTGCTTTCAATAATTAAAAATATTGAAATATAAATAAAAGAGAGCATTATAGTCTATTATAATCTTCAAGATTACGTATAAATCAGACTTTTCAGAAACATTAAACAAATATCTATCGACAAGTTCAACGATTGTAATTGAAAAGGTGTTAGCCATTTAAAAACTGGCTTTCAATAATTAAAAATATTAAAATATGAATTAAAGGGAGCATTATAGTCTATTATAATCTTCAAGATTACGTATAAATCAGACTTTTCAGAAACATTAAACAAATATCTATCGACAAGTTCAACGATTGTAGTTGAAAAGGTGTTAGCCATTTAAAAAATTGCTTTCAATAATTAAAAATATTGAAATATAAATAAAAGAGAGCATTATAGTCTATTATAATCTTCAAGATTACGTATAAATCAGACTTTTCAGAAACATCGAAGAAATATCTATCGACACGTTCAACGCTTGTAGTTGAAAAGGTATTAGCCATTTAAAAAATTGCTTTCGTTAGCTCCTAATATTCCCAACAAAAAGGGATCTAATAAAAATTTAATCTTTTCCAAAGATTCTCTCTTTCTTACGTTTTCTAACACTAGGGTAAATGTTGCGCTCGAGCCTCGTGGCTGGTTAAAAGACAGAAAAGAGGAGATCGATAGAAAAGTTGAAGTCCCGTGGCTTTTCCCATGGCTCAGGTAGCCGCGGAGGTATACGATGGTTGGCTCCTGAGGGTTCCTCGCTCAAATCCAGGATCTTGTCTTTCTATTTGAATAAGATTCACCCTGTTTATCATTTTCTACGATTTCAACCCTCCGTCTCACCCTTTCGTGCGCGCGCGCATAATACGTAAAAATTCTTTCCCAAGGGGTGAGGCCAGCCACCCCGCTCTTTTTCACCCTTTTGCCCGTCAGTTTCTAACGTCAAATTAGAATTTTGTACGGACCGGCTGGATAAAAATTCGATTTTCACCTGGGGCCTCCGTCACGTTCACCCTTTCCTCCCCTCGAACGACCACCGTTCCAAGCATAATTCGCCGATTTCAAATGCTATAATGGACCCCCCCCCCTTTAAATTCACCATTGCCGCTCCTCGATAGATAAAATCTCCTTAAAAATTTTTCCCTGCACAACTGAGTTTATAAATTCTTTAGAAACGTTTCGAGTTTATAAAAATATTAACCCTTCAGGGATCGAACATTTAAAGAGGTGTTTTGAAAAATTCTGAAACTTGGAGCATAATTCGCCGATTTCAAATGCTATAATGGACCCCCCCCCCTTTAAATTTACCATTGCTGCTCCTCGATACATAAAATCTCGTTAAAAATTTTTCCCTGCACAGCTGAGTTTATAAATTCTTTAGAAACGTTTCGAGTTTATAAAAATATTAACCCTTCAGGGATCGAACATTTAAAGAGGTGTTTTGAAAAATTCTGAAATTTCTTGGAGCACAGTTCGCCGATTTCAAACGCTATAATTCCTCCCTCCCCCCCCTTTAAACTCACCATTGCTGCTCCTCGATAGATAAAATCTTCTTAAACATTATTTCCCTGCATAACTGAGTTTATAAATTCTTTAGAAACGTTTCGAGTTTATAAAAATATTAACCCTTCACGGACCGAATGTTTAAAGAGGTGTTTTGAAAAATTCTAAAACTTCTTGGAGCATAATTCGCCGATTTCAAACGCTATAATTCCCCCCCCCCCCCCCTTTAAATTCACCATTGCTGCTCCTCGATAGATAAAATCTTCTTAAACATTATTTCCCTGCACAGCTGAGTTTATGAATTCTCCGGAAATGTTTTGAGTCTATAAAAATATTAACCCTTCGTGGATCAAACTATTTAAAGAGGTGTTTTCAAAAATTCTGAAATTTCTTATTCAAGCTACTGACGTGGTAGTGTTTGAGATGATGCCTGACTAACTGAAGTTATATTTTCAAAAAATTCCCCACTTACAACTCTTTATAACTTCGTTACCGTTATACTCTTAGAAGGATTAAATTTCCTTAGATATCTCTCTCGCGTATAACCAAGAACAGGTATAAGTGTGAAAAAATTGGTGAAACAAAAAATTCGTGAATTTGGAAGCTCAAAACAGCTTCCCGTACCTACATCACTGCTACTTTTCAAAACACTCACTTTAAATACCTCTCCGTTACACTCGAAGTCTATAAATATTAACGACCAAATTTCTCCTTTTAACTCGACACACCTTTCGATCATCATCGTTCTGCCTCGAAAAAAAAAAAAAATCGTTTCCCTTTCGAGCAGCGATCAACAGTCCCTCAAGATCCATCGAATCATCACAAAAAAGGTTCGAAAAATCGAGAAGTTTAACCGAGAGGGACGAAAATTCGACGAGATTCGCGTGAAAAACGAAAACCGATCGTTTCTCCCAAGGATCACGGACACCCGGGATGACAAATGGATCTCAGGGCTCGATCGCAACCCCGTCGAACAAAATGTCCGACGTGTATTTGATGGATGAAGAGGCGCGATCATGTGTGGAAAATTCGCGCCGCGAATTCACCAGTTAGACCGGCCTGATCGAACTTTTCACAGCCTGTTCGAGCGAAACCGTAGAAAACGATCCGCCGATCGAAGTCACCGATCCTGCTAACCCCTTTTCTCTCGTTTTTTCTTTTTTTCATTCACCCCTCCCCTCCCCCCTCCAGTGCCTTCGTCTATCCATCGTCCTGTCCTCCGTTCGATCGACCGGACTATTTATTTTCGGCGTGTCAAAACGAGTGACTGATGACGGCACGATGCTAATTCCGACATGTGGGAACCGATCGTTACCAGATCTCACCGCCGCCGCCGCCACCCCGTGGAATTAACAAAAAGCGGGCCGGCCCGCGGGACACGACGAGCGGATTCGAAAAAGCGCGCGCATCGCGGGACCGGCTTCTAGGAACACCGGTGGACAGGCTTCGATGATCGGGTTCGAATTACTTCGTTACTGTATCGTCTGATTATCGAGAACCACTTTTCGCGAACGAATAAAATTATTACGGTAATTATACTTGTGAAATAAATCAGAAGGTGGTGTATTTTACTGAGAGTACTATGATAATCTTGATTAAAATATTATTTAATTATATGTAAATAAATAAAACAACGACAAATTTTAGTTGATATAAATTTTTATGTATAATGTAGAATTTTATTAAGAAATTTTATTGATTGATGGTGTAATTATAAATTTGTAAAAAAATAGACGAAATATTAAGATGTTTATAAAGTGGTATTAGATCGTGTATTAATTTGTAGTCATTTCGGGAAATATGAGTCGATTGGAATATAATTGTAAAATGGATTTTAGTCGATATAAATATTTATATGTAATATAAAATTTTATTAAGGAATTTTATCGATTAATAATGCAATCATAAATTCATAAGAAGACAGACGAAATATTAACGCAAAGTATTATAGTATTATTATTATTATTGTAGGAGCCAGAAATTACCCATAGATTTATTAAGTTTTATTTATACTAATTAGGATTTAAGATTATGAAGGTTTAGTGGCGAAATTATTTCGTGGGGCGGCACTGCCTGCGCGGAGGGCAGAAGATCGTGAGCGAGCGAAACGGAGTTGTTGTAAAAACGATTTTGTCACGAAATGCTTTTTTTTTTGACAGAAGACGTCCATCCTTTGTTCATTCCGTGCGCAATGTTCATGTAATTGTAACCTAACTCTCTTTTGTACTATTTTAAAATATATAATCTTTTATTAATTGTTTCCTACATTATAATACCATCTGATCACCAAGAGCCACTTTCCAAATCCAAACAAAATTACTAAAATAGGTGTCCTAATAAATAAAAGAAACCTTTCCCTCGATCCACGCTTCTTTCAGTAGGTATCGTACACGATAATCACGAAATTACACCGATCGTACCATATCTTAACCCTTTTAGTGCCTCGCAAATTTGACTAATTTGCTAAGGTTCGTCGAAAAGCTGATAAAAACAGAAGTAAGAATATTTTCCAAAATTCAACAAGTAGCATATTACGGAATAAAAGAAAAAATTGAAACATTCATAACGTTTTATAAATTTATTTTGAGACAGAGCTCTTTCACGATGCAAATAGTCATTCGCCATGGCATATCCAACGATATATCTATTGTACAGTTTTTTTTTCTTGCCATTTTCTGTATATAATCTATAATCAATGTATAAACAATTAAGTTTAGTTTAAGTTATATATAATGTAGCATTAAGTGCCTTGTACACGTTACACCCTTGTTCAGATTGTGCGTGCTCCATGCAGGAGCCTTTGATCTTATTTTGCTGTATCTCCTTTGTTACCCTTTGTACGTTTCGGTTTATTGCACTTGTATATATTTATTTATTTGTTTGGCAATAAACGTATGTTACAAAAAAAAAAAAAAAAAATCCAACGATATATATCGTCGTTCGCCACTAAAAGGGTTAACGATTAATTTTTCGCAACATCGAGTTTCCTTTCGAAAAACGAACAAAGAAACTCCCGCCAAAACGCCGCGGTTACAGAGGGGCTGCGAGCCGCGGGAATCCCCGTGGCCGATGGAGGAGCGGCCAGGCAGCCGCCATTTTGTGTCTCATCGGCTGGTAACGACCGCCGCAAAGCGCATCGCGTGCAGGCTAATGAGAGTAATCACTTAATAAAGGCGGCCCGGCATCGCGTGACGCTCTACACGCGCATAACTGAGAATCAATATTTGATTTTCTGGTTTCCCCTCGTTTCGCCTCCCTGCCCACCACCACCCCCTCCCCCTCCTGTACCACTCTTCATCGTCTTCTTTTTTCCCCGCCTCGTTTTGTTCCTTCATCCCGTTAAACACGACCGGAACCGGTACCTTTTCTTCCTCTCATTTTTCCCTTCCCTTTCGGCTCGGTCGCGGACATAGACGCGGCTTTTACGAGAAATAACACGCAGTTTACTGCTCACCGAGAAATTGATCGTTTGTTCTCCGTTTCGGACGGCCTTCGTCATCAGCATCTGACGGATGCCTCCCCCTGCCTCTTCGGGAACGGTCACGCTCATCGGCGTTTCCTTCGAACACCGACTAATGGGGACCCTTGTCAGCCAATTCGTCAGGATTTCGTGTGTTCATGGACCAATCTGTTTATCTCAACAAATTGCCGGCCTTCGCGAGCTTTTTAACCGTGGCTCGAGTCGCGTCGCGTTTCTGGTATCTCGTTTCTTTTTTTTTTTTTTTTGGCACACCCACGATTGGAAGGTATTAATAACTGTGTCATTTTCGAGGATTTATTTGCGAAAGTGTGCCTCGGAAATTTGTGCTGCTATTTTATTGATTGAAAACACGCGAAATTACTTTTCCGTTGGGTTACAATTATTCCAAATATCTGGTTAAGGGTATTATGTTTAAAGTCGCCTTTCGAGCGCAAAGGGTTAATATTGAAAATGCAATGAAGGAACAATAAAGGAATTTATTGTTTTGAATTGTTGGAAATTGAATACAGAAATACTACGAAGCAAAGATTAACGATAAACCAGCTTTCTCTTAACGTACTTTCTCAAGGGCTTCTTCCAACAAGCTAAGCCACATCTGGCATTTTAGAAAGTTCGAAAACATCGAGAAACAGAACAATGGGGCTGAAGGACGGGGTTGTAAGAATTTCGACCACTGCGTTCTGCTAGTCTTGTGACAAAACTCGCTAGGTGCGGTCAAAATTGCCCTTCCTCAGGCTACATAAAAGTGTAGTGATTTAGAGAGAGAGAGAGAAAGATTTCAAAAGGACGAATGGGTAATTAGATTGTTTGTAATGGAGCGAATGATAGGCTGAGTGAGGAAAGAATGAGAGGGAATGAGTGAGAGAGCGAGAGAGAGCGCGTGAACCGGTGTGACAAAAGGCGAAGGTAGTCAGTAGAGTAAGGTAGTCAGTAGAGTAAGGTAGTCAGTAGAGTAAGGTAGTCAGTAGAGTAAGGTAGTCAGTAGAGTAAGGTAGTCAGTAGAGTAAGAGACGCGAATGGCGAGCGAAGGCGTTGCGAGCGGACAAGTGTAATGTGATTAATAAAACTATTTAATATCTAAAACTACAACATTAGTTTGTTTATTAACGCTGTTGGAAATTGAATACAGAAATACTACGAAGCAAAAATTAACCATAAACCAGCTTTCTCTTAACGTACTTTCTCAAGGGCTTCTTCCAAGAAGCTAAGCCACATCTGGCATTTTAGAAAGTTCGAAAACATCGAGAAACAGAACAAAAGGGGCTGAAGGACCCGGACGGGTTGTAAGAATTTCGACCACTGCGTTCTGCTAGTCTTGTGACAAAACTCGCTAGGTGCGGTCAAAATTGCCCTTCCTCGTGCTATATAAAAGTAGTGTTGGATTCCTATCGTTCCTTCCTATCAACTATCCTATCGCAACAGTCATCCGTCCAATAGTCATCCTATTCCAAACATTGTACTGCTTGAACCCTCACTTTCTACTGACTCATCCACGTCCTTTGGCCGCTAACTCATCCGTACCCCTTGAACTCCAAATTTTCCTCATCCCATCTCATCCCTACCACTCTACTTTTCCTAACATTTAAAGGTACCAGATTCCAGATCACCAGCACTTAGAGTTCAGTCCACGACAGTCCCCGCTCGACCTCACTCTTAAGAATAAACTTTTTAAATAAACCTCGTGTTACGGTATTTCTTCTCACCGGGAATACAACAAATTGCCCTTCCTCGTGCTATATAAAAGTATCAATAAATTATCATAGTATTATTTCACGAATAAGAGTTTCTTTCATTTAGCAATATAAAACCCCATTCCCAATATGTATTATTATTATTTGTGCCACTTTCTCCCTCTTCCTCATTTCGTCTGTATTTCGTATGATTTCATTACAGTGCAACGTGAAAGGGTTAAACGTGTTCGTCTGTGTGCGCGTTTGGTTTGAAGGTTTCGCTGACAGTGAGAAACAACGTTCGATAACGTTGGAGTATCGCGTTGATACACGATCCCCGTTACATTCTCATGAAAAGCAATTCCCTACCCTTTGCGACCTATGCAAAATTGATCTTTCGAATGGAAGCTCGCCTGACGTCCCTTGTCACCCTAGCTGCAGCCACAGTAGAGACCTATGGGCTCCATTAATATTCGAACTGGATGCCCTGCTCTGACGATCTGTCCGAGGGAAAAGATTGTTGTGTACTCTTCATGCAAACTTTGAAGAAACTCATTCAACCCCTAAACACTGAGACAGCCTTCGAAGAACCTCGCAAAGACTTTAATTCTAACTAAAAATGTCTGCTAACCCAACGTTAATTCTTTTAGTTCCAATCATTTTTATTTTTACCGTATCACTTCTTTATACAAAGTGTTTTCCCGTCGAATAAATAAATTAATTAATCAATTACTCTTTGAGGATGAAATTTGAACTAAAAATTAAACTCTCGACTAATGGGTTAAGTTCGACTGGAAAAACTCTATTTCCCACCAAAAACAAAAACTTTGTTTTCCAAGATTAAACAGAAATAAGTCAGCAATTGAGCTTCAGAAATTTGTTTATCCTTCCCCATAAAAAAACAAGAATATCGAATTTGCCATTTACCATTCCACAACTTTTTGGGAACCCTAATCAACGTCCTCCCCGTTGCAAACAGTCGAACCGAACAATTTCATCCAGAAACGAGATTGTCCCACTACTCTCTAATCGCATTCTAACGAAGTTACAACCTCTAACCTTGCCGTTTCCAAACGAACAACCACGCGAAGCTTCCAAAACTTCAACGAACTTCACCTCTCCCGCTATGAATTAGCCAGCTCGACGTCGGATCGTCGCCGCCTATAAATACCGTCGTTCGATCGGGTCTTTGATCTAGCCGATAGCAAATACGCGAGGTTACGCAACGGAGGCTATTGGCAGAGGTGGGTCGAAAACGGCGGGAAACGAGAAAAAGAAGAGTCGAGGAAAATCGACTAACAGAGCTTGGGAAACGAGGGTTCATCGATCGAGCTGCGAGGAGTTGATTAGCCAGCGTTCGCTTTTTGCATCGCGATTTTCACCACCGCTTATTTATCCTGTCCCTGCCCTGCCCCCCCTCCTCGCCCCCTCTCTGTTTTGCGCGGACGTTACACCCTCCCCCTCCCCCCCTGCATCACCCTCCCGACGAGGCTGGTGTCGATTTGCTCGTCATGGTTTGAATTCTTACCGACCGTCCGACCGGACGACGAACCAGCCATTTGGAATTCGATCAGAAATACTTAAGGTGGCGTCTGCCCCCCTCCGTGTCCCTCATCCCTCCGACCGTGTGGCGGCGTCCTCGTCCCTCCTGGTGGCCGTAAGTCACCAATCAGCCCCCACCCAACGCTCGAGGACCGGCGTCGCTCGACGTCGATGGACGTTCGAGCGGTTTCGGCCAGAGATGGGACTGAACGGGCTGCAAAAGCTCGGCTAGCGTCGGGGAAAAAGGGGAAATTGTTCGTTGACGGTCAGGGTTAACCCTTTTTAAGGCAGAGGCGATATATTTACCACCAACAAAAACTTCAGCAAACTCAAATTCAGCTTGCATGCGACTCTGTTGACGGGCAGTGGGAATATTTTTACCACCTATTTTTCCAAAACTTCCGAAATAATTAGTGTTTTTCTTTTAAGTTTATTTTTGTTATATAAATAAAAACATGCCAAAAATATAAGCGCAAGTTATTTTATTACTCCGAATCCTTCTGCCTTATAAAGGGTTAACGGCGGTGAATGGACTGTGGGACGAGGCCAGATTTTTATTCGACTTTTGTAGGATATGAGGGTGAAGGGGAAAATCACGAATCTTATAAACAAGGGAGTTAACAATTTATTCGAAAATACATACAATCCGAGCGGCACTGCTTTCCGCGACTGTTCTTCTGAGAAGCGCAAAATACGACTGTCCCCAAATTTGTAGGTCGCAACAGGTTTAAGCAAAATAATTTCTAACGGTCATTCCGTGGAAAAATCTTACACTGTTATAACCGGAAAGAGGAGTCAAGAAGGTCTAAAATTGGTCTCGAATGGGGTTCATAAGTATTTAGAGTGGAGAGCGTAAGTGTGAAAGGGAAAGGATATGTTTTGGTGAAATGGTAATGTTTTGGGACTCAATGAGAGATTTTTAAAAGGTTCAGTTGGAAATATTTGAAAATAGGGGTTGTTAAGGAAATTTCTATATTCTGTGTGCTGTAATACTTGTCCCTACGACTCTAAACCTCTTAAATATAGTTTTACATCTCTACGTTTCTCTTCGTTAATCTTTATATCTAACTTGAGTTACCTTGAGAACCCAGAAAATGACAGCTCACATATACCTTAGCTTCAGCTTTAAAATTAATTGGAAAATTGTAAGCACCCATGTACATGAAATTTTTATCTACTATCCAAATTCCATTTATCGAAACTTCGACATTGAGTACTTGTTGAAGTTGATCCCATCGCTAGCTTTCCTCCATGGGGGCCCATGCTGCGCCACCGCCGCCGATTCCAAAGGCTTCCGAAAGAATTTAAATTAACCTAGCCCCGACATATCGAACTGGCTAAAATTAATTGATTTATGAACAACCAGGCGGCATCGGCTCGCTGTCTAGGGCCCAACCTCGCGGGGACGCTTCAATGGTTCCGGATGACAGCCAATTATTACCGGGCCGAGCCGCTCGCCGGCGCAAGAAAAATTTGAGACGGCCCTGCGAGCAAGAGGCGACGCGACGCGTCGCGTCCCTTTCGCGATCGAGATCGAGATCGAGATCAAGGGGAGCATTCCACGCGTGTACCATCCACGAACGCCCCTTCGTAAGCGCCGATGACGAGGTCCGTGAACGGAAGTCGAGGATTCGCGAAACGACGAACTTGCAATTAATCCTTTGACTGCTATGGACGCATATATGCGTCTCTGACGAAAACTGCTCGCGTGGATTGTGGACGTAAATATGCGTCTCTTGCGAAAGCTACTCGCGTGGATTGTGGACGTAAATATGCGTCTCTTGCGAAAGCTACTCGCGTGAATTGTGGACGTAAATATGCGTCTCTTGCTAAAGCTACTCGCGTGAATTGTGGACGTAAATATGCGTCTCTCGAGAAAGTTATTTGCGTAGATTATGGACGCATATATGCGTTTGTCAATTTTTCTAATCTCCCATTTAGAGCAGCCAAATTGCTAATAGAGCGTTGTCCACATGGAGCACTTCGAATTCGGGAGTATTTAGGACTCAAAGGGTTAATCACGTGTGAAATTTGTATTAACTGGAATTTTTTAAATTTAGTATTCCTTATAATTCTAATCTAAGTTAATGATAAAAGGTATGGATTTTTTTGTTAAGTAAATATGCGTCTCTCGCGAAAGTTATTTGCGTAAATTATGGACGCGTATATGCGTTTGTCAATTTTTCTAATCTCCCATTTAGAGCAGCCAAATTGCTAATAGAGCGTTGTCCACGTGGAGCACTTCGAATTCGGGAGTATTTAGCACTCAAAGGGTTAATCACGTGTGAAATTTGTATTAACTGAAATTTTTTAAATTTAGTATTCCTTACAATTCTAATCTAAGTTAATGATAAAAGGTATGGATTTTTTTGTTAAGTAAATATGCGTCTCTCGCGAAAGTTATTTGCGTAAATTATGGACGCGTATATGCGTTTGTCAATTTTTCTAATCTCCCATTTAGAGCAGCCAAATTGCTAATAGAGCGTTGTCCACGTGGAGCACTTCGAATTCGGGAGTATTTAGCACTCAAAGGGTTAATCACGTGTGAAATTTGTATTAACTGAAATTTTTTAAATTTAGTATTCCTTACAATTCTAATCTAAGTTAATGATAAAAGGTATGGATTTTTTTGTTAAGTATTAAAGGAGGAGTACTTTAACCAGGGACATTTAGCAATCAAAGGGTTAATCAGGGTCGAAGTGAAAATTTTAGCTCAAACAAGCTTAGACCCCCGTTACGGTTGAAAAATTTACTTTAAAGCAGGATAAAATTCATAAGACACAATTTTGCGTGTGTTTGTTGGTCCTTGAAAAATATTTCGTTAAATGATTCTCAGCACTGGGTTTCGTTCGAACGGATACTTTCGATGAACCTTGCCGAATACTGATTGTTTTTTTCCGTCAAACAAGAACTCGTGAACTTTCGATGAAAGGTGGAAGCTCATCAATAAGTTATGCACGCGTGCACATTGCCCTTTGAAGTGCCGCGCTCACGGGCTTTTAACCTCACTCAATACAATTCGACGAGTTGAACGATCGAGGAAACTACGATTCGAACGCCGAGAAATTTCCGATAGGCAGCCCAAGCCCCATCATCGAACGTTTTAGTGGCAATACGTGAGCCTCGTTATAATGATTAGACTCGAGATGAATGAATAACCGCATATTTGAAAACCGGAAGCAGCGTCCTAGAAACGTGGACGCGCATGGAAGCACAATTGATCGTGGATCTAACCACCTGGTTTGACGCTTAATCGTTGCCTCGTTAAGAAATGAATAACTAAGATACTTCGAAAGAGAACGAGACTGTGCTTGGAATATTTAAATTTGTGCAATACACGATTGATTGAGCGATAAACATGCTTTCTTTGAAAGAGAAACGAAAAATCGATTGACACGTGCAATTCCATTATCTTAAGTGGGTGGTACCATCTGTAAGGAAACAGCTCAAAACAGTCACGCATCATTATCGATAGCAAAGCAAACTGTTTTATCGACAACGAAGTGCATTGCCATCTGTAGAAAAAACTAACAAGTTGGTGCAATGTGATCCTTGAATTTTTTAAAATGCAACATATTGCATTTAGTCTTAAATCAAAGAATAAACCCACACGATAAATCTCGATTCAATTTCGTTCGAATTTTCTTCTCTATCTATAAATTACAGCTAATTAATTGCGAACTACTGTGACTGAAATGCAGGTATTTAGTACCACATTTCTACCGCTAGATGGCAAGAGATTTCTACCGCTAGATCTTCGATTTATCATGCGAGATGGCTGAAGTTTATATAATTCCTTCTGTTCACTCTGTACAAATCGAATCTCTATAACCTCAATAAAATTTTGTGTCGAATTCCATTTGGAAATCATAGATCTTACTATCCGAGGGTATCAGAGGTTTGATTCAGGGTTAGGTTCGGGTTAGGTTCAGGATTTACCTCTATTTTACCATCGGGCAGTACATATGATCAATCCTAACCAGCCTCTTCCAAATAACCGTATCATTAAAAAAAACTCGGTATACATAATTCTACATATCGCTTTACAAAGTCATCCCATAAATGAGACAATTATTCCTCTTCTTTCAAAAGATGCAAAATCAATTTATTGACAAGCATTAATCGCATATGGGTATAAACAAACGATTTAATCTTTCCAGTATATTTGCATATACACATTTTTCAAAATTCTCGCATTGCTTACCAGATAACCTAATACAAAGTGCATACGCGGCGTACAGTTCAGGAAATTCCCAATTTACCTGCCCCGTGAAGAGCGGCAACCCTCTGACAGCGAAGTTGCCATGAGTACAAGTTTGCCCAGGGACTCCAGCTCCTCACGGCAACTCGGTAATTGCAGCTAACGCGATTCCTACGCTAGTTTGGACATCTTAGGCGTAACTTCGTCAACTGTAAGGAACCGTAAGAGGAGGAGGAAGACAGAAAGAGAGGCAGAGAGAGGAGAGAGAGTGTTGGTGCTCGAGCAAACAAGAGAAGACGGGACAAAAGATCAGCACTGGGCGCATCCGGCGGCACCTACGGCTCTCGAGGACCACGTGAGCTCAACAAGTTTGCGCAAAGCAAAGCAAAGCAAAGCAAAGCAAAGCGGGGCAGAGCAAAGGAACGGACAAAACGCCAGGAGAAACGGTGTTCCGTTGTGGAACACGCGCGCGGTTCGAGGAGTGTCGAAGGGGAGAGTTAGAAAAAAGAAGAAAAACGAGAAAGAGAAGGGAGAAGAAAAAGAAGGAAAAGACGAGACCACCCCGACGAGGACTGGTTCGCTGAACCGAGGGAGCGTTTCATGAATGGGACATTCATTGAGAGAGAAAAAAAGCCTCTCTTCAACGCTGCGTACTTTGAGGCGCACCTCTCGTGGGCGATTCCAAGGCTCTGAAAAGAGGAACGATGGCGTAGCACGGGGTACCTTTGCTTCGCAATCGATTGCGCCTACGCTCGAGGCCGCTCGGGCTAATTCGGCCCGCATCGGTGATTCAAAACTGTTCGATTCGCAAAGTATCCGCGATGCGTTCCCATTTTTCCTTCTTTTTTTTTCAATCGCATTCGACCATTTTCTTGCCGAGGACTAATGGAGATTGTGATGAGCTAAGTGAATTGTGTAGTCAATGTCTACCTAAAAGGATTTAATGGAAAAACTCCATTAATATGATGCAGGCTCGGGTCTTTCGGCAATTTTGATCGAACAAGGCTAATATCGTTCGTCTTCTTTATAATTCTAAGCTTCACTTATTCACAAATGTTAATTGGTGGACGAAGGTTCGAGTTGCGAGGCAGTATCTCACAGGCGCAAGCCTGAGTACAAGTTTGGAGGTAACTATAATAATGAGCGTGTTGATGACTCAAACTTGGAAAAAGAGGACGAGATATTGATATGAGTTACCATTCGTATTACTGATTCGAAAAGTTGGTGAAATACCTTTGTTTGTCACAATCGTCAACTTTAAAGATTTTCAAGTTATTTAACAAGATTTATTCATAATCAATCAATTTTATTTGGTTTAATTAAGCAATATACTAAAATTTACTTATACGACTACTCAACCCTTTGAGTTTGAAAATTTCAAAAATTATCATTTGGGTCACCTTTCGAGTGCAAAGGGTTGAAATTAAAATTTTTCACAATTTCTAGCTCAACAATTCTCAGTTCAGTTTCCGAATTGCTGCAGATGAAAGTCCAGTTACGATTAATCATCCATTAATTAATTAATCATCCGATTAATCATCGATTAATCATCCATTACCTTAGGTATACCAAATAAATCAGCCTATCCTATAATTGTGGTAAATGAACAACGAGATAGCGTTTCACGATTTTTAGCCCGAAGAATATCTTGTTTTCCCGATTCACGCGGCGCTTGCAGCACGGTCGATGGACCGAAATGGTAATTGCACCCGATTGTCATCGAGACAGACGTCAGCAGTTGGCGAAACCACGGAACAACTGGTTGGCCGCATTATGCCGGGCATTCTCTAGGAATTATTGTCGTGGCACTTAACATGGACCTGTATATCAACGTGTGGACTATCAAGATAGAGTAGACGTTGCTGCCCGTAAGTCACGGTGTACTCCTTAGGGAGCTACACGCCAACTAGCTACGATAAGGGATAGCTACGACGTCCCTCGTTCTCGTCGGCAAAGAAAAGAAGCTGCGGAAATTTCGTTTCCCAGTAAAGTATGGAATACAAGAACGATCTTTCGCCGGGTGAATCATTAGGTTATACCTCATGAAACGAGAATTTTTCGCGGTTAAAATGAATACCCTATGTTATTTCGTTTTATCAACTAAGATTATACGATTACGAAATAGATACAGTTTAACCTCTTCAGGGACGATTTTTTGTAGTAAGAAAAAGAATGATTTAATTTTTTGGTTTATTATGATTTATTCGTTTCATATTAACCCTTTCGCTACGGGAGGATTTTTAGTCACAGTCTAGAAAATGCTTGATGCATGGCATTCTGTGAGCCGGCTCGCCTCACAGATGCCTTCAACGATTCTGCGCTAACACGCGTGAATTAGAGAGTGTGTATAGAGAGCGTTGAGTGTATAAGTGTGTGTGAATCAGTTTGACTCGTTGCCTTGGGCCGGATAACGGTGAGAAAGATTAGCCATTATAGATAGAGAAGTCGTAGAGAGTAGACGTGTAGCTGAGTTAAAGTTTAGGACAAAGACTCTCTGTGTGTGTGTGTGTGTGTGTGTGTGTGTGTAAATTAGAGTGATCTTAACATATCTCAATTATCTTATATAATTGCTTAGAACCGTAAGGTACAGACACGTATTATTATTATTTGTACAGTCATAATTAATTATTAAATTATACTTTAAGTTGATGCTTCAGAATTTTTCCAGAATTAAATTTCATTTCGTAACAGATTTCACAAGATGTCAAGCTTTCGACCGTTTCTCGATGTCAGAAGTATTTCATCCCTTTGACGGTACCAGGCACTTTAGTTCATTTAACTTTTCCAATATCAGCCGCGAAACCCACCAACGTGTGTAGCGTCTAACTTTCCATAAAGTATACCGCAGGCAGAAATGATGTTCCGAAGTACAATAAACGTAAGAAACAAAGCACGTTAAAACGAACGAATTCGTACGCCACGATCGGATACGTACAGGCAGAAGGTATAAGGGGGTATGGAAGCCGAGATCGAGTGTCTTTCAGTTTTCGTAACTTTGTATAATTGCCTTCCCTTCGGGGACGATGGAAACCATAGTAACTTCCCGCGTCAGACGTGGTTACCGGATCATAACTTCGGCGGGGGATCCGAAATCCCTTTTCGAAGAGGAAAACTTGCTCGTCAGTTTCGTCGGGGACAATCGTTCGCCGGAGCGGCGGCGAAACAAGCGAAGGATCGAAGTTAATCGTTGAAAAACGAAATAACGCGGCGGGGGCAGCAGCAGCTCCTGTCGGCGGGTTGCCGTAGTTCAGGCGAGGACCGTCTCGAGAACTAATTATGATAAGGAGCAATAGCGTTTGTCAGCCGCCTTTTATCGCCTCGAAAGGAACTCCTGCGAACTCCTCGGACTTAATTATCAGCCTGGGCTCTCTCTCTCTCCCTCCCTCCCCCGCCCTTCTCGACGCTGCTTGGGAAATAAAGAGGACCGAAAAAAGACAGAAAGATCCCCATAAGTCGCTTTGACATTGGGAACAATGGGGCGCCAGGGCCTCGTCCCGTCCATTGGGAAACCAAAACAGGTACCAGAGACTCCTGTTCACGCGCAAACCTCGCCGAAACTCGGGAACGAGCGAGGGGCTAGAAAAGGCTGCCCCACGAAGTACCTCCCCGGGGAATCCAATCAGAGGAGGAAGAAGCTTGAAGCGCCTAACCCTCGCCAACCTCCCCGGTACAAATCTCGAGCACCTCTCGACCGGAGCCCGACGAATAGCAGGAATAAGACTTGCGGCGTCCTCGGGGAAAGAATGCGGACTTCGCCGATGTGTAATCAAGAGTTCTTTACCGTGGACGTCGTGGAATTTTGAGCTTGCGACCGCGAAATGCAGTTTTGTCGCAGCGAAATTTTTACTTATCGTTGGGTAACTATTGTGCGTTATAATGCGTGGGTTGGAATTAGAGTCGCTTTTCGTTTTCTCTTTTCAAGACGTGTGTCTCGAGAACACAGGTTTGAGACGCGTTTTGAGTTTGCGGTCACAGATTAGTGCTGCAAACGAAATGGACAAGTTTCTCTTCTCGTATCATTGAGAAGTATCATAGTGGAAGAAACAGTTATTTTTTTCCAATTTTGACTATAAACGCTACAAAATTATTAATTTTATTTATGATTTATCAAAGACATGTACCTTTCTTGTTAGAGATTGGTAAGATTTGTAATATCATTTCTGTCGCGTGATAGGAGTTTAACTTTTTGCATTCGAGAGGTAACTGTTGGGTCGAGGTAACTAATCGTCTAATAATATTAACTTCAAAGATTTTCAAGCCCAAAATATTTACTAAAATCTATCTATATTAAACTTCGTTTAGTGCAGTTAAGTCATTTGCTAAAATTTACATTTCTGACTATTTAACCCCTCGGTCTGACTAATAAACAAATTAGCTAAAGTCTGAAACTTTGCGGAACCATCATCTGGTGACTAACACTCACCTCTCGGCTGTAAAGGGTTAA
>JAOPTO010002184.1:47306-63850 GCA_033822845.1 Tetrapedia diversipes | reverse complement strand
AAAGTCTGAAAATTTGCAAAACTATCACTAACAGTCACTCCTCGATCATAAAGGGTTAAACAACGAAAAATTAAAGAATCCATAAAGAAGCAATCGTTCAAACGATCTACGGTAAATCGAAAATTTCGGTTAATCAAATTCCCATCCAACTGCTACCACTACCGAAGTCGATTTTTGTTCGCTATTAGATGTCATAAATGGCGCACAAAAACTTCTCCCCTATATTTCATTTCACCCTAGGGTGCACACCGACGAGGACAGGCGAGAGATCGAGGCAACGTCGAAGAAGAGCGAGAAAGATCAATACCCAGTTTCCCATTTACTGACCCTAACCCTACGGAGGCGACCCCATAAAGGCGGCTGAGTCCTTTTTCCATCCGTTCCGTGACCAGGGTTTCGCAGGGGCGGGGGGTGGGAGTCGAAACGAGGGTATAGCAAACTCTCGTTACCAAAGAGCCGTGTGTACGCTACGGATTTGCGTTATAGGATGACGCCGTGGATATAACGCTGTCGTAGCGCGGATTCAATCACGTACCATAACATTCGAGACCATTAACATGCCCGGAACCTGAGGGGCAGGGGGGAGGGTGGGGGCGAACTCGCGGGAACATGTGACTGCCGCTATGTACGCACGGTTTTCAGCGCAGCAAATTTCGCGACGCGCCTGCGACGCGATTGGAAAAAGCTACGTCCTGGTATTTTCTGATGTACCGACCAGATTTCTACTTACTTTCGATACACATGCTCGATGAAAGCGCGCACTGCGTGCTGCCTTTTCAACGCGACTGAAAGAGGAAATTCTGACGCTAAAGACACCGTTGCTTTTTGTTCTTTAAGCATAGATCGGCATATATGTAAATTTTTAACATGTGATCGAATAGTTTTGATGTGGATTTCTTGAAAATTTCGTCTTAAAATAGACATCGTTGTTTTCTGTTCTTTAAGCATAGATCGGCATATATGTAAATTTTTAATATATAATCGAATAGTTTTTATGTGGATTTCTTGAAAATTTCGTCTTAAAATAGACACCATTGTTTTCTGTTCTTTAAGTATAGATCGGCATATATGTAAATTTTTAAGAACGTTTGATGAAATATTTTTTATGCGGATCTCTTGAAAATTTCGTCTTAAAATAGACACCGTTATTTTCTATTCTTTAGGCATAAATCAGGATATATGTAAATTTTTAACGTGTGATAGAATATTTTTTATGCGAATTTCTTGAAAATTTCGTCTTAAAATAGAAAGCTTGGAATTTGAAAATTTTAATTTCGAACGTTTCAATTCAAATATTTCAATTCTGTACTCGCTATAATTCTTCTTAAACCGACTGCATTTCCGCGTCAAATACCGGGACACCGACGAGGGGTGGAAAAAATGTACTTCCCCGGGTAGCCTCGTCAGACATCAATTACACCGCATTCTGTTCAAACATAATTTTAAATCTGTTCCTTTAGCGTTCACGTGCAGACAAGGAAGCAATATAAATTCCGCGCGCGGCAGCAGGTGCGGGCAAAAAACGAGCTTTTTAGCATTTCCAAACATTTGCATTACCGAACCTTCGGTGCCACCAATATTCGTGCCTCATAAATATCGTTGGATCGGCACCGCGATGTTTCGCGCTGTCCTAATAATTCATTGATAACGTATCCGTGTCGACGGTTCCCGACAGGAGAAACAAAACGCGGGACTTTCCATCAGTGTCCACGGTTCTCAAAATTTCAATAACTTGTATTTTCCCCGTGAAAAACGCAGGTGGTCAGACGGCGGTAATCCTTCGTGCAAAGCTGGAGATCAACGCGGACTAAATCACGAGGACGTATCGCCTACCAAAGTACACCCTCAGGTACACACGAAGCAACAGAGCGAGAGAGAGAGAGAGAGAGATGGATCAAGAATCCTGTGCTGACTCGTGTTTGATCACCCGTAATAGCGCGGGACGGGGTAATATTTACGAATATCCGGTGACAAACGAAGACAATTATTTCGGACAGCTAGAGTACACGGTTACGGAGCACGAGCACCTGTCAGCGTCTGCAGAATGCAACGGGTTAACCCGGGTGCTCGAGTACACGCTTCTGGCGAAAAATGAAGACAGCCGCCACGTAGGAGGGCCGCCGGTGCATCAGCGCATTCAAACACCGCGACAGTATCAATTTTTCATGGCTTGGAAACGAGAGAAAACACGCGGGACAACGAGGGGCGGGGGAGGGGTGGGGGGTGTGGGTGACTGGCGAAACTACGCGTTAGCAACTGCGGAAGGAAACTATCGTGACAACATCAAAGTGAAGTTGATCGATCGGTACAATCGTAGAGCGGAGGTGATTTTATCAGGCTGAAAGAGAAAGAATTTTCCACGCGATGGACACCAAAAGCGTACGTCAAAGAGCGACGCGTTAACGGTGTCCGACGGTGGTCCAGACCATCCAGCGTCTACGCGCGACTCGTGCGCGACCCCAAAGGGAGAGCGTATCGAATCGAGGATCTTCGCAGATTTTCGGGGAGCTTCGTTCGCCCACGGGTTCTCCCGGGCAGCCGGCACGGCTCAGTGTACTGCGTGGCTGCCTGGACCGCAGGCGCCTCCAGTCGAGGACACGTAGTCCGCGGTTGCGTGTGTCTCCTCTCTGTGCACACCAGTGTGCTTCCAGCGGAGGCCCGTGCGAGCTTTTTTTTAGGACACGCTCGCGCTCGTAGGTATCTCGTGCCTCGATACCCGTTGCGTTGTTCGAGGACCACAATTCCGACCACCACCGTAGTTCCACGGTATCTCGGAGAAGTTTCGGCCATTGGGAGAACAGCACGGTACCGGGGATTATCGAGAAACTGATTCGAACTTGGTATTATCCGCGACCTAGGGCAGCAGCTGATTCCCCGTAGCTCCGGGCTACGAACGCTGGACGCGTCCGTGGGAGATGGAACTCGAAGAACGTGACAGCTCGGCCGAAGCACGAGATTCCAGGGACGATTGGCGTTGAATACACGTTCGAACGAATCGATCGTCGGCTGAACGGGGATCGATCGACGCTGATAATTCACCGGGATCATGGACGGTCGTTTCTCAAACGGATCGACGAAACGTGCTCGTCCAGCCGTCTGAGCATCGTGTGCAGTACCTGCACGCGGATCGCCTGGCTGCTATACGCATTAACGGTCGCTCGGCCGATTTGTGGTGCGCTGACTAAGCACCTACGCGCGCGCGTATACGTGTATGTGTGTGTGCGCCACGGTTGTACAACCGGAAGATGTACGAGCACGCATAGGACCACCGTTTGCGCTGTGATACGCTGTTCCCCGCGGTTCTTTGCTGCTGGCTGCCTCGTACACGGTGTTTGCGGCCGAAAGAGGAAAGGGACACGAAGAGATAGGCGCGCAGAGGGGGCGACAACAGGGACAAGGGGGATGACATAGCGCGTCCGGGACGAGGTGGAACGGAAGAAGAAGGGAGAAAGAGAGAGCCTGGAGAGAGTAATGATCGTGACGACGGTCGCGCGGACAAATGAACACCTCGGCACAGCGTTTGGGATATTCCAAGTGAGTAGCGGAGCAACCGATCTTCCACCTTTCAGACACCCCCACCACCATTTCGCTCGCATCAATTCTCTCAGGTCGGACGATATTTTCACCACCACCTAAACCTCGATCTCACCCACCCTCCCCGCCGTCACCTCGTTTCCCACTCTTTTTCTGTCTCTCAAACGTGGTAGGTTTCCCGTACGCTCGAAATCGGCAGGGAAATACTTACGCGGCACCGTTTCAAACCCTTTCACGGGCTAATCGGAAGATGGAGGAGGATCGGGGACCGACAACGATTCGATAGGTCCTGCCGATCCTCACTTCGGGGTTCGATCTCATTGTCGAAGCTCGGCGAGCGAAAGAAATCCCTCGAACCGAAAATTGAGATGAAACCATTTGCCAAACCGGTTCTCGGCCAATTCCCCCGGGAAATTCGATGAATTTTCCCCTCCAACCCCCCCGGCTTCGAACCCACTCTTTCCGCTATCGTCGTCGCGTTACCTCCTAGCAATTTTCGTTCCGCTCGACGACCTTCTTTGGGCCAGCCCGTTTGGATGCGCGGATAAGGAACCATCCGAGCGTGCACATTCCCTTGGCTACCGCATTTGGCGCGAAATCCAACGTGCGGTTGGCATTGGACCGACCAATAGCGCGGCATCCTCCACGGCCGAGGCTCCGTGGTTCGTGCTTAACGAGGATTTCTTGCTGAAACTTGTCGGGGCAAATCTCTTTCCGTTCCCCCGGCTAACTTGGCCGCGTTTAGAACGTGCACACCCGTTTACTACGGATTCAAGCTGACCTTCCTGTGCATACCGTCTAACGATGCATGGTTCACGGAAATATTTGTACGTAATACGGTGGGGGGGGGGAGGGAGGGGAAGGGTGCAGCTGGGTGAATTATGTTATTCGTTTCGAGTATCTTCGGATACGATTATACAGGGTGCACCGTGGGTATCGTTTTTCAAGTGGTAGCTTCTTAAATTCTTTGCTTTTCAGAGAAACTCGTCGAATAGATTTTATTTTCTGTTTTTTTTGGGGGGGAGGGGGAGTTTGATGGCAAGCTTCGTTTAATTTTAAATTGACGGAAGTCAAAAATTTCAGGGTGAAATTCCATATTTTTAGGCGAGACAGTGTTTTGATCGTTTCAAGAAGAAACGAAGGAGAGTTGTTTAAAGTTATTTCAGTTTTAACTATGATCTTAACTTCACGAACAATCAAAGGCTTCGTGTCATATCGATTATAAGCGACCCTATATGTCCTCGGATGACTTTGGAAGACCAACAACGTCACAGGTTAATGAATTCGCTGGGTTACGTACTTAACTAAAAAAAGAGACGTCCCGTCCAAAATGTCAAAGGTTGCCCCGAGGTCTAAAATACGCCTCCGTTTACAATTCTACCGTTGTCTCCCACAAAATGTCCTCGTTATTCAAACAAAAATGTGTCGATCCTGTTCGACCTATTTTTCCTTCGAACAACGCATAATTTCGGGAACAATCGCATGGGCCAGATTACGACAAGTCAATCCGGTTATATCATGGAAACTCGCTGAAACATGTTTCTCCCTCGAAAGAGGATCCCCGGAAGAAACAATCCCGACGAGTATTTCCAGATAACAAAACCCTCTACCCCTGAAGCCTTATCAGTGCTGAGGGAAAACTTGCGGAAAAATAGGAATTGAAAACCCTGCGAAGGGCGCGAGTGGGGGATGCAGGGGGCGGAAGGGTGGATAGGAAAAGCATGTACAACCGAGATAAAGAGATATCCGAGAACGAAACCGAACCCGAGATTCGACTTCGAGGATCTCTCCCGTTACACCTGTGCGCGTGGAGGGGAAGCTACCTCGATAACGTGACGGATCCCACGCGAAGGGACTCCTGGGCCAAGGCTATCCCTTTTCGATCGTGCCGCCCGGGAAACGCATTAACCCTTTGCACTCGAGAGGTGATTGTTAGTCGTCTAATGATACTAACTTCACAAATTAAAAAATTTAGAATATTTACTAACATTCGTCTAGATTAAACCTCACTTCGTTTAGTTAAATGGTATACTAAAATTTACATGTATCACTGTTTACCCTTTGAGCCTGATTAATGAACAAACTACCCAAAGTCTGAAAATTTGCGAAATTATCATTTGGCGACTAACAGTCATCTCTCGAGTGCAAAGGGTTAAAGGTACAGGAAACTTTTATTTGTCAAACAGACTTAAGAAAGATTTAACCCTTTGCATTCGAGAGGTGACTGGTAGTCGCCTAATGTTACTAACTTTAAAAATTTTCAAATTCAAAACATTTACTAAGATCCACTTATATTAAACTTCATTTGGTGCAGTGAAGTCATTTGCTAAAATTGACATATGTAACTATTTAACCCCTAGGTCTGACTAATAAACAAATTAGCTGAAGTTTGAAAATTTGTGAAATTATCATTTGGTGACTAACAGTCATTTCTTGAGCGTAAAGGGTTAAAGATATAGGAAACTTTTATTTGTCAAACAGACTTAAGAAAGATTTAACCTTTTGCATTCGAGAAGTGATTGGTAATCGTCTAATGATACTAACTTCACAAATTAAAAAATTTAGAATATTTACTAACATTCGTCTAGATTAAACCTCACTTCGTTTAGTTAAATGGTATACTAAAATTTACATGTATCACTGTTTACCCTTTGAGTCTAACTAATAAACAAAGTAACTAAAGTCTGACAATTTGAGACTATCATCTGGTGACTAACGATGTTTCTTTATTTTATTTTATTTTATTTTATTTTATTTATAAGTCGAACTGTTTTTTGAAGACTTTCCATTCAAGCCTTCGTATACGACCCACATTTTTACGATTAAATAATGTTTCTGACCTACGTACGCCTTGCAATTTTTTAGCAGTACAAAACCATAATTAAAATTTTTTTAAAATTCCTTATTTCACAATGAGAATACCCACCTAATGGCTTGAACGGAAAGTTCAATTTAGGTTCAGGTTAGGTAGGCACGGAACGTGTTAAACAGAAAAAGGAAAGAAAATTCCATTGCTAATGAATTTCTGCACGTGCAAAATTTGTCTCAGAAATTATAACAGAGTTCTGTTTTTAACGTACGCTGTTTAAAATTACACTACCTGTGCTGAAACAAGATCAGGTAACACAAGTTGATCTGTACGAACATTAACCTCAACGAAACTCGTTTGAATCCAAATGAGGATTTACTTATTCAATGTCCAATTGCTCGAATTCAAACCTAATACAAATTCGAAGTCAAGTCGCTTGAAGTTCCATCAATGATTCGGTTGCTCGCCGTGTTCTCTAGTCGAATTATTTAAATTCAAATCAGAAATAGAGCAGCTCCGCTCGCGCCAGAGATCAAGCTATTCGAATCCGTTGCGAGGATCCGGGCATCCGTTGTTTGTAGCGAAATTATTTGACTTCCTATAACTTCATTAATCTGAGCGAAGCTTTGAGCAAACACGCTCTACGCGGAGCACCTGTCGAACCCGAAAATTTACAGGTTGCAGCTTCATATCCCAGAAGCTAGGAATTTCATACACCTCCCCCCACCGCCCCCCCTCCTCCTCCATAACGTGCAACATTACCATTTATATAGAGGAGTCCGCGGGAACTATTGGGCGCGTTTCCTCTGGACGTCGACATCGAAATCCAGACAGGGGATCTGATACGGAACCGGGAGAAGTGTCCCGGGCAGAAGCAAGCGAGCAAAAAGGTTTAAAGGTGACAGGAAAGTAGGTTTCAAATGGTACAAGGACGAGGGTTGGGGTAGGGGGGCGGGTGGGAAGGACAGTAGTCAGTATACCTAGCTTTTTGTCATCGCTCTAAAGTGCACATTTCTGTAAGACGAATCGAACCGACTGATAGAAAGTAGACGCAAACCTGTCGTTCGCTCCTTCGTACCAGAACGAAGCACACCAAGTGTCCGTTTTCCGCGACTGAAACAGCTACGCCTGTTTTGTTATGCAATTTCGTGAATTAAAGTACGTGTCGTGTTTAAATCGAGGCTCATTTTCATGAAACATCGAACTATGGATTTCACAGTATTGAATTGGAGCACTTGTTATTTCTCGTTCGAAAATATTTTGTCCCCTTGAAGTAGGTGCCGTTTATAGTGAAAGAGTTGATAATTAAGAGAACGTTAATCGAACCGAATGATTTTAAATAAAAGATCGAAGAACTGATGGTGTATTATAATTTAACGTTATTCAGATAGAACGAAACATTTGTTCCAGATTGATATTCAATTTTTCCTTCAATTGTAATCGAAGTACACGTTCCGCGCGCTACAAAATGACCTTAATTAAGTGTACGATAAAACCCTCGACCATCGGTAGAAACTTCACGTCACGCAGAAATGGATAACGCGATGCTGAAAGTGCTAAGCTTATTTACCCCGAGCACGAGACGCTCGTCCACTGATCCCCGCTTTCAAAAACAGGCGAGGAAAAAGGACGTTAAAAGAGCCGAGGCAACTGCCTGTGTGTCTTCCCATAGAACGGAAAGAGGAGGCAGAAAGCGAGGTTGTCGTCGATCGGCCAAAACTTATCCTACTGCGACTTCTCAGCGTTCTCTCTTTCTCTCCCTCTCCCTCTCTCTCTCTTGCTCTTTCCTTCTCACTGTCACCCTTTATTTGTCTATCCCTTTCCCTATCTATCTCTCTCCCTCTCCTTACATCTCCCTCTCCCTCTCTATCTCTCTCTCTTGCTCTTTCCTTCTCGCTGTCACCCTTTATTTGTCTCTCCCTTTCCCTATCTATCTCTCTCCCTCTCTATTTCTCTCTCTTCGATCTTTCCTTCTCGCCTTCACTCTCTCTTTGTCTCTCCCTCCCCCATCTATCTCTCTTCTTCTCTCTCTCTCCCACTATCTCTCACTTCCTCTTCCTATCTCCCTCTCGCTTTCACCCTCTCTTTGTCTCTCCCTCTCCCTATCTCCCTCTCTCTCCCTCTCCTTACCTCTCACTCGCTCACCCTATCTATCTCCTTTTCTCGCTCTCATCCTCTCCTTCTCTCTCCCTCTCTTTCCCTCATCCTCTCTTTCACTCATCCTCTCTTTCACTCACCCTCTCTTTCCCTCTCTCTATTTCTCCTTCTTTCTCTCTCAGAAAAGAGATCCAGACAAATTTCCCTCGATCATCCCTGTGCCACGTTGGGAAGCTTGTACACGGTCGGGCGGCGAGACTGCATTAGCATTTAAATGGCCGAAGGAAGAGGGACCGGGGCCAGAAGTACTCGCGGCGACGTGTCGCGGATTTTACGCGAGCTCGTACGTGCGAACGAAAATCCAGGCGAAAGAACGGCTAAGGAGCCGGCTAAGCGGAGGACGGTGGCGCGGGATGGAGGTCGCAAAGTAACCTTTACGACGTTTTCAGAGGCGTTCATAACGACCGCGGTTACCAGCGTCCAGTCGCGTTGTCCCGTATTAGCATCCACACGGACTTAATTGGCTTTATCGTGGCCGCTGGCCGAGAGCGTAAAAATATCTGCAGCTAGCGCTGACAATTTATTCTGAGGAGGCTGAGAGTTGGGAGAGAGAGCGATTGCAAGAGATTTTAGGTGGAATCCTCGAACGCGCGTTCCAATTTCCTTTTCCAGTCGTGTTTTCCATCTACCACGTTGTATTTTCAATAGTGGTAATTTCAAATTCGAAAAGTTAGCGGAGTACAGTGGAGACTGTTGCATTTGAGCTCCAGTTATCCGAATACTCGAACAATCTTCCGCCCAAGTATACAACGATGTACTCTTAGTTGTCTCTGTTGTGGATAAATTGCTTAAAAATATGTTTATCGAGTATAAAAGAAAAATATAATTAACAATAATCTACAATACTAATAGTATACACGCACAAACCTTCTTATTCTAAATCTCATCCTTTCTCACCATCTTTCCTTCCCGGCCATTCACTCTCGATCATCCAGTTCGATACCACATCCATTCTCTCATCATTCACCAGCAGATGTCACCCTTTCATTGCCAACCGTTCGAACATTAAATAACCATTCACGCTCGTAATATCATACTGTCAATCGTAACCTCAAATTCATTCCCTATAAAAACAACCTCACAGTCCCACTGTCAATTCAGTCGAATTCCCGAAATTCAATGCAAAACATGAGTGATTACTCTATTATTCAAGCATTTTCATCTCGCTGTTAGTTCGAACACAAGTCTCCGCTGTATCTGTATACGTGCAAAGAGCACGACGATGTCCAGCAGGGTGGTTAAAGTCTGTTGGCTCTTTCCTCGTCAGTCGGAGACAAGGAAAGTCAGGAAAGTTCCTTCACTCTAGAAAGTCTGAAAGGAACAGAACCTATCGGGAACTCGTAATTTTCGTTCGGTGTTCGCGTTTGTCCGCTCGATATCGTCATTTCAGAACGACTTACTGACTCCCGGCAGCCCTGATGGAGCCCCAAGGAGGTTAAAATGAAATCTAGATCCAGCTAAGACTCGGGGCCAGCGGCGTCGGCGGCGGGGGCAGGGGCGAGGGGGGTGGGAAAGTGGGAAGCGAAACGCGGTGTCGAGTGGTGGCGAAAGAGCAAGGGGTAGTGATGGGATCGAGTTCAGTGGCTGTGCGCGGGTATTGATTCACTCAATATCCGAATGACACTCTATTGGAATCGAGTGGCGCTCTCAAAAACGAGGGTTTCGTTCGACTAGACTTGAAAGCTATTATAATGAAGAATAGGAGAAACGTACAGTGCCACGCAAAAATCGAACGCCAACAACAGTGAATCTAACGATAATCTGCCGTTGCTTCAGCGATTCTTTCGTTCATTTTATAAGAATTAATCAATTTTAAGGACTATTAATTATCTGTATTTGCTGCTTCAATGGTAACAGTTCCTTTAACGCTAGAACTACCGACGATTATAGTGCACCTATTTGCGTGGAACAGATCAAATTGAAAATTACACGAAAAGATATTGAAAACATAGAAAACAAATCTTTATTTATACTTTCTGCAGAAAATTATAGTAAATTTTGGAAGCTTTATCACAGTGAATTTATAAGGTTGCTACGAATAATCATTGGTTATTTTGATAGCTCTGATAATTCTAGTGTTAATGTACCTTTAACGCTAGAACTACCGACAATTATAGTGCACTTATTTGCGTGGAACAGATCAAATTGAAAATTACACGAAAAGATATTGAAAACATAGAAAACTAATCTTTATTTATACTTTCTGCAGAAAATCAAAGTAAATTTTAGAAGTCTTACCACAGTGAATTTATAAGGCTGCTATAAGTGATCATTAACTGGTCATTTTGACTGCTCTGATAGTTCTCAGTGTTAAAAACCAAGTAAACCGATTTGACGTTCTCTGGTGACTTGCTTTCAACAAAAATCTGAACACCTTGTTTCCTTTCACGATTCATTCCAAACAATCTAACAAGCATTTTGCAACAATAGATGCAGAACTTGTTGGTTTTTAATTTGCTTTCTGTGATTCGTACTTATTTAAATAAAGGGATTGTAAAGGGAAGAGTTTCATCAATTTTCTGTGCACAGTACCGTATCGAATACAGTAAGCTCCCCTGCATCTTTATACAGATTTCTAATTACAGTAATCCTTGCCATGCCAAACGAATCCCACAGCAATTCTTCAAACCAACCGCCTAATTTCACGACACGCTTGACTCCATCACTATGAGGGAAGCCGGAGGAAGTCGGAAATGGTAGTAGCAGAGAAAGAGGGAGGGAGACAGAGTAGAGTATCAGGTGGGAAACAATGGATAAGGTAGAAAGGAAAGCCAAGGGGACGGCAGGAAGAAGGGGACGGGAGATGTAACTGCTCTTATTTCTTCTCGCTGCCGCCGCGGCCCAGGCCGGAAACAAAAGGCGATCCGACATCAAACATTCAAATTAGAAAACTCCCCCGCCGGTCCGTTCACGGGCCGGATTACCCCCTTTCAGGATCCCCCCTGAAGCATCCAAGCAACCCCAACCCCCTGCTCCCATCTTCCTCTGTTACAGAAGCCCCGTGTCGCGTCGCGTTAAACCTTCGCATCCTACTTTCCGCGAAACCACACGCGATCCCAACGGTTGCCACAGTTTGCGCCGAATCCCGTTTAAGCATCCCTCCCCTCTACCCGACCGAACAAAAACAAAAGTTCGGACGGACCGTTCGAAAAAGTGGGCGAAACAAAGGCATTTTCGTTAAAACGCTGCGACTCAATCAAGAATTAACACTTAGCCGACCGAATGGGGAGATCTCCCATTTTTTTTCGTTGACAAAGCAGCGCCATTGATTCTATTTACTTTTGTTATTAGTTGGTCCTAAGCTGATGTTGAATTTAGTAAAAATTATATTTTGGAAAATTTATGAACAGTACTAGTTTAAACCTAACTAATATAGGAAATGTTCTATAAAATGTAGAACGGAAGATGGAATTCAGGTGTGAAAAATAAAAGTGAAGCGATTAAAACTTAATAATAGTATATTTAAAACAATTTAACAAAACAACTTAAACGACTTTACAACTTAGCAACTTTAACACTCTTTCTACGTTCACAACCAAACCTTTCTGTCTTCACCGTCCAATACTTTCTGCCTCGCGCTCGCATCTTCCCCGTCATATATTCTTCCAAACACTCGTTTCCTTTCATTCTAATTGTCAACTTTTCTCACTCTACGCATTCGGTCACGACTACCCAGAATTTCTCAGTCACGCTGTTTTCCAAAGTTCTCATCTTTCACGCCTTAGAAACATTCGAGCCCAAACATTCTGCGTTCGCACGACAATCGCCCAAACTCAAGTACTCTTCAGACTTTCCCAAACTCGCATCCGCTCGATCGCATTCCTACAATATGAGCTTGGCGATTTTCGATCGGCAAATAAGAAAGGTCCATGTTGCTCAAACGGTTAAACGTTTGCGCGTACAATTTCACATTGTTAAATTTCGTAATTCTTTCAAACAATTTATCACTCGACGCTGTGTTAGAATAACAGAGTATCTGGGTGTAGTGCTGAAAAAATTGGTGTTCGAATAAAAGAGATTCTCATTGTGCCGCGTGATTTAACGCCGTAACATTAATCGTTTATCATTACCACAGCAAACCGCACAGGAAAAGATCCTCCGAGAACCGTACCGGAAGCTTCCGCCGGTGGTACGCTTCCGCGAAACCCGGCCACGATTTCTGCGAGGCTGGCGCCGGTGTGTTTGAGCTCGCGCGCCTACACACAGGCCACCCTCCATACATATTTGCTCGCGGTCAGAGGCGAGGCTCGCGGCAGCCGCGTTAAAACAAGGGACACGGCCTGCATACGTGCCTGCACGCGATCAAACAGGGTCACGGTATTAGAGGGGCAGGCTCTCTCCCCCTCTTCCGTCGAGATTGGAACGACCGTGGAAGACAATTTGCCCCGTCTAACGGTAGGCCATTATTAAAATAACCCCCCCGTGTTCTATTTCGGGCGACCCGTTACACTTCGGGATTATACAGTCAAAGATACGGGGGCGGGCCCCGCCGTTTGGATACTTACGGAGGCGGTTACGATAAGAGGCTAACGGAAACTGGATTTCGCCCACGTAGTTCCTGCACAGATGTACAGTAAGGGGCGTAAGCTTCAGGAGGAATGCACAAAATATGATCCTCCTCTTCTTTTCGTTTGCCAAGCACCGAGGTCGGTGGTATTATGGAACAACAGCTTCTGTGTTCTGAGAAAAAAAAAACCACCTAATCGGGGAAACTTAACCTGTTTGTTTTCCTATTTATTTATAATAAATAAGTAAGTCATTTGTGTGGTCTTAGAGAATCACGTAGATGGTCGTCTAATGGTACACACCGTTGAAACTTAACTTGGAAATTTTTGTTTGCCCCTAAATAATTGTCGAATGCAAATTTTGTTTCTATCCCTTTCCGTTAAAAGGACAATTCGTAATTTTTTCTTTTATGGAAATTTTGTATAATATCGTTTTGTATAATATTGTTAGTATAAATAAGTTAAAGTATAAGTAAAGATTTATTTTTTTAATATTGGATTCTCCTCATACATAACTTTCTATTTACTTTTTTCGGTACGGTTAAGTATAGGTAAGACGTTGATAATTCTATCGTTGAAACAGTGAATAGTTGGAAACAACTTACATTCTCACTCAAAACTCATAGACCACTTTTCCGTTGAGTGAGTGGTGGAAATGATAAATTTTGGATTATATTTACTTTTGAGTTAAATTATAAATACGTTGCGAACGTATAATGTTGCTAAAGAAAATGGTAACATAAGATTCTACTAAATTTTGAATTTCTGTCCGTGACTGTACCAAGGTACGCGAGCGTCGCAGTGGGTGACGTTTCTCGCTAACAGGGTTGCGTTTTGGGGGGGATGACGGCGATTCACCTCGACGGGGAGGATGGTGAAACATTCATAAGAAAGTTATAAGCAGGTAAAAAGTTTCATTACTCTTCGTGACGTGGGAACGTGTCCAGCCAGGGGGATCCTGGGACATAATTCACGTTCGCGGGTCTGTCAGCGAAGTTTCGCTGCGCCGATTGTACACAGGGTGCCGTCTCGCGATATTTGGAAGTTTCATTTCAAGTGAAACCTTTTGTGCGGTCCGCGGCATTGGAAAAGAGGGATGCACGGAACATAAATGAAAACGGATGCGACGGAAAGGAATTGCGGTGAATTTTTTTCTATGCCGCACGGAATATCTCGCGTAAATTGGGCCATCTAATTGTTCGCTCTGCGACGATGAAAACCAATGTTTTATTTGCGATTTTTGAACGTTAGCAAAGGGTAGACACAGCATGGGGAATAAATTAGCGTCCACGAAATACCTGACAGTTTTGTTTCTCCTTGGAAGTATTCGAAACTCGGCAGGTGCTCGCGAACTTCTTTCAACGATTGTAAACTCTTCGAAAACGCGCATATCGATTAGTATAGCGGGAAAGAGCATGGCAATTGTATCGGAAATAATTCTAACTTAACACTTAACCAACCGAATAAGGAAATTTCCCATTCTTTCCTCTGCCGTTGATTCTATTTACTTTTGTTATCGGATAATCTTAATCTAGAGCTAAATTTATTAAAAATTGTACTTTGAAAGAGTAGAAAATGGATTTGATGAACTGTGAACAACAGTAGTTCAAGTCTAACTAATAAAAAAGGTAAATAGAATCAATGTCAGAGGAAAGAATGGGGAAGAATGAGAAATTTCTATCATATCGTCACAAATGATTGAGTGTCCGAGAATTTTTGTAAACGACTGTACATTCTCCAAAACCGCGCATATCAATACTTTCGTCGATTATTACGTCTAGAAGGAATTGGAAACGATCCTGCTTCAAAATGGCAATCATTTAGTGTACAATACAATAACAATGCATTTCATCCGCTAAACGCTGACAAAATTTGGTCAACGATCATTTCTATCGCATCCCCGCGATCCGTTACTACGAGTCGCCCTGTACATCATCCGCTGGCACGGGAAATAAATCCGCGTTCCAGATGCATTCGCGTACACGGGCAACCCGAAGTTTTCGCGTTTCCTGCCGGGAAGAACGTTTCCGTGGGAGCCATCTCCCGCTTCTCCTCTCGAGAGGCCTACGCGGCAGGCAGGAAGATGTATCCGTGACGTTCCGGGCCGGCCCAGCGATGCATATTTTATTCAACCGTAACCGTAACTCGCTTAACCCACGAGCCAGCCCCTCCTCCTCCTCCTCCTGTTCCTTCGACGGAACATGAAATTTTCGATCACTCGCGGATCGTGCTCCAGGGATGCTCGTAAAATTCTTCCCCACCCCGTCTGCCGCCTCCCTTTGCGAGCGAGTCGATTTGGTAGACACGAAAATATGCTGGTTTCACCCCAGTCAAGGCTGTTTCCGTGCCAACGACTGTTTTGCCCGGGCTGGGAGGGAAATTTCCTTGGATAATGTCCCCGGTGATCGTCACGTAGCGAGAAAAATAATGGGAATTCCGATTCACCGTGGCGGGAGCAGAATGTACGCAGTGGAATCGGTCATGCCTGATCAGACATCAGCTTGCGGCGCAGCGGTCCGAAATATCGGAATGCTCGCGGAGAAATTTTACAACAATTTCAGGGCAATATGTTCGGGAAACGAGACGTAATATGGTCGAGTAAAAAATTTGGGAACGGAAACATTTTTTTTTTTTTTGTTTTTTTTCGTGGTCGAACGCATTTGGATGTCGGTATCCGTAGGGCATCGGTTTTGAAGTACTTCACGAATAATTGAAACCGCGGACGACAGCGAACGTTACACGTACGAGGGACATTTTTGGTTTATTTTATTTTATGTTATTAATTAATATACTGGCGTAGCCCAATTTATATACATAAGAAATAAGTACGATACAGTATATACAGGGTGTGTAGTACGATTGAAAAGAGTTTGTAGTGTTAGGGATTCGAGAATATAGTAAATAGGCGTGCTTTAAAATTGTTGCTGCCACAGGAAAAGTCAATTCTCGTAAAAAAGTTGTTGGCTAGATTACCAACTATTAATGTGATTCGTCCACTTTGTTCTGTCTAACATTATCCTATAAGTTTTAAATATATTTAATATATTTGTTTTTTATAATTGTTTTTTAATATGTAGTATAATATTAATATTTTATAATTATTATTTAATATATAATGTAATATTAATATTTTATAATTATTATTTAATATACAGTATAATATTAACACTATTCCTACCACGACCAGTCAAATGATCATTTTTAAAATGTCGATTAGAATTTCACATATACAACGTAATCGAACCGCCTTTAAATTTTAGACTTTTCCTCAAATAAACCTATAATACATTTTTCAATATTCACTTCTTTTTTCAATGTTTAGTTTCTGAGAAAAATTTGTAGTCTGTGGAAATGTCGCGATAAGAATAGGTATACGTGAAGTGTCGCTAGGAATAGTGTTAATATTTTATAATTATTATTTAATATATAATATAATATTAATATTTCATAATTATTATTTAATATACAATATAATATTAATATTTTATAATCAGATTATTTAATATATTGTTACGATGTTTATACTTTCGCTATCTCTT
>JAOPTO010002184.1:0-45317 GCA_033822845.1 Tetrapedia diversipes | reverse complement strand
AAATGCAATCGAATTCCTCCGCTGAAAAAATATCACCAGAGAGCAGGAATATAACTCGGATAGGCTAATTCTACGCTCCCGGCGCTTGCCATGGGATCGTCTAATGTACACGCATACACGCGCGCGAGCGCGCGGTGCGCGGCTAATGGAACGGGAAATTTAATTAATCCGTCCGGATGAGACGTGAACGGTAAAAATTGTACCCCTTTCGCAGGAAGAAACAGCAGGAACTTTTTCGAGCGTACAGGATAATTCCTCGGGAGGAACGCTCCAGTTGCTGTGCTTACTGACACCGTGCGTAAAAACGCGTTGCAAGAACAGAACGTACTTTAATTACGAAACGGGTTGTTTAATTCCGTGCTGCACTCCTTTGGATACGTACGTATATGGTGAACAAGGTAAACGGGAGCTGCTGTATACTTATAGGTATGCAACCGTATACACAACTGTATACGGTACAGCTGTATCTGACTATCGAATATAGGGATGCGACGATACGGATGTACGATTATTTCATTGCATGATTACGTTATTGTGTAACTATGACTACATACCTAAATGATTATACGATCACACGACTTTATAATTATTGTGATTACACGACTATAAATATCACGTGATTGCATATGACTATACGACTGTATGACTACAAGACTATATATGAATTCAGGGCATTGGGATTGTATGATTTTATAACTGCGTGACTATACGATTATATGACTGCATGATCACACGACTATATGATTATTGTGATTTCAGGACTATAAATATCACGTGATCGCATGACTATACGACTGTATGACTACGGGACTGTATACGAATTCAGGGCATTGGGATTGTATGATTTTATAACTACGTGACTATACAATTGTATGACTATATGACCATACAACTTTATGATATTGCGATTACACGACTATAATTCCACATGATCATATACGACTGTGTGACTGTAAGATAATATACAGCTTCTAGATATTGTGATTGTATGACTAAAAATATGTGACTATACGACTATATCCGTATACATTAATGTACAATCGAAGGTTCCAAACCTTCGTCACAAACTTTCCTCGCTTTACGGTTCCGCTTCTCGTCCGCATGATCCTTCATCGCGTCCAGTTTCATTCTCACGGGACCAACAAAACGTCGATGACGCTTTTAATAGGCATTTCATTCGCGGCTGATACACAACCGCCCCACGGATTCGGTCTAATGAGCGAAAAAACGGCCGTCCCGATTGAATCACCGTTGTTTGCCGATGTAAACGCGGGAAACGAACGGGCCGCCTCGCCGGCGGGATCGTTCGGATGAAAAATGCATGGGGGACCGTACGGGAACGCGACGGTTCGCCAACAATGATAAACGTATATCTGTTTTCGATCGCTGAGGCTTTCTGTATCGTTAAACATCCCGACGCTTTTCCACGTCAGCGTTTTTCCACCTTTTCTCCGACGCCGATAAAACGGAAGAAAGCGGTATTTCTTCGCGACCGACGAGAGGACGGGCTGGGGGGGGACGAAGGGGGGAGGGTGTGAGCTCGTCGCGGGGTTCAATCCTATCAGCCCGACGCCTGTTCCCTGCATCCCTTTAAATGATCTTTTTCGAGTTCTGCTCGACGTTCGTTTAATCAATTCCCATCATCGGATCTCGCACAGGTGAACACGAATGGCCGCAGGAAATGAAAGTTTTCGCACGGCTCCCGCATTCTTCTCTTCTCACGTTTCTTCCAGTTCTTCTTTTCTGTTCATTTTTCTTTTGTGTAATTTCCCCTACTTCTGCGCTTCGCGGCTCCTTTTTTCTCCTCTGCTGCTCCACTATTTATTACCTGATTTTTACCTTCGCTCGTCGACGTTTGTTCTGTGCTCGAGCACTGAATGTTTTAAAACCCTCGTTCCGGAAGTTCAGGCGCGGATCTGAACGGGCCGGTATTTCTACCGTGTATCGCGATTTTTCACCGCGAACTGCAGCAACCGAGGAAAGGTTCCTCGTGACGTTTCGTAAAAGAACATTCAGATCTGTTTCAAGTTATCCAAACTATATTACATCTGTTTCAAGGGAAACGAAAATTGAATCGATTCGTTGCCTCTTGATGTGTCAACGGTGATCAGTCAAAAATTTGTCGAACAGTTAAGCTTTAGTTTTGAGCGAAACTGGATCCAATTGATAGCTGAACGACACAATTCTCAGATATTACAATTTTTAATATCACCGCAGCTTTCTGAGGATACGCAAACTCATAACTGCCAATACAACTCGCGAATACAGACGTCCACGCCGATTTTCTCCTCTATTCACGCGCAACAGCGAGCGAATGCGGCATCGCAAAAATCCTTGGCTTTTTACAAACTTAAATTTATAACAGTTCCTTCATCGTCGAGTTTCCCTCTTTTCACTCCCGTTATTATTGTTACTTCCTACAGCTACACTCCCCCAACCCCCCTTCGCCCACCCCGCCGCTCGCTCGTGGAACTGTCGAGCGTGGGTGGGTTCGTTTCGCATTCAGTCCCGTTCGACAAGTATAAATTCCCCGGGAAGAAATACGCCGGCCCCATTATACCGGACGTTATTCCTCCATTCGAAATTGCACCGCTTTTATGTATGCCTGTGTTGTTCCCCGGCCGTCTAATTGATTCGCGAATATCGAATGGACAAACACGACGCTGCGCGCGATTCGTTGAAAGAAATCACAGCCCACGGGTTGTTTCCTTCTTTGCGAAAACATGGCCGCTTTAATCGGGCCCTTTGTGACTGTACAGGTATATATATGTGTGTGTATGTCTGTGCGCGTGTGTCTCGTTCCTCTGTATCCACTTCAATTCCCCCTCGAAGAGCAAAGTGCAATCGAGAACCCGTGTCTAAATAGACTTTGCCTTCTGCACAAACCGACCTGTTCTAAATAACCGGCGAAAGAGGAACGCAGAAGGGGGAGGAAAAGGAAACGAAGGGTGGCAGAGGATGGGGAGGATCGTCGATGAAATGCATCGAATAAATATACCAAGGGAGAATCTCGACTCTCTAGACTCGTGGCCGCTTTCTCGAACCCCGAATTATCGGAGTATCCTCATCTTTCCAACCCCCACCCCCACCCCCCACCCACACACCTCTACTAACCCGATATCGTTTCCTAGTCAAATTATCGGCCACGAACAAGCGAATCGAACTCGAACCGTTGTCGCCCCGGGGACACGGTTCTTGCCATACGTTTGATTTAATTCGAGCCATCCCCTGGATGCTGGGGCGTCCTGGCAATCGGACCGCCAAATCGAACGACCTGGTTTTTTGTCCTCGCTTAAAAGAGACCTGGGATTCTTCCCCTTTGGGGTTAGCGGCCGTGCTCTTGTCGGGACTGTGAATCATTCGCGAGCTGTTGAAAGAGAGGCTCGATAAGGGTGTTGGACCGTGAATGGATTTCACAGGCTGAACGGAGATAATGAGTGTTACGTTTGAAGGAAGATATAAATTATACTGTGAATCGCTTTTCACTTTTGTTGTAAGGTTTCAAGTTGCTATTAGTTATTCTTCTATTTATTACTCACTGCCAACTACTTGCTACACACTACTCATTTCTCACTATTTATTACTTATTGCTCGCTACTCACCACTCACCACTCACTACTTATTACTCACGGCTCACCATTCACCACTCACCACTCATTACTCACCACTCACCACTCACTACTCACTACTCACTACTCACTACTCACTACTCACTACTCACTACTCACTATTTATCACTCACTACTCACCACTCACTACTCACTACTCACTACTCACAATTCACCACTCACTACTCACTATTTATCACTCACTACTCACCACTCACTACTCACTACTCACTACTCACAATTCACCACTCACTACTCACCACCCACCACTCATTACTCACTACTCACCATTCACCACTCACTACTCACCATTCACAACTCACTACTCATCGCTCATTACTCATCACTTGTCGCTTACCATTCACCACTCATCACTCACCACTTACTATTCATTGCCTCCTAAATTCTCTCTGTTCTATTTATTTATTACTCGTGACTCCTCACCGTTTCCACAATATCTTCCGCACGAATCTATTCTCACAACCGGCAACATTCCTTATCACCATCCCGAATAACGGAATACTCCACATCCGAAATTCAAGATTCACGAGCAACCGACCGGTATAAATTTCCCTGTGCCGCCTCTCTCCAAAAGCACAATGAAACACCGTACGATATTATTTCGGGAAGAAAAGCGCGCTGAACAGCCACCGCGAAATTACCGATCAGTCCGATGAATAAACCGAGCTCCATGCCGCCGCGCGCGCGCTCGTCTCAGAAATTACCGATCGTCCCGTAAAAGGAGGAAAATCGGCCAGAAGAACAGCGGGTATCCATTCTTCGCGGAGATTATTTTCCCACAGGAATCGATTCGACCCACGCCCACCCCACCCACCCCCCTGGTCCCTACGCAGCTCTCGAGAAAGGAAAATCTTTTCGAGCGAAAATACACGACGGTATATTACTTACTATACGTACGAGCGCCCTGGCATGGAAGATTTTTATTATTTTTCCGATAACCGGCCGCCACGTTCCAGCCGGCATCGACCAAAGTGGCCGAGCCGGCGGTGTCGTTAATCCAATTTCTCGGATTAATTAAACGGGTGGAAGGGAGGGGGGGAGGTTGGTTTGGATCTCGTTAAACTACTTCGTGCCGGAATCGGGGGTTGTCGGTTTGGTTATACACCTCGTTTCGGGACGAGCCGCCGATCGCTTCAGCTGCTCCCGTACAGTATCGTGCAAGAATCTCTGGATGCTGTAATGGCGCATCGACCCGACCCCGTAACGAGCCACCGGAATTTGCAATGGGGGACACGGGGGCGGGGACTGCTTTTTGAATTTCCCGCTGAAACGGTGCTTAGATGGTATCGCGACGGTACCGTTATTAACGCTACAACCTCGGGGAACCTTAAACGGTAACGTCGAATTTGTTAAGGGATACTGCGTCCGGTTTAGCGTCGATTGCTGATACCATTCTCTGCTAATTATTTTGAACAGGATTCTGGTAGAGAACACTTTTTGGCAGATGCCTTAATATTTTTCGCCATTAGGGGACCAGGGCTTTTAGAAGTTACCATTAAAATGGCAACAAATTGTAAAACAAAGTGATACAAACTTAACCAAATCAGACAATCCGAACCAGGTTAAATAAAGTCTTAAAATAAACGTAAAAATAATGGATTTCTTTTTCTCCAACCTAATATATATTTGCATAGTATACAGTGGTAATAAAAGAGAGTTAAACTAAATGAATATTAACCATCAGTACCATAATACAGACCCAGTCATTTTGTTGGTACTTTCGATAGGCAAGAGATTAGAATCTCAATATTCTCGATAAAATTATTCTAGACAAAAACATGCTATTACCGATTTTTACATCGAGATACACTTTCATCGTTAATTTTTATCCCAAAATGGATATATTCGTCGTTGCTGTCGAGTGATAGGGTTAAATGGTTGATGGTTTATGGTTTAAATAAATGTAACGCGTTTGTTCGACGCCTGGCTGCATCAGTCAGGCTGAGCGTGTTAAAATAGTGCTGCAATTGGCAAGTTTCAAGGGAAACGAGCAATTTCCCGGTGAAATATCACCGGTTAAAGGGGAGCATCATTTTTAATATTTCATTGTCTTTTTCACTCTGATCCGATCTCTCTGTATTGAACTGACCCGAGCTTTTCGTCTGCGCCGATGGTCAGTGCCAGACGCTGAGTCAGCGGTTGCCTCTTCCCCCCCCCCCCTCTCTACTATTCGCGTACGCATCCACGGGAAAAAAATGTGGGTCACGAGATTTTCAAGTATTTGGCCGCCATTCATCAACCCCTCTGTTACAGACGCGTTGCACACCGGATGAAATCGTTGGATCACAATTTTTTGTCAAATTCAACCATGAATTTGTTGTACGACGATATTTGCAACGGTTCACCAGGTTTAATAGTGGTGGACTTTAATTTACCAGATTAGGTTTCGCCAAGCCAGCGGCAAACCATTTTTTAATCAAGCTTAAACCGAAGTTCCAGTGGAATTAAATTAAATTTAATTTCCACCCAATTTAATACAGGAAACTTCTTTCTAAAAATTAAATTCCACGGAATTCAGAATTCTTTTATTAAATTCAACGGAGCATGTACCACTTAATTAATTTTTTAATAAATGCTTATCAGGTATTCCGATCGATGGACAATAAAATCAAGCCAATTCCAATCAACGTTATTTCTCCAAAATATCTATCTAAATGTTTAATTACTCAACATAACTGGTAATAAACAATTACTCGTAACAATCAATACGTTATCCGACCAAAAAGTGTAGCAACAGAAGCAACGCTTGAGCATCGAAATATTAATACTATTCCTACCACAACCGGTCAAACGACCGTTTTTAAAATTTCCATTAGAATTTCATAGATGCAACATAATTGAATAGACTTGATTAAACTTTTCCTCGAATACACGTATATATACATTTTTCAATATTCACTTCTTTTTTCATTGTTTACTTTCTGAGAAAAATTTGTAGTCTCTCTTACATAGGAACGTCGCGGTAGGAATAAGTATACGTGAAGGAATAATGTTAATATTTAATATTTTATAAGTATAAGTAGGAATAATGTTAATATTTAATATTTTATAAGTATAAGTAGGAATAATGTTAATATTTAATATTTTATAAGTATAAGTAGGAATAATGTTAATATTTAATATTTTATAAGTATAAGTAGGAATAATGTTAATATTAATATTTTATAAGTATAAGTAGGAATAATGTTAATATTTAATATTTTCTCCGTATTCGTAGGAATAATGTTATATTTCCTATTTTATAAGTATAAGTAGGAATAATGTTCCTATTTAATATTTTATCCGTCTAAGTAGGCCTAATGTTAATATTAATATTTTATAAGTATTAGTAGGAATAATGTTAATATTTAATATTTCTAAGTATTAGTAGGAATAATGTTAATATTTAATATTTTATAAGTATAAGTAGGAATAATGTTAATATTTAATATTTTATAAGTATAAGTAGGAATAATGTTAATATTTAATATTTTATAAGTATAAGTAGGAATAATGTTAATATTTTATATTTTATAAGTATAAGTAGGAATAATGTTAATATTTCACGGAATAAATCGGCCCCGATATCGTTGACTCGTACCACTTGCGCAAACCTTTCCGCCGTTTCCGATCTTATTACCAGCCACCCACCACCGCGTCGCCCAACCCTCGTCGAAAACGCACACGTCCCTCTTGCCTCGCCCTCTAAACGAAGCACCAGGGAGCAATTTTCGAAATTAAAGGAAGAAACCCGGGAAGAGACCGAGGACTTCCATCCTCTGAAAGATCTTTCACCGCGTGCACGTTCAACCATTCCACTCCAACCGGAAGCGACTTCGGCCTGGCCGATAAAGAGGCCGTTCGTGTGCACGCGAAACGGCGACTGTGCCGTTTAACGATAACGGGAAACAGAGTGGGATGAAAAGGAGACGACGACAACGACGACGATGCTGCTGCTGCTGTTGCAAGGCGGTTACAGATTATTCGTGCACGTTTACGCGGGCGACAGCCATTTCCAGGCGGTGTTTCGCGGCGTGCTTGAACCCGAATTTCCCAGTCGAACCGCGCGCGCCATAATTTCGCGAATTAAAGGGTTGAACACGGGGGAGTCAGCCCGCGGAATCGTCGGCCTCGAGCGGGCCAGGAACGTAGCCGGGGCGAGGGGGGGGATTAGACAAGTTCGGGCTCGAGACGCCCGCCGGGAGGGAGGGCACTTTTGGCCCTGGAACTTTGCTCGTATATTATGGGAGCTCGCGGTAATTGATTTTGCGCAATCGTGTTAAACTGGAAGTAGGTTTCGTCCCCGGAAATCACGGTATTGTAACGCGTGTTCGTGACTTGCGGCACCCTATACCCCTCCTTCCTCCCCTTCGAGGATCTACTACGGCATTGGTCGCGATGCTCGGGTAACTGGTTTACGAAACACGGTTTCCGTCGTTATTGCCAATAAGATGCTCGCATTTCTTCGCGTCTCGAGGCTGTTACTCTTGTTTATATATCGCGAACGTTCCTCCGCTTCCGGTTCCTACATCGCGTACGGGGAAGGCTGCGGCTGGATCGAGTCATGTTAACCAGTTAAACGCGGAATTTAATTTTAAACATCCCCCACGAGGCGTGGAATTGATAAACGAGGAAGGATTAACATTTTTATTGAATAAAAAATTAACAATTCGTTTCTGTAAAGGTTACTGTTATTAAAAGCTTGTAAAAGAGTTATCAAAAAATAATAAAATACATAAGATACGATATAAGTATATAATATAAATAATAATAAAATATAGAAACAAGAAAAACTTGGTAATATAAAGGAAACGCTATTAAATAATAATCTTGTTGAATATTATTGTAATTTCGAGTTTCTTTTATTTCATTTATGTAGGAATGCGATCGAGTGGATGCGAGTTTGGGAAAGTCTGAAGAATACTTGAGTTGGGCGATTGTCGTGCGAACGCAGAATGTTTGGGCTCGAATGTTTCTAAGGCGTGAAAGATGAGAACTTTGGAAAACAGCGTGACTGAGAAATTGTGGGTGGTCGTGACTGAATGCGTAGAGTGAGAAAGGTTGACAATTAGAATGAAAGGAAACGAGTGTTTGGAAGAATATATGACGGGGAAAATGCGAGCGCGAGGGAGAAAGCTTTTGACTAACGTAGAAGAAAGGTTTGGTTGTGAACGTAGAAAGAGTGTTAAAGTTGCTAAGTTGTAAAGTCGTTTAAGTTGTTTTGTTAAATTGTTTTAAATATATTGTTATTAAGTTTTAATCGCTTCACTTTTATTTTTCACACCTGAATTCCATCTTCTGTTCTACATTTTATAGAACATTTCCTATATTTATTTACGGGCACATTCCCATTATAAGGTGAACATAAAAAAAAAAAACAGAGAAGAGCGAACGAAGTTTTGATAATCAATGGTAATGTTTTATTTCACACGACGAGTATACACGTCGTACGCACCGCAATAGAGATTCCATCCCGACGCGTTTCAATGGCGGCTGGTCGAAGCGTCCTCCCGGTTTCCGGAGATTCATGGGAGCAGCGAGAGGTGTTAGGTTAACCGAGTTTGTTTCTATGACTCGCGTTTGCTCCCCATAAGCTACGCTTTGATTGTTTAAAGTTCCCCCGGCGTCGGTTCGGGTTAGATTCGATGTTTGCCTGGGCATGGAGTTCCAAAGTGGTTGAGGAGTGTTTTCCGAGAGACTCCTATCGGGGGCTATTGTTTTTGCATGTACCTTTAGGTGAAGGAACCTCTTTTCAAACGGTTCCTAACATTTACAGTGAGAAAAATCTTTATAAATAATAAAAAGAAAAATAAATTTATTTTTATAAATTTAATGACTCGTTTAATATACCTTTAACGTAGGTAATTAGAAGTTCAGAAGGTACGGAGATGAATGTCGAAAGTGCTGGATGGGAGTAAAGCAACTCCTTGTATATAATATATTTATTGTCAATCATTCTTATCCTTTAACTTATATTATATCTATCATATCTATGATGGTCTTCACTCAATGTCACGAATGAACTACGCAGCCTAGAAACTTCTCTGTGTTTTTCTTTTCCCCCCTCTTAGACCTTCATTCTCTGTGTTCCACCTATCACACTTATCAGGAAGAATCACGAAATAGTAAAAAAGAACGTGAGTTAATTGGGATTGAGTGGATTTATCGACTGATGGAGATAAGACTGATTTATGGATTAAAATTCGCTCTCTCTCTCGTTGGTCTATCAAAAATTCCTTCTTACACGAACCCTCTCATTGTCTTCCGTCGCTCGCTGCGCCTAGTTCAGTCGTAAAATCTTATATCTCCAGTAAATTTTTAACACGCTCGACGGCATCACGCGGATCCGTCGAAGGACGCGTAAAACGTGTTCAAGAGATCCATTCTCCGTTGGATAATAGGTCATAGGGGTGAAATTATTTATTCAGTCTCTCTGGAACAGAGCGCGGCATCTGGCGCGCGTCTCGAAGGACGCATACTAACGGGGATGAGGGGGGGGGGGGAATATTTAAAAAACTGCACAATTTTCATCGAAACGAACGAAAGCCGGGTTCGAATTTCATTCAGTCCCGGAAACATTCGCGTCTGGTTCTTTCATGAATTTTATACGCGCTTTAAAACGGCGTCCTCGAGCGGAAGAGGCCTGCCATACCACTCTAACGGTCCGAACTAAGTTTCCGGGGCCCATAAACGCGCCTGAAACAAAGTTTACGGGAACCAGGCAAATATAATTGCTTGCGTTCGCGGAATACGGCGAACTTTTGTCGTCCACTTGACTCCGGTCCGTGAAAACGACACATTTTTCAAAAACGAAGGGCGGGAAGGAAAAACCGGGCGAACGATTGAAACAAAGGCACAGGCTCGTTAACGAGGAACGGAAACGGGGCTCGGAAATATCGCGATAAATAGGGAACAATTAGGTAATGAAGTCGGCTAGATGGTGCCATCGAGAATTACGCATACACGGGAGACCGCGCGAACTTCCGGGAGTCGTTTATTTGTTATTTCGTCCGAGAGGAAGCTTATCGCTTTAAAGCGGAAATATCGTTTGCGTTTTCATTAAAACTTATCCACCTGTGCGCCAAAATATTCTTCTCTCTCTCTCTCTCTCTCTCTCTCTCTTTCTCTCTTTCTCTCTCACTGAGAAGTTCCAGAAATCGCCTACCCTAGTTGCATTGATAATTACAAGCATGTTAGAATCCATTGTGAGCTCAAGCTTTCGCAAAGCACCAGTAGGAAATTTCAACCCTTTATAGCATCGAGCGGCTCAGAAATTACACAGAGATACAATAGATTAATGCCGAACAGCTGGAGGAAATTGTTAATTTTTACGGATGACCCGATAAATAAAAGTGCGCGGGCTGTGATAGCGATGAGAATTAGTATTAATCTTCTAAACTTAAATTTACATCGCACCTATGTACCTATACAATTAAATTTCTTCGATTGTGATTTATTCTCTTGTTACTGAATTATTGAAATTTAACGCACTGGCTTTCGGAATACACTTCTATGTTCAAAGAACATGGCACATGTTCAAAGAACATAAATACTTTCATTACAAATTTCCGTGTTCAAACACTCTAATATTTCACGTACATTTTTTGTTCTCGTCTATAAGAGATCGCCGTCTGGTACGGTTTAGATTAAATAGACTAGGAGAAAAAGAGTCACCGATCGGGAATCGATAGCTCAGTGGTCAAAGTAGTCGCCCAGTAAGCGAAAGATCCCGAGTTCGATTCCCGGTCTAGACAAAATTCCGACCCACCGGGGTTCCTTTTTCTCCTACACGTTTGAATTTTCAAAAATACATAAAAATCTGTTGGTATTTTCTTAATTATTTGAATTTATCACACAGAAATTCTGTGTGCATTTGGAACGAAACCAAAAAAAAAAAATCAGCTGTACTATCTCGCAAAATTTGTATAAATAACCGGTGGGGAGGGTTGAAAAAATCTTATCGAGAAAAGTCACATGCAGCGCGATATAGCGCTCTTTATCTTCTCGATTTGCATGGAGAATTATTAGTTCACAAATAGAGTTTTAATTATTGAAACAACTAGAAACAAAGTGTATCGCTGGTATGTTTTATGTGACCAAATAAAATTGACAATCAGACTAGACTGTCATGCATTGATAAAGTTGACCATGTGCTGACCTCGAGAGAATATCTAAAAGCGGTTAAAAGTATAGTGGATCCTTTCGAGATGGAATTCGAACAAATAAGTCATTTCTGCCAGGAACAGGGAGAGATCAGGCCAGGTTGGACTCGTCCAGCAAGTTTTCCACGCGCTGACCCTGTTCGAGGTTTCCCTCGAAACTTCTGCCGTTCCCATAGCATCCCCCATCCCCGCCTGCCTGTCGCCACTTACCCTAACTCCTCCTTCTTCCTCGGGTTCTTTCCTTGCCCCCCTTTCAGCCAACCTTCTCTCCCTCTCTCTCTCACTCTCTCGTTCCCAACTCGAACGAGGTCGTGCGGGACGTATTTTAATATGAGCCGAAACGTGTCTGGACGCTCGTGATGTTGCTCACGAAGTTACGGGGCCGCGTGTACATGCAAACGGACCGGAAACGTGCGCTGCAAGGGCAACGCTTGTAGTAGAGGAAAGAAAAGGAAGAAAGAAAGAAAGAAAGAGAAGCCTCCGGCGGAAATTGCGCATCCTGCGAGCTTACGCGAGACAGAGAGCCGAACAATTAACAGCTTCACCGCCAACCTTACATCTCCGTTCAGAAATGTTAAAGCGAGAACATTTGCTAACAGCTAACATTTGCGTGCAAGCGTGTTGAAACAAAATATGGGGTAGCGGTATCTTTAACAATTTTACGCAAATGTGTATTATAAATATAAATATATACAGAAGGTAAATATAGTTCAAAATTCATAAATTGTACCGATCATGAGAGGAAAGGGGATGTCTTAAGAGTTTTAAACTGGAGGGTAGCTGTATTCTGTTGCTTTATTATAAAATCAGTAATTAGATAAATAATTAAATTTCTGTATATACAAAATTGTTCAATACGAATCGTCTAAAAATTAAATAATAGAAAATCGTATTTTTGAAATTTTACTTAGTTTAGGAAAATTCAAAAATAAAATTAACAATTGCGTGGATGTATCCAGCTTGCTGAAGTTAGGAATTTTTAATCGTTTAAAATTGAACTGAAATGGCAAGGGATGATTGCATGAACCTTGGATAACCACAAATGACTTTCGAACGAACTCGATAGGAATTAACAATTTCTTACAACAATCCGACCGCTATATAAAACTGCCATTAGTTCGTTTTTACCTTCCTCGTGGCCAGGCTCGGGCAGCAGATTAAACTTCCTAAGTGTATCAACGCAAGCTACAAAAACACGCTTAAAAATGCATAGAAAGAGAAAGACCTTTCAGGAGTTAACAACACGATTTTTTTTAATACACCGTGATTGCGCGGCAGTCAGTTTGTACGCGTTGGAAATTGAATGAGAGGAAGGTTAGCTTTCTCCATCAACATTTCATCTCCTTACCAATCCCAACTCTCCCCAATTTACTTATTCCTATTTTCCCATTACTGTTAGACAAGCTCTAAACGTGTTACACAAGGTAATACGAATAATACAACAGCGAACGCAAGTTAAACGAACACAAGCAATTTGATCTAATTCAGAACTGAATGCAAAGAAAGCTAAAAACAACGTTTAATCGTCAAAATGTTACTCACTATATTTGTTACATTCATCGTGCTATTTTATATAATTTTACAGACACCAGGTTAATTTTTCAGTGATATTTCTCTCGTGTTCGTCTCTTCTTCGAGGAAAGAGAATTTTTTGAAATGATATTTACAAACCACAAAATCATGAAAATTTTACGCAGCTCTCTTGCATTAAATTTATGACCAATACATTCACATTTCGTAAATCCTATTTTATCTTTTCATCGCCGATTTATTACATCCATATAGTATTACCTATAGCATTACCCATATAGTATTACTGTATAATATTACCTATCCGTATAATATAACCATTACCGAATAGAATATCTCTTCGTTAACAATAAAAGTGAACGCGCACATAAACAACTGCAAGCCACCAAAATTACATTCCACGCTTCTCCCCCATCTGAAACCTGCCTCCTTTAAACTTATTTAACCCTTTGACTGCTAAATACTCCCAAAGTCGAAGTATTCCTCCTTTAATACTTAAAAAAAAAATTCATACATTTTATTATTAAATTAGATTAGAATTGTAAGGAATACTAAATTTAAAAAATTCCAGTTAATAAAAATTTCACACGTGATTAACCCTTTGACTGTTAAATACTCCCAAAGTTGAAATACTCTTTCTTTAATACATAAAAAAAAATTCATACCTTGTATCATTAACTTAGATTAGAATTATAAGGAATACTAAATTTAGAAAATTCCAGTTAATAAAAATTTCACACGTGATTAACCCTTTGACTGCTAAATACTCCCAAAGTTGAAGTATTCCTCCTTTAATACTTAAAAAAAAAATTCATACATTTTATTATTAAATTAGATTAGAATTATAAGGAATACTAAATTTAGAAAATTCCAGTTAATAAAAATTTCACACGTGATTAACCCTTTGACTGCTAAATACTCCCAAAGTTGAAGTACTCTTCCTTTAATACTTAAAAAAAATCCATACCTTTTATCATTAACTTAGATTAGAATTATAAGGAATACTAAATTTAGAAAATTCCAGTTAATAAAAATTTCACACGTGATTAACCCTTTGACTGCTAAATACTCCCAAAGTTGAAGTATTCCTCCTTTAATACTTAAAAAAAAATTCATACATTTATTATTAATTAGATTAGAATTATAAGGAATACTAAATTTAGAAAATTCCAGTTAATAAAAATTTCACACGTGATTAATCCTTTGGCTGCTAAATACTCCCAAAGTCGAAGTATTCCTCCTTTAATACTTAAAAAAAAAATTCATACATTTTATTATTAAATTAGATTAGAATTATAAGGAATACTAAATTTAGAAAATTCCAGTTAATAAAAATTTCACACGTGATTAACCCTTTGACACAAAGGGTTAAAATTATAATAAACTGGAGTAATAAAACACCACGTCCGACCTCTTCAACGTTACATTTATTTCTGTTTTTTTCTTTTTTTTATAACATCAATTGTCTCCTCGATACCACCCCTGGCTGAACTTTATTCAAGACTGAATTATTCAAATTTCCTCTTCGTTGACAGCAGTCTAGAAAAGGCTTAATGCATGGCATTCTAACGATTCCCCGCTAACACGGTCAAAGGGTTAAACACGAGCTCCAAAACTGCTCCCGATATACCTCATTTTCAAGGAGACCCATGAGATCGCCATTTTGTATTCCAAGACCGTGACCGCTATCAGCCAAAGCGAACAGGGTCCCCCCCCCCCCCTATAAATCTCAATTTTTAGTCAGCGGCTCGCGAAACGCCGTTCGTCTTCCACATCTTAATTGTGAAAAGAGAGGAAAAAGCGAAGAAAAAATTTCGAACCGCCGACCGTGACTGCGAAGCGCATCAGAGCGAGGAAGAAGTTTCGAGGGGGTCGACCGAACTTTTTTTAACCTTCGCCTTAATTTCAACCTTCCGGGCTCTCACCGATAAAAATTTCCCCGCAACTTTCTAACGAGAGAATCTCCCCTCCCTCCCACGCCCTCCTCCCTTCCCTCATTCTCTATAATGTTTGGACCACGATAAAAATTATTAAATCCGGGCGCTTACCGCGTTTTCTCTATTTTTCTTTGTTCCCGGTGCCTTGCTCGAAGAGGGATTACGTAAAAATGAAGGGAGACGAAAGAAAACAGAGAGTGCTTGTATATCTGGCCGTGGAAGACTCGTTAAATGGTATTAACGTGAAATCCGGACGCTCGTTACGCGGTTTCCGCTCCTTTTCAACCCTTATCGGGATCCCTTGTCAAGAATAATTAAGTTTCGGCTAGGCTTACACGTCGACAGCATGATCCCTTTGATGTTTTTGAGGTTAGGATTTCGTGCTCGTTTCGTGAACCCTTTAAGGATGTAACAGGGATCGGTTTCGAAAGTTTAGGAATTTTTGATTTGTATTAACGACAAATGGTTTTGAGAAAGTGTAGATTAATATGTCACTGTTGGTATATTAGATTGTTCGAAAAGTTCTCAGAGTTGTAATCGGAACCGGTTCGAATCTGATGGAAACTTTAGGAATTTTAGGTTTGTATTAAGTACAACTGACTTTGAGAAAGTATATATTAATATATCATTATTGGTATATTAGATTGTTTGAAAAGTTCAAAAGTTCACAGTGTTGTAATCGGGATCGGTTCGAATCTGATGGAAACTTTAGGAATTTTAGGTTTGTATTAAGTACAACTGACTTTGAGAAAGTATATATTAATATATCATTATTGGTATATTAGATTGTTTGAAAAGTTCAAAAGTTCACAGTGTTGTAATCGGGATCGGTTCGAATCTGATGGAAACTTTAGGAATTTTAGGTTTGTATTAAGTACAACTGACTTTGAGAAAGTATATATTAATATATCATTATTGGTATATTAGATTGTTTGAAAAGTTCTTCTCGCAATTCTCGGACTTCGTTTTGCTAAATTATGCATATAAAAAGATATGTCCTGACTGACTGATTCATCATCGCAGATGATTATTATTTATTAAATAATAATCTTATTAATATAATATATATTATTTATTAAATTACCGAACCTAGAAACATGAAATTTGGACAATTTCAATTTCAAATTTCAAATTTGGGTTCCTTTTATAACGTAGACACCCACTAAAAAGAGTACGATTGTGAAAGAAGTAAGAACGTCGAAGTTGCAAATTTAAAAATTATACATACTATTAAATTGTTACTGTTAAACAATGTTAAATATACATATATTAATATTATTCAAAAACTTCACTTCGTTTCACTCACACCCGAACCATACCATCCCCTAAACTCATACTAAACGAAAAGTAGAAATGTCCCGTACAAAAGTTTAAAATAAAATTAAAATGAAACCTTGGCAAGATGCTTTAAATTTGCCTGGCACTGAACGGGTTAACAGGTCCGTTGCAGAAATTGTAAGATCATCCGCGAAGAACGGGAACAAACCCCGGACGATACCTCTTGTCGACTTCAGGAAGAAACGAAACTTCGTTTCCACCCTTGGAACGAAAACGACGCGACTGAGTAGAGAAGACACGCGAACAGAGGGGTGGGGACAGGGGGGGGCAGTGGAAGAGGTTATACAAGGGGACCCGTCTGGGACAAAGGAGAGCGTTTGCTTGGTCGCGGGGATCCCTTTGATGGATTTGTTCGCGGGGCGAGATTTACTTGAACGCTACGGGACGCTTTGTTCCTCGTTAGCGTCGTTGCCGCACAGCCGCGGTGATTTTTCTGCTCGGGCGGACGGAAAAGGAGGCTAGCGGAAAGTGGATGGTCCCTAGTGGGGCCCGTGTCCCGGTAACCAAGATTTATTCGACTGTGAATCGTGATTTACCCACGTTCGATCTGCATCGGGATCGTTTTAACGGGTTAAGCGCCGCGTCGATCACCGATAACTGACAATGTACTGTTTGATCACCATGGACCAATTTTACCATTTTTACACTAATAAATATTGAATAATTTAACTGTTATCTAAGTTTGTCTAATTCACTACATTATTGCGCTATACACTTTATTTTTATATTTGATTAATTAATTTAATAAATTATTTCTTGAAATAAATTTAATAATTTATATTTTATTTTATTTTATTAAGTCATGTAAATACTTTAGATTTATTCTTCTTATTTTACGTGCAATGTCTTCATTTTTACACTAATAAATATTGAATAATTTAACTGTTATCTAAGTTTGTCTAATTCACTACATTATTGCGCTATACACTTTATTTTTATATTTGATTAATTAATTTAATAAATTATTTCTTGAAATAAATTTAATAATTTATATTTTATTTTATTTTATTAAGTCATGTAAATACTTTAGATTTATTCTTCTTATTTTACGTGCAATGTCTTCATTTTTACACTAATAAATATTGAATAATTTAAGTGTTATCCAAGTTTGTCTAATTTACTGCATTATTGCACTGTGCACTTTATTTTCATATTCGCTTAATTAATTTAATAAATTATTTCTTCAAATAAATTTAATAATTTATATTTTATTTTATTTTATTTTGTCATGTAAATACTGTCATTATTCTTCTTATTTTATGTGTAATGTCTTCAGTTTTAAACTCTACATATATATTAATTTATGGCTGATAATATTTGCAGATCGATAGAATATTGGAATATTAGTTAATAAAACTTTTAACCGATAATGTAATTATCTTTGGAGTGCAGTGGTTCGTCGTTTTCTAATGTTTTCGTAATAAAGGGTGTACATATGTACCTTTAAAAATTAGATATTCATTTTCAATTGCTGAAAGTATTCACAGGAATTTTTCTTAGCACAGAATAAATTTTATCGTTTATTTGTCGATCGGTGCAATTTGTATTTTAATATAATAAATCATAGTCCTTATTTCTTTGAATTGCATGTACATGGGTATGCAAAATAAGTAAATCAAGCGTAAGGTAACGCGTAGCGACTGGATAATAGAGGATACAAGACGTTGGAAGAGGCAGAAAATGTGTCTGACTATAGACGGGCCGTTACTACTTGCGCCGGCTGTATTTCCTCATCTTACAGTTAATCCTGGCTTACTTTGCCTTCCAGAGGGAGTCTTAATGTATGCATTGTTTGGTAGATTGCTTGGCTCGTTGAAAACTTAGCGATTCTATTTAAAATTCTCGACTCGTACTTTTGTCCGCCATAACGAACAGGCTTAAGATTTACTTCGCGAAAAAGAACGTTCTAACGAAGTTACAGAAACCGTCCTAGCGTCCAGTGGATAATCAAATTTCATCGAAGATCTGCCGCTCCGATTCGTCAGCAATGCGCTACGAATGTTCGTGGAAAGTTTCTATGCAGTAGAAAATATACGACGCGTAATTTATTTATTTATGGTGTACAAAACAGAAAGATCAGTAGGTGAGTAATTTAGCGTACAGACGGCGTTTGAAAGAATGAATAAATCCGAAAAAATTGACAGAGTTGCAGATCTCATTCACTATCCTTACAATTGTGTTGATCGTATAAAATTCGGTGAAATTTCGACTGAAAAAGTATAGGGATTGAGAAGTTGCTAAGTTGAAAAGTCGCTTACGCTATTAAATTATATACTATTAACACGTTAGTCGCCACGTCACCTAAATATGGGTGACACTCTTTTTCTTAAAGTTAAATAGGATTTTAAACTGGAATTTTAAAAAGAATTTAATGGAATAAGCGTTATTGAAGTATAATATGTATAAATATAAAATATATAAAATAAAAATAAAAAATAAAAATTTTTGCTGTTTTTATATTTGTTTACCCCAGTTTTCTATACAATCAGATTTGAGCCCAGCGAGAAACTCAGCCGAATCACGCTGGGCAACGAACGCGTTAAGTAGTTACTATAAAACAAAATAAATATATTTTAATATTATCTGTTGGTAATAGAATCTCCCTAGGCTACATAAAGAAGTTGACAGTCTTTTGTTTGAATCAGAAGCGTAGGTAGATTCCGCCACAAAAGCAATGCGTTAATATCAGTGTTTTTATATCTGTATCTTTAGTGAACTTTCCTTTACTTTAAAATAATAAATACGTCCTTTTATAATTAATAAACTGTGTAAAACTCTTTCATTATCTAAGTTCACTTCGCTTTGTCTTACGTACATCTGAACCCTACTCTCTCGCTCCACTGAATAAAAATAAAAATAAGAAAATCCTACAAGCATAGCTTCAGATTAACTATGAATTCACCATGTGATGAACTGCAAAATGAACAACAGACGTTATTCAGCCCATTCCACCCGCCCTATTACCATACGCCAAATTTTCTCACAATTAATTTGCGTCACATTTCCACGATGTGATAAATCGAGCATCCGCGAACGCTTTCGGTGTTAAAATTCGGCACCCCCTGCCCCCTGAACCGCGTTCGAAACAAGAATATTTCACGGATTACATCGTTTCGATTCGCACGCCGCGCCGCCCGACACCGTTCGAAATTATCCGGCCTATCATTGAATATCGCGAGATCGCGAATCGGCGCCCCGATAAACGCAGGCCAATAAATAGCGCCGGTAAATTACATCATCGTTGACACGAAGGATCACACCAGGGCTGGTTCAGAGAGAGAGGGACAAAGCAACGCAGGGGGGAGGGGGGATTGGCGGAAACCGTTTCCACGATAAAACGCAATTACCGGGAGCCGATCGCAAAAACAGTATTTAAATTATTTCCGCGGATTAATGAGACGATCGAGAACCGAACGTAACCGGGGCCTGTTCTCGAATTATTCGCAGGTTACTCGTTTCCTCCATTATCGGCAACCGATCAAGGGAGGGGGGAGGGTAGATCGTTTGTCCCTTCGTACGAAAACAAACCCCGTTTAATGGACCGGGTTAATTGCCGGTCCCATAGTAGCTTTTGGATTATAGGCAACGAGGAATCATAAAGCGACTCGTCGGTGGGACGTTGTATAAAAATCATGATGGAATTTGTGTAGAAAATAACAAACAAAGAAGAAGGAATCACTTCCTTTTTCTTCAATTTCTAATTCTTTGTCCGGTGTCCTACTCCTTTATCTTGCATTAATTTTTATGCTCTGTGAAGAGATATCTAAGATTTAGTCGACATGCCGGCCCAATTAATCGCATTTCAACCTAATCAAATAATAATTGAGTGGAACTTGATTTTTCTATGTTGTTAGCAGCGTTTAGAAATAGTATTTATAATTAATTATAAGTTTATTTATTGCTGTAACTTATTTTGGAAATCGTACCTATGATTTATATTTTTCCCTTTTTTTAATTGCATCTTATATATATATATAATATTATTTTATTATTATTTATTATATTTCCTTGTTTATATATTCTATGTGTTATATTATAGTTTATATATTTATATTTTTCATTGTTATATTATTCTCCTTTGTTCGCTAATGAGTTACGCCCATTTATTAATAAATAAATAAATAAATAAATATTCATTCAAGATCCAACGATAGAATTATAAACAAGAAGCTTCGTTTCCAGTATCGAGCGAACAACCATTTACCCTAAAATGATCTAAATTTTTGTCGGATTTCTGTGCACGAAAAGGTCGAAATCATTAAGAAAAATTGTGCTGTTCGTTATATTCGAGCACCCCGTCCGAATGTTCAGATTGCCAAGTAGAACTTCGTCTTCCCTTCCGAAGGAAAAACCGCGTAGCGGGAAAAAAAAAGAAGTGGAAGAGTCGTCTCATTAAAACGATTCGAAAACCTGATCACCGACAAGGGGAGCGAAATTCCGTGGGGGATGGTTGAGCACGAGACGGGGAGTATCCCGAAACATAAAATTCCGCAGACGTGCCCCCGTCCCCGTCGACCGCCGTTTCGACGGTTCGTTCGGCTGACGAGCGTAATCCCGCGGATGAACCGGCGAAGAGGCGAAAAAAGTGTAGGCGCGGAAAAATACGAGCGGCCTTTGTCTCTATAAAAGAACAAATGTGCCATAAAGGGGTGGTGCCTACAGGCCGTGCAAATAGTATTGGCAGCCGGGGCGCAGGCCGATATTGGCAGCGCGCGAAATGGAGGCGAGCCGCAGGAGCAATCTCGAAGTCGCCGCAAAAGTCTTGCCAACCGTGAAACACGACTTGTCCGAAATATTTCCTTGGTGAACGCGTTCCGCTGTCCTATTCAGGCACCCCTTTTTTTTCTCACCACATCACCCCTCCCTCTTTCTATTTCTGTCTTTGCCTCTCTCTGTCTCTTTCGGTCTCCGTCGCTGTCTCCGTCTATGTCTCTATCTTTGTCTCCATCTATGTCTTTGACTCTGTCTCTGTCTCTGCCTTTGACTCTGTCTCCGTCTATGTCTCTATCTTTGTCTCTGTCCCTCTTTCCCTCTATCTGTCTCTGTCTCTGTCACTGAATTTGTCTCTGACTTTGTCTCCCTCTATCTCTCTCTCCCTGCATCTGTCTGTATGTCTGTCTCTGTCTTTATCACTGAATTTGTCTCTGACTTTGTCTCCCTCTGTCTCTCTCTCCCTGTATCTGTCTGTACGTTTGTCTCTGCCTCTATCTCTGTCTCTGAGTTTGTCTCTGACTTTGTCTCTGACGCTGATTCTCTCTCTCTCAGTCTGTCTTTATGTCTGTCTCTGTTTCTGCCTCTGTCTCTGTCTTTGTCTCTTTCTCTATGTCTCCGCATCTGTATCTATAACTATCTCTGTCTCTCTTTGCTTCTCTCTCCCTCTCTCTCTCTCACTGTATCCTTTCTTCCGTTCTTTCCCTCTTCCTTTCTTTTTTCCAGCCCCTTTTTCGTGAGTAGGTATAATATACCTGTAGGTGTGCGTGTGAATGTGTTGCATGTGTCCGTCTAAGGGAGACGGAGCTTTTGTACGGTGGCATTTTCATGGAGGCGAAAGTTCGTTTAATATTTTAATCCTCCTCTTCTTTCCGAGGCCCAAGTGTATCCGGCCTTTTAATTCACCTGCGCTGTTTATTCATACGCTGGCGAGAAATTATTCATTACTCCCGACCCCTGTCTCCCTATGCACGCGTGCACGCGACCTAGGCGAAGATTCTCACCGATGCTAATACGCGACGTGTACAGTGCCAGTCAAAAGTTTCGAGGCGCCATCCGTTTCGAGAGCATTCGGTTGCTCAGGATGCTCGCAGAAATTTATAGGAACGCAAGGAAGCTTTGTATCGTAATCGTTAGCTCTAATCACTCTTTTCTTCTGTATTTCTTGCAAATTTTCACCATCTTTGAAGTAATTTGAAAATTATACTTCTTTCAGAAATATTTATAGTAATTTTCGCCACCTTTGAAGTAATTTGAAAATTATACTTCTTTCAGAAATATTTACAGTAATTTTCACCATCTTTGAAGTAATTTGAAAATCACACTTCTTTCAGAAATATTTATAGCAATTTTCACCATCTTTGAAGTAATTTGAAAATTATACTTCTTTCAGAAATATTTACAGTAATTTTCACCATCTTTGAAGTAATTTGAAAATCACACTTCTTCCAGAAATATTTAATCACACTTCTTCCAGAAATATTTACAGACATCCCTTTTTTAAATTTAAATTTGCTTCTTTCTTTGGTTAAATTATCAATAATGATTGACACTACTAATTTAGCATTTTGGCAATCATTTCATATTTTTTACGGATACCTTTCTTATAGTGACTTCCACAATATGCCCTTTTTATTCGATCATATGGTTCGTTCAACAATTCGCATTAATAAAATTTCATTAGGCGTTCGAAGACTTCTGAATCTCATTTCGAAGGCAAATTTCCGACCGCAACGAGCGGTCGGAATTTTTAACCGGCCTGTAATTATGCAATTCCAACCTGACCCTGCAGTTTCGATTTTATTACTCAGCAATAATATTCAAAAGGGTAAGAGCGCAAACGATCGGTTTTTATCGACGCCACGGGGTCCATTACATACTTTTCCGTGGAGCCAGGGAATTGCAACGGGTTCCATGAATAAAAAAAAACGAAAGAAACAGAAGGAGTGTGAGAAAATTTCTTGGCCGATGAGACAGCAGAATACATTACCAACCGAAAGTTTAGAATCCCGTAGGTATTTAATAAGAACAATCTGCTTAAATTTCTATTTCTCTCCTAAAATTTAGAAAACTTTTCTCGTTTCTCTTAACTCACATATATGCATAAACCCAAACAAACATCAGGATAAATTATAAATTTACATATCTATCGATTCTTACCGATTATCTATACATTTATCTATACTAATTAATGTAATCAATTAAAAATTATCAAGATTGCAAATTTAAGATATTTATAATCAATAGTTCAAATATTTCCTAAACAATTTTTAAAAAATTTTCAGTTGAACCAGTCATCCATGTGAACGGATACAAATCGTTAAATATTTCTATCGTATTTAAAGGGTGTCTATAAATTTCTGTGGAATGTAAAATATGGAATATCGTGGTGATCAACGTTGAGCACTGTTTGTATCGTTAATTGCTACTCGCGCGAAAGTACGCGAGGCAAAAACCATTATCACAGGTTGCACACTGTCCGATCGAGCGAAGTTGGACGAACGCTCACGAACCGTAGTTAGATGCGTTTAAACTTTTGGCCAGCACCGTACATTTCCGATGAGGTTTTTGCAGCCAGATATCCGAGTTCTGTTCCCAACTTGTCAAGAATTTAGCCGCGCTACTGTTTGCCGAGTTTTCAAAATTATTCAACCGTGCATCCCGACCGGAAGTACCCTCGATGGGAAAAAGCCTTGGGTGGCTTTGGGTGTCTTCCCGGTTACACGGGCTCATCTCCAATGAAAATCAGACGCAGGATCGAGTTTCCATTTATTTCTTTGACCTCTCCTTTTCTTTCTCTCTTCCTCATCTTGCGTTTTCTTCTTCTTTCCTTCCTTCATCTCTTTCTGTTTCTTTCTCTTTTTCCACCCCCTCTCTCTTTCATTCTTTTATTGCTTTTTCGGTTTCTTCATCTTTCTCGTCTATCTCCCTCTTCCTCTCTACCCTTCTGTCTACATCACCTCCATTTTCTCACTCTAACTCTGTCTATGTCCCTCTCTTACTTTTTTCTTCTCTTTCCCTTCCTCACCCCCTCTCTCTCCCCTCTTTCTTACGCTCTTCTCTATTTTCTCACTTTAGCTCTGTCTCTGTCTTTCTCACTTTTTTCTTCTTTTTTCCTTCCTCACCCTCTCTCTCTCCCCCTCTCCCCCCTCTCTCTTACTATCTTCTCTATTTTCTCACTTTAGCTCTGTCTCTGTCTTTCTCACTTTTTTCTTCTTTTTCCCTTCCTCACCCTCTCTCTTCCCCTCCCAACCCCTCTCTCTCCCTCCCTATCTTACTTTCTTCTCCATTTTCTCACTCTAGCTCAGTCTATTTCTCTCTCTCACTCTCTTCTTCTCTTTCCCTTCCTCACCCTCTCTCTCTCTGTCTCTCTTCCCCTCCCTCTCTTTATCCTTCACTTTCTTCCTCTCCCTCTCTTCCCCATTCTCTCACTCTAGCTCTGTCTGCGTCTTTCTCTCCCTTTCTTCTTTTCTTTCCCTTCCTCTCTCTCTCTCTGTGTCTCTCACTCGCTCCATCGCTTTGTCGACGTTCGAACTTGTGTCTCGCGCTATTAAGGGCGGGGAATTTCTCTTTGTACCATGGTAAAGGAAAGCTGCGAAGCTTAAGATTAGGTTAGAGGGTTGCGGGTGGGCGCGCGCGCGCGCGCACACGCGGACCAGGTAGTCGCGAACACGCGTGAAATTACGTTAATTTGCAAGTTGCCAAGTGCAACGGTGAAAATAAGCTGGCGTGGTAATTTGCCTGGCACCGTGACGCCCTTGTTCGTGCCTCGAGACAGCGAGTAGACTCTTTCGTTCGAACATTAGAAGACGAAAATAAAATTGTCGTGGGCGCGCGATACTGCGCGACGGCCACGGCACTTCCGCCGCGTTCTCCTCGCTCATGCTCCTTTGCGAATTCTCTTGCCCGCCTTTTTCCCACTATTTTTCTCGTTTCTTGCGTCTCTGAGAGGATTTCGTTCATTTTTACGCACACCTTTTTGCACACCTTAAACATTTACCATCTCGTGCCTCTGCTCGGGAAAGCTACGAGCAGGCGCACTAAAAATTTCAAAGCACACGATTTGCGAATGATTTGCGTGATTTGCACGGCTATCGCAATATTCATAAGCAAGCCTAAGCGCAACATTATCTCATTCGATATTGATGCGTTTAGAAATGAATTCTGCATAAGCCCGCTTATTCATTCCCGGTGCTTCTTTGAATTTCCCATCTATATTCATACGAACTTTGTGCATTCGAACTCCGCCTGAAACTTGTATATTAAATTCCAGCTCGCAGGCAGAGAAAGAATACAAACACCAGAAACTGTTGGTAGGTTCGGAAAAATTCTTAAAATTCCTTACGTTCTACGATACCTATGTCTCTCTCGCAGCTTTCTAAATTCCGAACGTTCAGCTGGAATTTTCTTAGATCATCGTTACGATTGGTATCCGGTAAATACTAGAGGAAAGGTAATAAATTAAAAAGAAAAAAAAACAAAGAAAAATGATAAAATACACAGAAAAATTATGAATACACGTGAATTTGATAAAATTAAAACCACACAAACAAACACGAAACAACAAACTACGCTTATGGTTCGCAAGCTACACAGTTCCTTGTTCCACGTTGACTACTCAGCTTCTGACCCATTTATTTCTTGATCGAAAAAGATCCCAAAAGACAAAACACTCGGCCCCACTCTATCGATCCCTTCACACACACCAAACGTACCACCTTACCATCATAACCAATCCTTAAATCTATGCATTACCACAATTCCATGGAACGAATAACAAGTTGTCCACGTTACACAATGCCCTCTTCTCGTTCATTTTGCCGTCGAGAGGGCCGGGGGGGGGGGAGGGTGAAACGAAATGAAAGCTGCTAGTATCCGTGAGTAACGGTGCCCTCGTGTAATCTGTTTTACGTAACTGCACGGCGTTCGGCCAATTGCGTAATAGAGCGAGTCGCGGCCATAACAATAATTCAATTGATTTCGCGCGAAGATACGATCATTCACCGACGACCGCACAATTCAACGGCGTTAATAACCGACCTAACGGACGATAGATCTTCGGGATCGATGATGAACGGCGCGAGAGAGACGGCGGATAATCAGCTGATAACGGGACGGGTTCGAAAAGTTCAAGGGGACACCGAATTATTGTCGAACAGACGAAAGGGGTGAGAGACATGTGAGAGCGAGAATGAGAGGATAAACGGAAACGCGTGACGGGTGAATCATTACCCACCATTATACGTTTCTCGCGAATGCAGACGTGCAACGAAAAAGGTTGAAAAACTCGTATAATATATTAACCCTATATGGGCCCGTGTAACTTGCAGGTCACCTGCTAATTTATTGACATTTTAATAAATAATTTGATTTTTTTCATGAGATAACATATACATATTAATTATATAATGTTCTATAGTGTAAAATTGTTTAAACTGGACAACTTTTTCTATTTGCATATATAGGATTATAATTGTTGATTTACCGTTCCATCAATTTTTTTTTGTATTTAAAACAAAAATTCGGCCCACAGAGGGTTAACCCTTTACAGTCGAGAGGCGACTGTTGGTCGTCTAATAATATTAATTTCAAAGATTTTTAAGTGCAAAACATTTACTAAAATTCGCTTATATTAAACGTCATTTAGTTTGGTTAAGTCGTACACTAAAATTTACATACATGACTAATTAACCTCCGGGTCTGACTAATAAACAAACTGACTGAAGTCTGAAAATTTGCGAGACTATCATTTAGTCATCTAATGATACTAACTTCAAAGATTTTCAAACGAAAAATATTTACTAAGATTCGCCTACTTTAGGCATCATTTAGTTCAGTTAAGTGGTACACTAAAGTCTACATAATATTTACTAAGATTCGCCTACTTTAGACATTATTTAGTTTAGTTAAGTGACACACTAAAATTTACACATGTGACTGTTTAGCCTCTGAATCTAACTAAATCTAAACTAACTAAAGATTTACGAAACTATCATTTGGTGATTAACCTCTCGAGCGCAAAGGGTTAAGTATGAGCAAAAATTGTAATATTTTCCTAATTTTCTATTTTTGAACACTTTTTGCTTCGTAAAAATTCTGTATTTAATTTCTAACATCTATGTACTTATTTTTATCGTTACTCTGGTAGAATTCAAGAGAATACAAATTTTGTACAACGAACCTAACCCAGAAAGTACGTTAAGAAAAAGCTGGTTTATGGTTAATTTTTGCTTCGTAGCATTTTTGTATTCAATTTCTCCATGGATCATTTTTTCCTACAAATAACTGCGAACAATTTTACCAGCTTCTTCCCGCTGCAGAATACGGCCGAGTGATCACTACGAGAGTCGCACCTCGCGCCGGGAACGTAGGCAAAAGACCGAAAAGCATCGACCAGGCGAGTGGCCCGGAAGTGGCGCGCGCCGGGTTTACCGATTAAAAATTACCGGTCGTCAAACCGGTATCGTCGAACAGCGAGCAGCGAACCTAACCCAAGCCATCCAGCGGGCATATCCTCATTTTTTTGCCTCTCCCGCGGCTTTATTTAAGCTCGGTCTGCTCTCTTTTTGGATCCCCCGTCACCCTCTCCGGCTGCGCCGCCTCGCCGTTCGCCATTAGCAGAAAAAATAGCTGCGCCGCCGACCTACCCTTCTCTCTCCTCTACCCCGCGTGCTCCTTTCATCCCTGTGTTTCCCTCGGACCATCCAGCCCGGAAGAGACGTTTCGTGGTATTTAATTCGCTTCTGAACTCTCTTTTTCTCCCTTTCTCTCCCACACTCTCCCTCTTTGTTCCTCTCTCTCTCTCTCACTTTCCCTATCGCTCTCTTCCTCTCCCTTTTTCTCTCTTTCACCCGATTTCTCTCTCTTTCTCTCCCTCTCCCTCTCTTTCCTTCTCATCATATTACTCTCTCCCTCCCCCTTTCTCTCTTTTTCACCCAATTTCTTTCTCTCCTTCTCCCTCTCTCTGTCACTCCCGCTCTCTCTCTTTCTTTTCCTCTCCCCCCTATCTCTCACTCTGTTTCTCTTTCTTTCTCTCCCTCTCCCTCTCTCTGTCACTCCCGCTCTCTCTCTTTCTTTTCCTCTCCCCCCTATCTCTCACTCTGTTTCTCTTTCTTTCTCTCCCTCTCCCTCTCTCTTTCACCCTATTGGTCTCTCTCACCCTATTCCTCTCTCTTTCTCTCCCTCTCCCTCTCTCTATCACTCCCACTTTCTCTCATTCACCCTATTGGTCTCTCTCACCCTATTTCTCTCTCTTTCTCTCCCTCTCCCTCTCTCTATCACTCCCACTCCCTCTCTTCCTTTCCCTCTCCCTCCCTCCTGGTATCATTCCCTCTCTCCCTCTCCCTCTCTCTCGTCTTTTGTCTCTCTCCTCTTTTTCCCTCTCGCGCCCGCTACCTTTTGTCCCTTTGACGAGCGCGATAGCAAGTCTCGCGGCACAGAAAGAAGGGGGTTGGCAGGGGGACAGATAGGGAGGGGAAGTCGGTGGAAGACCACGTCGCGAGCGTTGATAACGTTCGCCGCAAACGATTACGGTTAAAAACATCGTCGATGGCCGGGTACACACGAGCCGCCAGGTTAGAGAAACTCTCGGCCAAGCTTTTTGTTCCGGATGGATTAAAAGGGTGGAAAAGGAACGAGGAGCGAAGAGGGATGCGCACACAGAAGGGGAGGGCCGATAGGGAAGTTCGCCGCGTTCTCTCCGCTTCAATTGCGCGGTGTTTCCCTGATTTTTGAGCTCGCAGGCGGGAGCAAGGCAATGCCTGGCGACGCGGAAACAGGGTGGAAGAAGCGGAAAGGGTTCGGCCGGTCCTTCGACGGTGAGCACACATCGTTAGCGTTATTGCGGGATTGAGATCGCTTGTCAATATTGCTCGAAGATGGCCGCTCCGGGTGGCACGCGACCGTGCGGATTGTAAAATGAAATTCGCGAATAATACACGAGTACGCGATGTTTGTAGAAACGGGTAACAGCGTAGCTGGTAACGTATGCGCTGTTCACGATTACTGCTTTATTGAAATCTGCTCCCGGCCAGATGGATATCGGAGGCACAAAGTTCGTTCCAATTTGTATTTTATTTCAATAATTGTATTCCGCTGTAATTTATGTTTTACGTGCACTTCATAATTTTACGAAACGCAGGATATTTATGGAACAAATGTTATAATACACAGCCTTCTTTGAACGATGACAACCAACGTTTCGAATGAAAAAAGGGTGGCGTTATGATTTTCTGTTTTCTTTTTTTTTTCTCTGCAACAATTATCCGGCTACTGTTCTGCAAAATTACTCTTACTAATGGAATATTACTGGAAAATTCGCTGGAAAGAAGTTATGACTTTTTATACAGTTACGGATTTAGTGATCGCGGATTTTAAATAAGAATGAAAATGCAAAATTTTTACTCGAAAATATGACTTTATTAAATTTGGTATTATCCGTTTTTTTCGATGACCTTTTGCCATGTTTCAGACAATGTCATAATTCCATGTTCATAAAGCTTCTAATCTTTACCAGCAAAAAGCTGAATTAAATGAGATTTTACATCATCAACGTCATTAAAAATTTTATGATTTAAGTAATTCTATATGGAACGAAATAAATAAATAAACCCTTTCTTTCAAGGCTTCATCCTCATATATGGCACACAATATCTTGTATGCTTGCAGTGTGTTCCTGCCTTTTCGGAAATACAATAAAATATGTCTGAAATGTGCGTTTTGTTCTTCCATTTTTAAACTGGGATAAAAACGAAACTAAATAAATAATCGATAAAATTTACTTATTAATTAAAGGTGGAAGTTCAAGCAACAAGAAAACAATATAGGTTAGGTGCATTGGACACGTTGATAAAACGAAAGAATGTGCTTAAACCATTTATCGACAAAATCCGCAATCATTTAGTTGCCAACCCAATACATAGAATTGTTTCATTCACGTTTCTGGACCTTAAAACTACGATACCACATTAACGTCGTTACAATTTGTTACCATGAATCGCAGCCAACGCACGGTGACCAACATCGCAAATAGCAAATCCACTGTCCTCGCGTCCACTAAGCTACACCGTTCCTCATTCCCGTTTAATCCATTAAATACGGATCGAGGATATTCAACGATACACCTCACGTATTCATGGGAACGGTGTTTTAAACGGTTTCCGCGCTAATGTATACCGAGGATCCGTTCTCCACGCTCGTAAATCTCCAGGCCGTTCTACATTCTTCATTTTCGTTCAAAACAAACGTCGCCAATTTATACCGCCCACCCGTTCATCGCTTCTCCGCCCACGCAAGGTCGGGCAGACGAGTCGAATAAAATATTTTGAAGAATCCCTCGTACGATGTATCACCGTACATCACCGGGGATTAATCGATTGATTTATACCACGTATAACTTTTAACGCTATTCCTACCGACGCTTCACGTGTACCTATTCCTACCGCGATGTTCCCACGTAAGACAGACTACAAATTTTTCTCAGAAAGTAAACGATGAAAAAAGAAGTGAATATTCGTAGGAATGCGATCGAGTGGATGCGAGTTTGGAAAAGTCGGAAGAGTATGTTAGCGACACCGCATTTTGGGTGGTCGCTGAAAAAGGGCCTAGACCGTAATTTAGGCGAGTGACCGATTTATGACTGGGTATCTGGTGTGCCTAGCGAGAGAACATGTAACAAAGTATGAATGCAACCCCAAAGCGCCACTTGATGGCTGTCGCCTCGAAGGCGTGCAGCCGTCGGGCGCCAAGGGATGTATTGTTTATGTTAGTCATGGGAAAGTCTAAACATTGCGAGCAAGGTCGCCAAAAAGAAAGGACCTTTGTCCTGTAGGATCTGGCCACGGAGTGGGGAAGGCTATGCAGCCTTCGGGAAAGAGGACTGTGATGAATCACACGGCACTTACCCCAGAACCGTCATCAGGCATAGGCAAACCTTTCTTCGGACCATAAAACTTTTAAATATTTCTAACAAGTACTTGAGTTGGGCGATTGTCGTGCGAACGCAGAATGTTTGGACTCGAATTGTTTCTAAGGCGTGAAAGATGAGAACTTGAGAAAACAGTGCGACTGAGAAATTGTGGATGGTCGTGACCGAATGCGTAGAGTGAGAAAGGTTGACAATTAGAATGAAAGGAAACGAGTGTTTGGAAGAATATATGACGGGGAAAATGCGAGCGCGAGGGAGAAAACTTTTGACTAACGTAGAAGAAAGGTTTTGATTGTGAAAGTAGAAAAAGTGTTGAAGTTGCTAAGTTCTAAAGGCGTTTAAGTTGTTTTTGTTAAATTGTTTTAAATGTACTGTTATTAATATTTTAATCGCTTCACTTTTATCTTTCACACCTGAATTCCATCTTCCGTTCTACAAAAATCATTTTATAGAATTTTCCTGTGAAAAATGTATTATACTTTCCTGTTTCTTGAAAAATGTATTATACGTATAATTGAGGAAAAGTCTAATGTTTAAAGGCGATTCAATTATGTTGTGTGTGTGAAATTGTAATCGAAATGTTAAAAACGGTCGTTTGACCGGTCGTGGTAGGAATAGTGTTAAAAAAGCTATTCGAACTTATTCTCGATGGATTTCAGAAAATACTAACTTCTAATCAACGTTGTAACTAGGTTTTTAAAATTAATTTTAACAGTAGGAAAATTATCGGTGAAGCTCACGAACTTGGAAAATTTGCAAATTCAGAGCTTGCAAGTTCGAAAACATCCGATCTTCTGGAAGGTCAAGGAGCTTCTGAGTGGAGAGACTTCGAAATTTTGCGAGTTTGTATATGCAAGCTTTGAATGTTTGCGAATTCTGAAGTCATAAATGCTCGAAAACTTGAAAGCTCGAAAATCCCGCAAAGCTCAATAAGCTTCATTTTAACTCACCTTTGGTACCTATTCACATAAAATGTACTATAAATACCGCATGTACAATTCAGAAGTATATCTTTCCAAGAATAATCGATATTAGTGTATAATAATCAAATAAGTTTCTAAATACAGTATTTGCGAATATATATTAAACCAGCTGTTGCCTGTTTTTCTTTATAATATTTGCTTCAAAATTGGTGGATTTTCAAACCAACTTTCATCCCCTATTTTACCTCCTTGGGGGTTGGTTTTCCAAAAACGTTGAAACACGTATTTCTAACCAAAAAGCTAAATATACCAATTTTCATACTGCTCGCTTCAAAATCGGCTTTTTTTAAAAATTAAAGACTAAAATTAATACAGTATTTGCGAATATATATTAAACCAGCTGTTGCCTGTTTTTCTTTATAATATTTGCTTCAAAATTGGTGGATTTTCAAACCAACTTTCATCCCTTATTTTACCTCCTTGGGGGTTGGTTTTCCAAAAACGTTGAAACACGTATTTCTAACCAAAAAGCTAAATATACCAATTTTCATACTGCTCGCTTCAAAATCGGCTTTTTTTAAAAATTAAAGACTAAAATTAATACAGTATTTGCGAATATATATTAAACCAGCTGTTGCCTGTTTTTCTTTATAATATTTGCTTCAAAATTGGTGGATTTTCAAACCAACTTTCATCCCTTATTTTACCTCCTTGGGGGTTGGTTTTCCAAAAACGTTGAAACACGTATTTCTAACCAAAAAGCTAAATATACCAATTTTCATACTGCTCGCTTCAAAATCGGCTTTTTTTAAAAATTAAAGACTAAAATTAACTTGTACACCTAACATTTCTGTTCATCTTGTTACTGCGTTTATAATTCCACGTGCTCGTCATTTCAGTCCAACAAAGGAAACGCTAGAAGAAACGGGGATAACAAGTAGAACAGAAACAACCATCTGGCCTTTGACAACGCCACGAAATTCGTTGTTTTTGCGGGAACCTTATTGCCGTGATCCAGACGTCCGGTGGTCAGGTTCCATCGCGTTCTCGTGAATAACCATGAAGACAGCGAGGAAAAAGGGATCGAAGAAGAGGTCGATGGAAGGGCTCAGGCTTCGTCGCGACGCGATTAAATTCCTTTTTCACGCGGTCACACACCGCGTCCCTCGTCAAAGGCCGCGTTCGCGTTCCCCCGTGTCATCCTGGATACCTGTGTGTCTTGATAAACGAGCAGAAAGAGGCGTCTCGCCTAAAATATCGTCCTCCAAGCGCGTACAATGGCATTTCCTAGGCTGCGACGCCTCAAAAGCCATCCCTTATGCCTCGATCGCATTAGTCGGATCGCTCGACTGCCAGCCGCGTGAATTAAAGTAATTTGAATACCAGTCCGTCAATATGAACTCATTGCTCGCATCACTTCGAATCATTGTGCCCGTCTTAATTAATTAGGCCACCGTGGTCTGCAGGTATCTTTTTCAGCTTGAAATTACAATACGTTGAGGGTTCTTTTTCGTTTAAGATTGATTGAAGAACAAATCATTTTTGGATGAGATTACTAATCAGAATCGTAGCTAAATATAGTGCGAACCGAACCTGAATATATCCTGAATATAATCGTAAACTAATCTGAACATAACGCTAACATAACCAAGATCTCACGCGATTATCATTCGATCATAACTGAAACCCAGCCTGAACTAGCCCGAACCTAAAATTGAACATAACTCAAACATAATCAGACCCTAATCCGATCATATCACGAACCTAACCTGAACCTCTTTTTTTTTTTTGACGTGGAGGAAATCTTCAGAAAGATCCCCCACCACTCTGGGGAGGTGGCGAGGTTATGTAGGATTCTTACCTACTAAAACCTGCACGGTGGCCTACTACAGCGAAATGGGGGAGCACCGGGAACTCTGGAAGAACACTTCCAGTACTTTCCCTCGCCATTGTCCCGATTGAGACCCATCACCTAACCTGAACCTAGTCCGAACCTCACCCGAACTCAAACCGAACCTAAACCAAATCTATACTTAACGTAACTAGAACTTAACCTTAGATCACAACTTGATCATAACTCGATCATAACTTAACCTGAACCTAACCTGAATCTGCCCTGAACCTTTTTTTCTTTTCATTTTTGGGTGGAGGAAATCTTCCAAAGATACCCAACTACCTTGAGGGGGGGCAGCTAGGTTATGTGGGATTTTTACCCACTAAAACCTCCACGGTGGCCATCTACCGCGATTGGGGAAGCACCGAGAACTCTATAAGAACACGTCCGGCATCTGCCCTGAACCTAAAATTGAACATAACTCAAACATAATCAGACCCTAATCCGATTATATCACGAACCTAACCTGAACCTTTTTTTTTTACGTGGAGGAAATCTTCGAAAAGATACCCCACCACCCTGGGGGGGTGGCGAGGTTATGCAGGATTTCTACCTGCTAAAACCTCCACGGTGGCCTTCTTCAGCGAAATGGGAGAGCACCGGGAACTCTGAAAGAACACTTCCAGAATTGACATAATCAGTACCTAACATGAACATAACACGAACGCAATCCGAACTCTAAATAACCTTTTCGCTTCCACTTTGATTTTAATTAATTTTTGTTTAAATCCCAACTTAATTTTTCGAACAATTTCTGAGTCCGCTGTGTTAACAGTATTACAAACACAAACTTCTGCTGGGTAGCTGGTATAAATTGACGAAATTAACCGAACAAGATTTTGCTGGTAAAGTTATGCTCGATTCCCGTTTCAGATGTTTCGAAGGGGAAACATCGGAGGAGCAGAATTTTCAAACCTCGCCAGACACACATCCTGGATGTACAAATTTGATCCCTCACACACACGCGCGTTCCCCTTTTTGTTCTCCTTTAAACGGTCCGCCGGAGACACGCGGAACGAGAGGAAATTGCCAGAAAATATTTGAGAGGGCTCCAGCCACGAAATTTTTGATTTCGCTGAACAGCGACGCAGCCTTCCGCCGCGTTAATTTTATTCTTTGTTCCAACCGTAAGTGCCTCGGCCAGAGAGGTGGATGCGAAACGAGGCGAGCGGGGGGGAAATTGCTTGTAGAGTATCAAGCGTGGAAGCGAAGCTTTCGATTTCGCCGGGGAAAAAGCTCTGGCTATCTCTGCCTCTTGTGTAAATTTTATTCCCTCCCCGCTATCCCCTTAAATAGTTTATTCGAGGATCCCCGAACGAGGGAAAATTGGCGGAAAATAGCAGGAACAGTTTAAAGAACGGAAACGACTCTTTCGTTCGTTCCGTTTTTTCCTCGTGTCTCGCGGAGATCGAAACATTTGTAGGATTTTTGTTTGTAGATTTGATACATTGTTGTTTGCTGTACTTGTAGGAATACGACAGAGTAAATGTAGATTTAAGAAAATGTGAACAATGCTCGAGTTGAACGATAATCGGTATCTAGATAGAACGTTTGGACTCGAGTGTTTCGAAGACGTGAAAGATGAGTACTTGAGAGAACTGAGCGGCTGAGGAATTTTGGGTAAACGTGACGGAATGCATCGAGTGAGAAAGGTTTAGAATTAGAAAGACAGGGTGTGAGTGTTTGGAAGAATATATGACGGGGAAAGAGATTGATTGTGAAGACAGAAAGAGTTTGACTGTGAGGGTCTTTGTTTGTAGATTTTATATATTGTTGTTTGCTGTACTTGTAGGAATGCGACAGAGTAAATGCGAATTTAAGAAAATGTGAAGAATGCTTGAGTTGAACGATAGCCGTGTGAAGGTAGAATGTTTGGACTCGAGTGTTTCGAAGACGTGAAAGATGAGCACTTGAGAAAACTGAGCGGCTGAGGAATTTTGGGTAAACGTGACGGAATGCATCGAGTGAGAAAGGTTTAGAATTAGAAAGACAGGGTGTGAGTGTTTGGAAGAATATATGACGGGGAAAGAGATTGATTGTGAAGACAGGAAGAGTTTGACTGTGAGGGTACAAAGAGTTTGACTGTGAGGGTCTTTGTTTGTAGATTTGATACATTGTTGTTTGCTGTACTTGTAGGAATGCGACAGAGTAAATGTGAAGATTGCTTAGGTTGAACGATAGCTGTGTGAAGGTAGAATGTTTGGACTCGAGTGTTTCTAAAACGCGAAAGAAAGGTTTAGAATTAGAAACAGAGGAAATGAATGTTTGGAAGAATATATGACGAAGAAAGAGTTTGACTGTGAAAGCAGAAAGAATAAGATTCTGAAAGCAGAAAGAGTATGATTCTGAACGTAGTAATTGCCAAGTTGTAAAGTCGTTAAATTGTTATCATTAAACTGTTCCAAATATATATAAATTAATAATATTCTAACCACTTCACTTTATATTATTCGCACCTGAGCCCTGTCATCTCATTCTACTAAATAAAAGTAAAGTAGAATTTTCTACAATATTTAGAGTGTATAAAGAATGAAGTGCAAAAAGCGTGGAGACAATTAGAAAGAAAGGAAATGAGTGTTTGGAAGAATATATAACAGAAAAAATGCGAGCACGTGGTAGAAATAGTGTGATCGGAAAAGAAGAAATCGGAAATAATATTTTTATTCATTTCTTTTATTTACTGACAGGTTGGTGAAACCATTGCCGTATATACAAAGAAATACAGAATTGTTTACATCTGTTGATACAGAGAACGAAAGTATAACAGAAGAGAAACATAATATGTTTTCGCTTTGTACAATGAATACAATTTTACAAGCAAACAGAAACTCAGCAACCGGAACGCGGTTTCGCTCGTTGACGGATTGATTTTTGATGCGTGACGGAGGCCCGATTATCCGCCGCATAAATGCGTGCCGGGCTATATATACATTTTGAATAACCAACAATCCGCGCGCGATTAACGAAAATATGGCAGCCGCGGAGTGTCGCGCGGCTAACGAGTCGCGTAACACGCATGTAATTGAAAACTAAATATTAAAACGACGTTAAGCAGACGTCGAATCGCGATTTAATGCGCGCGCGCGCGCACGAGTTAACCCCTTCGTCGAGTTCTCTTCACGTCCACCATCCCCCCCCCACCCCCTTCATCCCACCCTCGACTCCCCGTCAACCATTCGACTTTTCGTTTTCAAACGCGTCCAGCGAAACGTTTCGACGCGTCGATAAATATGATTTCGATTAACGCTTAACGTCGACTCGTCGATGCTTTTTAGAACGCTCCCGTCCATTTTATTTCCGTTGTTTCGGCGCAACTGCGTCCGGTTAATCGGGTCAGCGTGGAAGTTGCTGCGGTTTCGAGCGGATTCGCTTCGAGGGGGGTGGCGCGTCCGCTGCAATTCGATGTTTTCACTTATAACGGGTACTTCCGCGTCGCGCGTATTTTCCCGGGGAATCCAAGCGATATTGCACGGGCCGCAGAGACGTACGAAATTTTTGGCAACGATGAAAATTGATGGGAAGATCGGGTGAAAATAGTAAGGCACCAGGAATTAAATTGATTTTCGTGAAATTAACGCGAAACCGGTAAAGGTGCTTCCCGAGTTTCGCGCACCAGATTGGTTTCTGAATGCGTGTGCGAATGTTGAATGTTTGAAAGTGGAGGGATGTTAAAAAATTTTGTACTGAAAATTGTATTTCGAAGTATTAATTGGAACAATTTTGTAGCTTGATGAGTAAAGTCTGATGTATCCTGAGAGGGGGGAGCAATACTAGAACTATTGACAATTATAGTGTACTTATTTGCGTGGAACAGATCAAATTGAAAATTACATGTAAAGATGTTGAATACATAGAACACAAATCTTTATTTATATTTTCTGCAGAAAATTATAGTAAATTTTAGAAGTTTTACCATATTGATTTTATAAGGCTCCTATGAATATAATCATTGGTCATTTTGAGAGCTCTGGCAATTCTAGGGTTAATGTGCCTTTAACACTAGAACTATTGACAATTATAGTGTACTTGTTTGCGTGGTACAGATCAAATTGCAAATTACATGTAAAGATATTGAATGCATACAAACGAATTTTTATTTATATTTTTTGCAGAAAATTATAGTAAATTTTTGGAAATTTTACCACAGTGAATTTATAAGGCTGCTATGAATAATTACCAATTGGTAATTTTGACAGCTCTGGCAATTCTAGTGTTAATGTGCCTTTAACACTAGAACTACCGGCAATTATAGTGTACTTATTTGCGTGGAACAGAACAAATTGAAAATTACATGTAAAGATGTTGAATACATAGAAAACGAATCTTTATTTATATTTGCTACAGAAAATCAGAGTAAATTTTAGAAGTTTTACCGTAGTGAATTTAGAAAACTGCTATGAATAATTACTAATCTATCATTTTGACTGATCTGATAATTCTTGTATAGAAAAATTCAATTTTTAAAAATGTACGAAATAGCGAACTGTGCGAAAGTAGAATGTGCGAAAATCGGGGGACGCCTGTACAAAATTCTTGTCGAGATCGTGGGATTGGTGAAGGAGGTTAGGTGAAAATAGTGGAACATTAAGTCGTACGACGCTAAACGCTCTTCAAGGGACGCGCTAGGTCATCCAGGGTGTGTAATTGAATTTCAAGATCACTCGAAGGTCATAGGGATTAATTAACTGTAAAGATGTTAGGGTTATGGGTGCTTTGAATTAATCGTGTTAATATGGCGGTTTCAATAAATATTTGAACACCGGAGTACATTTATCTGAATGTTTACAACGCGGTAATTAATTAAAGCCAGCTGCATTCGATTCTCTATTTAATAGTGTTTTCCCCGCGACTGCAAAATGTTGACGTTGGAGAAATGAAATGTAAAAGCTAATGGAATAACATGGCGCTGAGCAGCGTGGTTGCCGCTAAATTGATTACTCGCGATAAATTGAACATCTCTGGATCCAAACTGCGTTAATTTCAACGAAATATGTATTTAATTTTTACGTCCCCTTAAATTCACGTACGCGCGAAAAATTGTACGGAACACGTTTTCCGCGGAACGCTATATTCCATTGCAAGGCGAAAGTTCAGTTAATCCGGGGAAAAAAAGAAGAGGAAGAAAAAACGAAACGGTGAAGCGAAAGAAAAGCCTGTGTCGCGAAGGTTAAAATCGCATGGGCATTGAATCCCTACAGATTTATGCGCTTTCAAAGAGAACCAACCGAGAAACCACGGTAACCGTTGGAATTAACCCTTTCACAGTGTAATAAAGTAACAGGGACCGGGGAAAGAACAACTCGGAAAATAATTACTCCTTTACGGTCAAAATTTCCGTCGTTTCTGAGGCCAGCCACAAAAGATACGCAATTTCAACTTGCACAGCTCGCACGTAATAAACTTCGATAAGTAGGTTGCAAACAGAGTGAAACGTAAAGCTAAGAATTAGTATCGCGTAATACCGAAAACGGGGTCAGATACGAAAAACCATCGAAACTGTATTATTTTGTTCCGAATGAGGAGAGCCGCTATTCGCGTTCGATTTACACGTCGAACTGCCCATTTATATTCCATGGCTTACACCTGCTCGATATTCCTTCCTTTCTAAATCGTCTTAACATACGGTACGCGTCCTTATTGCAATCGATCGCGACTGTAATTCTTTACCGGATACGTTCTAACATTACGTTTGCATAAATAACTATTGCGGTTTATAAGAAAGAATCGATGCACGATTAAAGGTATTAAGGTCACGTCGTCAAAGAATTGCGCAATCGGTAACACGCGTACTACAACAGAAGCATCGAACCCAGGATTCCGCACAATTTCACGCAGCGGCGCCCCATTTCCAATTCAAAAATTCCCCAGTGGCCAATCTCCCCCATCAGAAACCAACGGCAGCCCCTCCTCCTGCTTCCCGTCGCCGAGCCATCCTCGGAATAACAGAGATCCTCGCAATTAGCAGTGAAAGCAGCTGCTCGTTCCTGATCGTGCACCGTTGAAACCCACCACGAGCCTCGCCTGCGAGACGACTTCACTTCCGGTCAACGAGTCCGGATGACATTACTATTCCATGGTGTCCCGTGCCGCCCCCAGAGAGGAAGCGCAGAAAGGAGCACGAGGGAGACGTCGTACTCCTCCTCCTGGTCCTCCTCCTCTCTCCTCCTGTTTCTCTTCCTCCTCCTCCTCCTCCTCCTCCTGGTCCTCCTCCTCTCTCCTCCTCTTTCAGTTCCTCCTCCTCCTTTTCCCCCTCTCTTCCTCTTCCTCCACCTTCTTCTTTTCCTCCTCCTTCACCTTCTCCTATTCCTCCTCCTCTCCCCCTGCTCTTCTTCCTTCTCTTCCACCTTTTCTTCCTCCTCCTCCACCTTCTCTTTCTCCTCCTCCACCTTTTCTTCCTCCTCCTCCAACTTCTTTTCCTCCTCCTCCACCTTCTCTTATTCCTCCTTCTTTTCCTCCCCCTTTTCCTCCCCCTTTTCCTCCTTCTCCTGCTCCTGCTCCTGCTCCTGCTCCTCCTCCTCCTCCTCCTCCTCCACCCCCTTCCCCTCCTGCTCCTCGTCAGCGTTCACCGGGGCCACGTCTTTGCCTTTTGTCTCGAAATTACGAGCGCGAATAATGCTCAGCGACGGCGAACGACGGCTCGTGGGAGGAACGAAGGGGCGAAAGGTGGGTTGAGAGCAAGGTTTGACGGAGGTTGGCGAGGGGGGAGGACGAAAGAATGGAGAGTGTTAAAGGGTTCGCCGCAAGACGAACTTTTCTACCGCGATCCGGTCATATCTGCATTGCAGTGCGAGACGCGCGTTCGGCGTGGATAAGGGGGTGAGGAGGGGCCGAGGGGGGTGGGGGGTTGGATAGGAGGGAGGAGGAGGCGACGGCAGGGCCTCTTATTTTGTTGCAGCGAGGTGCGACGACGGGGAAAATGAGTGCCTCTGATAATTAAACCCTCGGCCCGTGGAAAGAGAAAAGCCCGGCCGTTTTTGTTGCCGGGAATTTTGATTAATCGTACACAGGAAATTAAACGCGCCTGCGAGCCTGATACGCAACGCTGGCCCCGCGCGGACAGGCGTTATAAAATATATACACCCTCGTTCAGAAGCACCGGGGCGGTATCGATGGTGGGTTCCGTTTAAACGGATGACAGATCGCACGGATTGTCGAATTTTTACCAGTGTTACGGGGGCATCGTGCCGGCAAAAATATTGAAATACGTGCCACCGTAGAGTAGAGAACGCTGAACGTACCGTAGACAGGGCCGGCGTTACCTTTTGCGGGTTCAAAAATTTTGTGGGGCCTGAATACACATTCGAATGTGAATACACATTTTAGCATCCATAATTCGATTTCAACGGGCAAAAAATTCAATGAAAGTACAAAATCTGTAATCATATATGATTTTTGGAAAAAACTCTATTGATATAGTTTAATTTCTCTAAAAATTGCGTTTCTCTGAAAGCGCGTGGATTTTTTTTATCTAAAGTAGTTTCCAGGATATGAGGACTTTATGGAGTTACACTGAACTTTGATGATTTTTGTCACTCCTTTAAACCGAACCATTGTGAATGTATTGTGCCTGTTTATGGTATCATCATTCTGTAAAAAGTTGTAATTAAAATTGGTGTTTTTTAATTGGGTAATTTTCGTAGACCGTGGGCCGGGTTCCGGCGAACGCTCTGAACCTGCCTTGCGCCGGCCCTGACGGTGGATAAACTGAATTGCTGTAGAGTAGAGCTGCTGAGAATACTAAAATTACGATAGCACTGTTAGAATAATTATGCAAAATTTTGTGATTAAAACGTGAATTATATCCACCGTTTTATTATATCGAACAATCTTTATTCTATATTGTTATTTATCACTTTAGATTAACCCTTTGCACTCGAGAGGTGACCGTTAGTCGTTAATGATACTAACTTCAAAAATTTTCAAATTCGAAATATTTACTACGATTCACGTATATTAAACTTCATTTAGTTTTGTTAAGTCGTATATTAAAATTTGTTTGGTGGAAAACAAAAAATTTGACCGGTCGTGGTAGGAATAATGTTAAAGAAATTAATTGTCGAACAACTTCTGTGGATCATTCTATCGATATCCTTAGTTTTTCATGTGATATCCAACGTTTTGGATTATAAATAGCCACCACACGTGTACAATCGTTCAGCAGATGAAATTTTTAATTATTACGCTATTAAATACGTGAAAAGGTTTAACGTTCGTTGTGCAGAGTTTCAAATTAGATGGCAGTGTTTGAAAAGTTTTAATTATTCTCTAACGACCCCGCGGATTTGCTCGATTTTTCTCAAACGCGGGCCCTAATACCTTTGAACGGGGGTGTGTGCACTTCAATAAAGCTACTTCATTTCCGGGGCTAAATATATTATTCGCAGGCCGGAGATAAAAACGTTGCGGCGCTTTGCCTTTCTTCCTGGCTGACTTTGTATCCTTCCTCTCCCCCTCTATTCCAGTTTCGCTCTCTTTCGCCTCGTTTCTCTCTCTCTCTCTTCCACCCTTCTTTCTCCCTGTTGCCCTGCAGAGGACGCTTTCTTCTTCTGTTTCACGGGCGAATTTATAGTTCCGCCCCGGAACCACACCGCCATCCCCTTTCTATCCCCCCTTTTCCTAACAGGTTCACTTAGCCACAGTTCACGCGGGATGCTTTATGCACTTCGTGGAGAGAATTTAAAAAAACATACTAACCGTCGCGGCCTACGAACGGCAAAGCAGAGTCGCCTGGAAGTTCTGGCGAGAGCTTAAGGGCAAGCAAAGGAAGCTTATCGCTTTCTCATTCGATGGTGAATTCGTCTTAGCTACGTTCTTGCAATCTTTGACGCTTGTTATAAGGTATGCACGACGAAAAACGTTATACATAACAACATAGCAATGTACAATAGTATGCTAAACACAAGATACGATCGATGTAGAAACCTTTGGTTTAACGCGTTCGTCGCCCAGCGTGATTCGGCTGAGTTTCTTGCTGGGCCCAAATCTGATTGCATACAAAACTGGGGTAAAAAAATATGAAAACAGCAAAAATTTTAAATTTTTATTTTTATTTTATGTATTTTATATTTATACATATATTACACTTTAATGCTTATTCCATTGAATTCCTTTCAAAATTCTAATTAAAAATCCTATTTAACTTTAAGAAAAAGGGTGTCACCCACATATGGGTGACGTGGCGACGAACGTGTTAATAGTATATAACTTAATAGCGTAATCTTTCTTATTTTTATTTAGTGGAGCGAGAGAGTAGGGCTTAGGTGTACGTAACACAAAGTGAAGTGAACTTAGATAATACTAAAATATATTTATTTAATTTAATAGTAACTATTTAACGCGTTCGTCGTCCAGCGTGATTCGGCTGAGTTTCTCGCTGGGCCCAAATCTGATTGCATAGAAAACTGGGGTAAAAAAATATAAAAACAGCAAAAATTTTTATTTTTTATTTATATATATTATACTTCAATGCTTATTCCATTGAATTCCTTTTAAAATTCTAATTAAAAATCCTATTTAACTTTAAGAAAAAGGGTGTCACCCACATATGGGTGACGTGGCGACGAACATGTTAAGGTTGACATGAGTAAAGGTATATTTGAAAAAAAAAAATTTCTCCTTCAGGGAACTCGCGTGTCTGTAATACTAGGTGTCATTCAAACGTGACACAAAAGACGCGATAAAAATCTTACAAACGCGATTAGCGTTTAAAAATATTATTAATTTCATTTTTACAATTATACTGAAATCAATCAGTAATCCACCAATTTCTATACTTTCATTTATAATACCACATAATTTGCTGCGCATAATTACTAGATTTTAAATAATTAATGTTATGAAAATAAGAAACTAATTTCTTTTCAGTATCTTAATACACTCACATTTTTATGATATTTAAAGAAGACCTCCCCGGTTACCTACTAAATAAATGAATAAATAAATAAATCATACTCGTTCTTTAACCAGTAATAATTAAGCGTTTGATTAATTAGCAATTCCTCTAAATTCTTTATGTATTATAATTAATATTATTCAACGTTATTCTTCTAAATTCTTTATGTATTACAATTAATATTATTCAACGTAACTTATTATTTTTTAAAAGTAAACAAAAACTGGAAACCCCACTAAAAACACTTTTTCCAAAGACCAGTCATTCCGACCGGTTTCGCTTCGAAACAGATATATTCGAACGGCTGTTAAATCTAGCGTTAAAAGAACATTAAATTGTAACCAAATCAATACGCATCATCAGCCGTCGCCCATAAACAAATTTATCGGCCATTGATAGAGAGGACCGATAAAACCGGTTCGAAAATCAGAGATCGAGCTACGATATGAAATCACGAGCTGATCGATGCCGAAAATTGGCGGGTCCCGCGAATGATCCGTAACTAATGTCCGTCGATCAAACCGGAAACGTTAAACAGTCCCCCCTCTCCCTCCCGCGCTCGTCCCAGCGGGCGCTTTAATTTATCACGGCATTAAAGCGGAAATAATACCGAGCCAGCTTGTTTTGCTAAATTATACCACGTATAAATCGGCATGATAAGCTTGTTTGCCTTAGGAAACGGTCCGGAACCCTCGCTTCCGGTTAATTTCGCGCGGCCATGTTGTCTGGCCGCGGAATTACGATCCTTCCGGCGATAAAAAGGAAAGGCGGAAAAAAGGAACGCGAAAAAGAAGGATATGGAAGCTGAAGCGAGGTGGTGAGGGGGGTGGAGGAAGGGGGAGGGGCTGTTAAAAAGAAAGAAGAGAGGGGGGAGGGGCGGCACGCTTTTATTCGATGCGTTATTTTCACGCCGCCACCTTTTCAAACCGCTCCCGGTTTTTTCGGCTGCTCGCTGCTCCTTTTCGGTTGTCGCTGCGTCGAACACGAAAAGGAACACGAACCGGGGCCACGTTTTCAAGAATCACAGCCTGTTTTAACGAACCTGTTGATATAGTCCCTCGTGAGAAAATTTTGTTCCCGGGGTCGTGCAAACACGCGCGCGACCGCGCCGGATTCCATGAATAGAATGGATTACAGAAGCGTATGCACACGTGCTTGTTAAATTTCGAACACTTTTCAGAACGGAATGAACACGTTCGACGCCAAAAAAATGTCAATCGTTTTACACGTGTCGATTGCCGTTTTCGCGTTACGCTTTAAAAGCTGGGCAGTGCTCGTTGAATTTTACTGTTCGATGATCAAAAGGATAAATTTTAGAAATTGTATGAGTATTTTATTAATTAAAATTTATTTTATTAGCGTATTGGGTTGGAGGGAAAGTTCTGTCGTATTTTAAAT
>JAOPTO010002183.1:323605-338113 GCA_033822845.1 Tetrapedia diversipes | reverse complement strand
CCTCTCTTTCTTCCTTTCTCTTTCTCTCTCTACATTAAAACTTACACGTTACTAGGATTGCTGTTATCACCACACATATATTGTTTCTTTTTTTTATCGCTGTTCACTTTATCAATATCGTGCATATACAAATCACACGGATCATACTTCGCTACACTCATTCCACAATACGAACTTTAATATTTATTCATACGTTTATCATACACACTCCATACTCATCCTTTCATACAAACATTCTTTTTCATATCCCTCACTCTATGATAACCACACATTCTATGATTCCACCACAGAATCAGTAACAGATACATAATCGACGGAACAAATATGGCGAGGTCGTAACATTGGTTAAAACTCAAAATAAAAGTGTTACTAATGTTCTAACTAATGCGGAAATGAAAATATTGGGATCTAGATCTTTATTTAGGGTTGTCCGATGTGTTTATTGCGACGGTAGAGATTTGAATGAACCATTTCAAAACGTAACTGTAATTAATTCCAGCTTGTATATAAATATACAGTTCTCATATCGGTATATTTGAGTCGGTGATTGTGAAAATGATGCGAGTCAAAAATCATTTTCGGAATTGATGCCTTCACTTTCTGTGATTTGGCTCTTTTCCATACGATATGATTGATAAAATAAGTTCTTTGCCACTTTCATAATCATCAGCAGTACATTTGTTTAATTTACCGAATTAATGTGAGTAAGGAATTTTTTAATTTGTAAGAGCACTTTGTTTTCTTAATTAACTACGTTTTGATGATCTCAAATTAAAATTTTCTATTTTTATATATAGCATACCTATTAATTAACACAGAACAAGAGTTCCATTTATTCTGTTATTTCCGCAGCTTCGGTAAATTTATATAAATATTCCAAATCTCTACCTCTAACTTTGCTATGGTTTCGAGGCCATTTTTAGCCCGCAACTTATAATTAATCCCTCAACGATTACCTCCATGTGCCGTACTAGCTTCCACTTCTTCACATACCTCACGTCATTTCGATTTATTCTTACTTTATCTCTCTAAGCTCAGGTTATACTCATTTATGTAGCAAAAGCTGAGTTACCTAGTTTCCTTAAAATTCGATAATTAGTAAACAATCTTTTTCATGATAAGATTTACTTGCATTTAAGACTCATTCTCTATCGTTGAGAGGTTCAAGACATTATTAATAAACAGATGTCCCTCTTTCTCAATTTTACTTTAAAAATCCAGCTTTTCTGCTGCTCACTCGTTTCCCTCCAATGAAACAAAAACGCGATTGATCGAAAAAGGTTCTGAGATTATAGCAAGATTAAATTTTTCTTCATCGTTGCATAGGTTTCCCGAGAACAATTTCGCTGTTCACCTTCGGCAACCTGTTGTAATTTATTCCACGGTCCAGTAAGAGCATTTCACAGGCGAACTCAGGCGATGATCCACAGGTGAACGATCAAAGGATGAGCGGAGAGGACAGGATATCGCTGCGGCAGGAAGAAGAACGCTCCTCGCCACGGGACGACTTGCGAACCAGCCAAAATTCCTCGTTTCGTTGCCGGTGGACTATTGCTTCAGCTTTCTACGTGTCTCGAATGCCTGTACAACGTCTCGTCCGCCGTCTTCGAAACCGATGTTCCGGCTCTTCGCTGCTTTGCACATTGGTATTCCCCCTATTTCCGGTTGGCTGAAAGTACGTATTCATTGGCCGTGAGCACTGTTCGCAAGGTACTCTCGCAAGAAGCTCTTGAGCCTTTTATAATCTGTATACGAGCCATTCGCGGACAAATGTTTGCAATGAGGAGTTTTTAAATACCTACAGTAGCGGACAAAAATTTAAGACCAAGGGGTCAAAGAAAATAAATTAATCAATTAATAAGAAATAGCACGATAAATAAAATTCGTATTTTATGCTAATCAATAAATAGTGTTCTACCATAATGACTGTAACGGCTGGTCGTACAAACAATAACAGCACTCAACGTGCACACGGCTAGCGTGGTTTATAACTCGCGCGGCAGGAAAGCTATTTTTAAGGAAACCTTTTTAGATTCTTCCGTTCGCATGATTCTTCGAATGGCTGTTTAGAGATTATCTCAATAGCAAATTGCGGGCGTCATAAGCCAAGGATTTCCGTAAAGAACGAGGTACAAGGCCTAACGGCTGAAGACTGCGGGCCTTGGCATAACGGCCTCCCTAGAAAATTTCGCTGTATTGCTAAACTGATGCGATAGAGCGCACTCCCCCACCTAATCACTTTGTCCTTCCTAAAAGTAACCCGCGTAGGGTGCAAGGAAGCGATTAGGTAAATGAATAGCCCTGATTCGTTAACACTTTGCCGTCCGGCCCGTTTGTAACTATTTCTTCGCTTGACGCCGGCAGAACTGATCGTGTTACTTCGCTTGTCGCCGGCTGTTTTTGGGGAGATTGGGAAATGATTTAATTTCAAGTTTTACTAATCTCATCGGTAGTTCTCACGAGTTTTCAATCAAAATTCAATTCAGAAAATGACATATACAGGGTGTTAATCTACCTCTGGGCCGCAATGAAATGGGGGGTTCTAGCCGGTAAAATAAGACGAAAATCAAGAGTGACGAAATGTCGTTAAACGCTTCGTTAATTAATTATTAGCAGTTAAAGATTGCCCCAAATCAGCCAATCCGCTGCAGCGCCGTCCGTTGGGCTCGCCGCGCACAGGCGAACCCAGGACCGTATCAACATGTGTTACAACGCTTACCTCGTGGGGCGCAGAAAAACTTGTTTGTCACTCAAGAGACGGACGACACAAAATCAAAACTTCGGTCACCTTCCAAAAAGTATTCAATGATCGTTGAATAGCATTAAACCTACTTACTCGCAAAATCGACAAGAGCATGTCAGAACTCGCCCATTGGGATTTCCGAGTAAAGAGGGTTAATGATCTCTTAAAGCAGATAGTGTACTGCTTAAACGTGAAGCACCCACAAGTATTCAAATCGCGATTGTCTCTTCCGCGAATATTTATTGAATATTACACTTGCACCGCGACTATCCCGTCCGCAGTGTCCACAAAGAGGTACACAACACACGTGCACGAATCAGTCATAATTTATATCGCCACTAAAATGTATTATTTTCTCTCTTCTTTTGCACTCTCACGACAACACCACATACGTGTGGCACAAACACGCTCACAATTATATTTTATTTAAAACTAAATAAAAAAACTGTTATTTAAAAGAAATTAACTGTAATCAGGAACGATCTAAAAAAGCGTTTTAAAAAAAGTCGAAAAATAATTCCGCTACAGAACAACAACAGAACCAAATGACGACTGACGAATACACGGGAAGAAGGATTCCTTTGCGATTGCGTTGGAGGACTGATATTCTTTTGTCATCGACCGCGTTCGATCGCCACCAGAGATCAGTCGTTAACGAAACATTGTATTGACGTGTGGTTTATTTTCTCGTCGTGTGATTTTATCGCTGAGTTCACTACGAGTGCGTGATACATGTGGATAGATAAATTTGAGAAACGCTTTCTTAGTTTTTCTTTTACTGTGTTTGAATTTGAATAATAGAAATATTACGAAAGCAAACATTAACCGAAAAAACAGCTTTCTCTTTCTGAAGGGTTTCTTCCAAAAAATCAAGCCATATTTCGCAATTTAGAAAGCAAGAAAACGTTAAAATACAATCATAAAGGATCCGGATTGGGTTATAGGAATTTCGACCACTGCGTTTCCCAGTCTCATGACAAAACTCGTGAAGTTCGGTTTCAGTTGCACCTTCCTGGTGTTGTACAGTTAATTTCTTTTAAATAAGAGCTTATTTTATTTTATTTTAAAAGAAATATAGTTGTGAGTGTGTTTGTGCCACACGTATGTGGTATTGTCGTGAGAGTGCAAAAGAAGAGAGAAAATCATACATTTTAGTGGCGATATAAATTATGACTGATTCGTGCAGGTGTGTTGTGTACCTCTTTGTGGACACTGCGGACGGGACAGTTGCGGTGCAAGTGTAATATTCAATAAATATTCGCGGACGGGACAATCGCGATTTGAATACGTGTGGGTGCTTCACGTTTAAGCAGTATACTATCTGCTTTAAGAGATCATTAACCCTCTTTACTCGGAAATCCCAATGGGCGAGTTCTGACATGCTCTTGTCGATTTTGCGAGTAAGTAGGTTTAATGCTATTCAACGATCATTGAATACTTTTTGGAAGGTGACCGAAGTTTTGATTTTGTGTCGTTCGTCTCTTGAGTGACAAACAAGTTTTCCTGCGCCCCACGAGGTAAGCGTTGTAACACATGTTGATACGGTCCTGGGTTCGCCTGTGCGCGGCGAGCCCAACGGCCAGCGCTGCAGCAGGATTGGCTAATTTGGGCAATCTTTAACTGCTAATAATTAATTAACGAAGCGTTTAACGACATTTCGTCACTCTTGATTTTCGTCTTATTTTACCGGCTAGAACCCCCCATTTCATTGCGGCCCAGAGGTAGATTAACACCCTGTATAAATAAATGTAAAATTTCTTTGTTTTATATATTTCTTTATTTACATTTTCTTTGATACTTATTTAGTATTTCTCTTTTAAATGATACGAAGCAAAACAATCACCAACATGTAATGCAACTCCACACGACCTGCATATCAAATTTGTTGTTTTTTTTTTCTTGTTTTTGGTACATACAACGCAATTTCTTCGTTTTCGTTTATTGCTTTCGGAAATGAATACTAACTGGTGACGTATATAACTTATTCCATTTAAGTAAATTAGCAACAAAACCCCACAGATCATCAATGAAATGCAAGCGATACTAATGTGCTGTCGCCGGCCACTTTTTTGCGCAAAACACCACTGTGGTGTCGCCGGCCGTCGAGCGATACTTCACGAACAACACCACTGTGGTGACGCCGGACGGCATAGTGTTAATACCGGAAATATGGAATTGACTAATCAAGGAAAATTCAAAGAGTCGCGGAGGTACGGAAGGCGACAAAAACGCCAGTATGGTTTGAAAGAGTGTGCCGTGTGGTCGCGAAGTAAATAAGAGATAACGAGTACGCTGTAATTTGCGCAGCAACACTAAAATACGCATAAATAAAGTAATCCCTTCACGACGATAAAAATAAGTATATGAATAATATTTGCATTTCATAAAACTGTGTTTTACATTGTCCTGTCGTCTTAAACTAAATAATCAACGTCCCTCTTAATCTTTCGCGTATCTACGCGAACCTGCTGCTTTTCTGAGCACACCATTTTGACGACTGCACAGTATTACAATACCAGATTGTTCCGTCCTACGGAACAACAGTGGGAAGATTCCATTGTCATATTTATGACATTAGCGTGCCGGTACTGCTATATTTGAAGATTAAAATGTTTTAGCCTTTTTGCCTTTTTTCTCGAACTCTCTTAACGTTCGTAGAGGGACAATAATCTTGATTTTCGAGTCACCGTAATTCTTCAGTAGCAAAGAGCGTATCATAAACAAAAGACTTCCGAAAGGCTTTGCGCCCAACCGGTATCCACATTTGAGAGGTACCCGGGTACGGAGGAAATTTGTCCCTTGTTGTTAAACTTCAGGAAATCATCCCGCTCCAAGTGGCTCGCCCCCCACCCTCGTTCTCGAAACGCGTGCTAAGGGCACAGGAACGGGGGTTGGTAACACTCAGGGCATACACTGATTGGAGTCTTGATTTTTTGACCAATTGGCGTATCGTCTTGAGGTATGAAGGAGTGACCAGTCGAACTCCTCCATATAAAAACTGAGACATTTCAGCTCCGCACGTATATACGGAAAATTCGTCGCATTCAATTGTAACATCAACATTCGGACGTAACTACACGGAGTCTTTAACACGTTCGTATCTAAGTACATCAGTTGGTACTATTCTACATGCCAACTGTCGGACGTCTATAAGCACATCGTTCGGTGCGTCATTGTCTTCGCAAACGCCCAATATTAATTTGACGGACGATAAAGCGTAATCCTCCTTCATACGAACATTCATTCATTTTTGTCTGGTGCATTCGAGACAGACAGTTGTGCATACAGATGAATTACAGTGTTTTGCAAAAAGAATTTTGTGTAGGAGAGAGCACTTACGCTGTCGCTCAAAAGTTTGGAATTGAAATTGCAGCACTTTAGCAATTTCTTAGCGTTCCCCGGTTCCCTTCTCGTTCAAGCAAGCCGCGTTTCCGTCATCCCTCGTCAATTCTTGTTCCATTCTTCGCCCAAGAAGCCGGACAGAGCTCTCGAAGCTCGCTCTTAACGCGAAGCAAAAATCAAGGTGCTTTCCTTGCTGCGGACAGCACTTGCATTCCATGGCCGTTCCATTATGTGCCACGCACGTGGTCGGCAATTAAGGAAATAAAGAAAGCTTCCGGAGTGGAAAGCTTCCGGCAGAAGGTAATTGAATCTCGTGGTTCCTGGAAAATTTTTAGCAGTGGAAGATGAAACGGTGACGAAATGTGAGTTTGCGTATTATAAGTGAAGCTGAGTGAAATAGGTACAGCTACCGGCTAAGATAAATATTTTTCTTCTTGTTCATTGTCAGGATGGTGTCAAGAGACTTCCACTACGAGAGCTGTCTATTATTAATTCAGGCATCTTTGGAGTTATTTTAAAATGAATATAAGTAATGAAAAATATAAAAATCGACTAGTAAATTGTTTGAATAACTGTGTTAAAAATGGTTAGGCATTCCTTCTGCAGTAATACTGAAAGTTTAAGAATGTCTGCCTGAAATTATGTAGGCAGTCATTGATTTTAAAGAATGTTTCACAAGATACTGAATAACTTTGTTGGTTCATACTGCTTAAGGAACATTGGTTTATTTTATAATTTTCTTCGTATTTAAGTTTTGTCTGATTATTTCTGATACTTCCGTTTTCGTTTAGTATTTCGAAATGAATATAACTTTGGTGTTGAAATTTATATAATTTATTAACGCGTTTGTTAGCATATATGCAATTTGTCAATGTAGCAATTGCAATTCATTAATGTGCATATAATCTAATAATTTAATCTATTAATATATATTATTATGAGTTCGTAATTTATTTATTATTCTACCATCTATAAGTTATTGACATAATTTAATGTTATTACATTAAATCATATTAGGTATATTAAAAGATTATTGGTTCAAATACATTTATTTTCGACACTGTATTTGAAATTAAATACAGATAAATGATTATGTCTGTTTGCGACCGGGGCACATACGACAAAACGTTGTTTATAATTTACAAACTTAAAGAGTATTACATGAAAAAATATCGTTTTACGTTTTTCAATCATACCGCGACTGTAATTGTATTTTTATTGAAAAACATGAAAAATATGGAAACTAATTACCTTATTTTACAAAAATCATGTTGCGTTCGTTGCAAGTATAATCAATTATGTAAATACGATTAATCTATTCAATGTTTGCGAAAATGAACAATTTATGTGCGACAAAGTAAAACTAATGGACTGTTTCAAGTCGATACATTTAATTTAAAAGTGAATATTCAAACAACATTTAAATTAAATATTATGAAACTGTTTTATATTACGTTTTCGTCTTAAACTTACGTCTAATTTCGTATTTATTGCTTATAATTTTTATTTATGAATAATGTGGAATTATGAATATTGATATTATTACTCGTGCAATAGGTGGAAAGCAGATTACAGAGTCCGGTAAACACAGAAATTAACGATGCGATTGATTTTTATTCATAAGGATTATTAATTCGTCGTTTAGTTCGTGTCACGTTGGAAAACGTAAAAGAGGACGAATGTTCAACCTGTCGTACGGATTTCAATTAAATTTATACAACCTTATTAACAACACTGCCGTCAACGCTCTGATGAATATCGCGCAACCGATGATAATTCATTGAAATCAAATCGGAAAGATAAATATTCATATTCGCCGATCGCGTGATACGAATTACGATCGACTGTAAACTTTCAGTTCGTCCAATAGCATTGACGTTCCTTCGAACCTTAGTGCACTCTGTCCTGTTTACTTCCGGTATTAATCTCACTTGGCGAGTATTTGCAGAAGTCGTAGTTTCAACGGAAAATGAAAATCACACAAGTGGAACATGATCAATTACGTTCTTCCGTTCCTTTTTTCTTATAAAAGACCGATTCGAGGGTTCCCGACAAAAACGAGCCTCTCGATTTTTGCTGCTTTTCTGAAAGAGCGGAAATTCTTTTTTTGACAAATCTCGAATTTTCGAAACGAAATATTCATTGCGACGCAAGGTTGCTGTTGGTGTCAACGGTCGAACTGAAATAAAAAATCGCGGACCTCATGAGTGAAGTTGATTCTGATAAAATGTTCCCACATCAAGTTGACATAATAAATTGTGTATTCTTATTCAAACTGAATACTTTTTATCCGATAAAAAATGCGAACAAATGGTATATTTAGAAAATTCAATATTGTAGAATAAATGTTCTTAAAATTATTTATTATTATTAATATGAATAATGACAAAAATATACGGTATACAGTAAATTCTAATTCAACTCTGCCACGCAACTCTATGTTTAATCTTCAGCTCTTTTTACGACTCTACAATTTAGTTTTCTATTCAACACTGATCCTTAAAACTACGATACTACAATATTCTTTCTCCTCTGTTATTGATGAAGTAATGTAGAACGATTAACTTTTTATTGCCATACTCTGATAAAATAACAATCTGGTCGATGGCATTAGTCATTCAACAGTGGCTGTTCCGGTAAATATCAGCTTCGAAAACGCTTGTTTTTGCAGAACCGATCAATGTCTATTCAATAAAAAATCAGGACCGAGATCGACTTGCTTCTCACTGCTAGAACGAAATATTATCCAGAAAATCGAACAATTTTAAACGCCACGTTTTTATTGCGATCGATTTCAAAGCTCGAAATGCTCTTAACAAATCCCATATTACCACAGTTGTTCCTTTATTTCATTTTGAATTGGATATCTGTTTCTCTTGCTCTCTAAAAAATTTAAACGAAAAAAGGAATCGATTATCAATTATTCGTAAGTTAACCAATTTATGTTTCCATTGGAAATTAGTTCCCCGAGTATTTATTTCTGAGATTGATCTTAAATTTTCGTGTACCTTATTAAATTGACTAAAATCTTTCCAAAGCGTACATAAATTTACTGTATGCGTGCATGCAAGCACTTGGTAAATTATATTTCTTTGAACTTATCATGCTACCTGGTTTTATAAAGCTTATATTTTTAGACTTGTCGAGTTGTTCCCCTTTTCAACTGCTTCGTATTAAAGTATTTCTTTCTAACTCTCTGTGTTATGATTTTTTTTTTAGTGACCACGCATTTTGGTGTTAATTTTAAATTTATATCGAAGTGTTAAAATGTTGTACGTAATTTCTATTTGATAATCTTCGACTACATGAGTTGATACTGTGGTTCAAATTAAAGTCGAATTTCATTATAAACATAGCGCGTCCTTTATTGCAGTGGGTTAAAGATTCTTTCGTATATTAATTGTGCAGAATTTTGATTTAATAAAATAAATATTTGGAATCTTATTTTGCTACGTTCGCTAATAAATTACGGAAGAATCAACAGCAACGAAGATGTCAGATCTCAAACTTTTACTAAACATCATAAAAGCCGGTCATATATAGGCATATTGAAATTCAGCTGACCTTTTTACACGGCAAAAGCATGACAAATGAAAGAAAATTGTGTAAAAGAGTCGTGTAAATAATGATTAACAAAAATGTATAAAACTTGTTTTAATGGACATGCATTAAACAAAAGGTAGTTTGAAATATACAAATGTACACAGTAAAGCATTTTATTCAATTATTACAGTTCAATTGTTACAAAAATCGTGTACCTGTGAATAAACCAGGTTAATGGAAATCGTATGACAGTAAAGTTATGTAAAATAATGTGATTAAAAGTAAAGCCTGTCATTATGCCACAATTAAAACCGGAAACTAATCAAAACGAATTTTACCTAAAGCCTTCTGTCAATACTAGATTCGACTTAATTCTACAACTAACTGAAAGCTACTAATAAATATCAATATCGTCTAATATTCATTCGGTTAATAATAGTTTTGATCTACCATTTACGACACACTTCTTACTAAAGTAAAATATTTTAAACTGTTATGACATTTTTAATTGCAAAGCTTCCCGGTTTTAAAGGGATCGCTTCGATTCCGTTTGCAAGGAGAGTGACGCATTTCTAGCTACAGTTATAAAAAGAATTTCTAAAATTAATTAATTAAAACTAATATCAATCAGTTATGCTTTCCTTTCCTTCACCTTTCCCTGACATATTTTTATGCTCTTGAAAGTTCTGCCGTCATTCTGAAGTTAATGAACTGAAAATTAAAACTGGTAATGTCAAACATGCGAATTAGAAATAGTACCCTTCGGATAATCTAATTTATTTAATCTGCAATAGATCATGAATGCGATTTATATAATAGCAAAGTAGGAAGTTAATCAACAGATAATTTAAACGTCGTTGAAGAGGAACTTATTTAGGTTTTCCTGTCAGAGTTTCAAATTAATCAGAAATAAATGTGATTAAGATAGATTCCTAAAATAGCTTTAAGGAAAATAGACGCTTTCAAAGGGCACTCCCTTCAAACGATGTGCCGATTTCTTATATTGAACATGGAAGACTAGCGGCGCGGAAGAGAAAGAGAAAGGAGCGGTGGAAAAATGGGGCAAGATAAAAGGGGGAGGAAGTGCACCGAAATGACGAACTTTTCCCCTCACAACTTTCCGAGATACCGATGCAATAACGTGGAATAAGACGTCGATCGTACGATCCTTCCCTAAAAACTTTTCTCGCTTGTTCAATGACGACACGTTCAAACCTCTGAATCGTTTAATATTGGGTCAATGCATACATTCATGTAACATTACTTCTTTTCTCACAAGGTGGAACTGGTGATATTTATCGTGGATCATTTCTAATAATAACATTGTTAGGATATCAGAACACTTGTAAGAAAGGCACTTTCTTTCTTTGTTTACAGTTCTGAAGTGTTCTGATTATTTGTAAACTTTATCAGGCTTGGACACTTCGACATTAAATCTTTTCTTTATTGCCTCGTTAGGCCAAGGCGAAAGTTGAGCTGGAGACAAAATCAGTCAAACCTCCGAAGGATACACTTAGATAATAAATAGATTCAAAATACCAATGGTTTGTCCAGTTTTTTTTATCTATTACGGAGGCGACACTACATACGCCTGAGATTCACGTACTGCTCTGAATCATACAGATGAGCATGATCTATGATTCCTGTACAAAATCATTCATGGACCAAGTAAGAATTCTTCTATTCTAGCACTGGTGCATTTTAACGCTCCCTACCTATTTTCAGGCCTACGCTATATAACGTAACATTCAGTAACAATGATCCCCTAAATAAAATCTGCCGTGCATCTAATGCCTATACAAAGAATCTTGGTGTCTTTGCGCAAAATATCAATTCTTTGAGAACTGAACACTATAAGTTATTTTACCGACCTTCATTTTATCACTGTCGATTTAATTGTAATTCTAATTCGATAAAATTATTACTATAATTATTATTATTAAGAATATAATTTTTTGTAAATTGGGTATTTATCCGTATGTAGAAATAAATAAATAAATAAATAAAAAGATACATATCAGAAAAGCGCTAACGCTTGGAAGAACATTGTACGCAACTACCTCGATATCAGAGAGAAGGATCCTGTTAGTGTTAATGTTTAAAAAAACGTAGAAAGATTCTACGAAACTATCATAAATGATTGCTATTTATCAACAAAACAACGTAAAGTTTGCGTAAAGTTTACGATGAATCATTTAAAATTACAACACGATCAAAGGACACGATCGTTTCTATGAGTCGAAGGCGGTTCGACGCGCATCGAACAATCCGTCATTTTGTCTGACGGGGATTGCATAACCAACCCTGCATACCGCACGTTTGATCTCTACGAGGTCAAACATTAAGCTCCGCGAGGCAGAGATTGCCAAGGTTCCCGCAAATCCTGTTTCCGTGATTCTACGGGCAGGGATTCGAATCGAATAAAGGCAACAATTTCTCGGTGTATAAAGGATAACAATAATTCCCCGACGACCGAAACTTTGTCACTATCAACCGAGACAACCGCAAACGACACCGTTCCAAAGGCTAAGGCCTCGTCCTCGCCAATTCCTCGACCACAGCCAGTTTCGCTTCCGTCCGCAGTTACGATAGCTTCCTCGATCCATCCGCGCTGACCACGCATCGCTTCCTCATTAACTTTGTTCTCGATTAAACGCGACACTTCCGTTTGTCAACTTGGAACGATCATCGATCAACGTCCAATCGAATATCGAGCCCAGCGTCCTCGAGAATGGCGATTGACTCAGGTAGCTAAACTGTTAGGCTTAAGCAAGTAAATACTTCGAGTTATCTCTCTACGCCTGAATCCAACGCCGTTACGGATAAAATGAAATTCAATTATTAACTGTACGGATAAGGATACCTAAATAACACGAACTGATTTTTCAGCCTATTACAATTACTTAATAACGATAATGTGGTAATGCGTAGATTTAAGGATTAGCACAGGCGCCCTTTGACTTTCGCACACAATTGGTTCCTGCAAGTGTGTAAATGTGCGAAAGTAGAGGGATATAAAAAAATATACACCAAAAACTGTGTTTTAAAGTATCGATCGAAACAACATTGTAGTCTGATGGCTAAAGTCTGTTGTTTCCTGAAAGGGGGCCCAGTAGCCTACTCGACTCACGATGTCGCCTCAGAGGGGACATGCGACCGCAAAGGCTTAAAAAGTTAAATTTTTTAAAATGTGCGAAAGTCGAGGGGTGCCTGTATTGTAAGATTGTACGTTTGGTGTGTGTCTGGTCGTGAATGTGTGTGCGCGCTTGTGGGTGTATAGGGATCGATAGAATGGGGTCGAGTATTTTATCTTTTGGGGTCCCACTTGATCGAGAAATGAATGAGGCAGAACCTGAGTAGTCAGCGTAGTGCGGGGGAGTGCGTAGCGTGTTTATAGCGTTTGTGTCGTTTTATTTTATTTCATTTTATTCAAATACACGTATATATAAAACGTTATTTATTTTTCTATTTTTCCTTTTTTTATAATCTTTCCTAGTATCATACTAGAGGCGGATTTAAGCTTTTTGCCGCTGTAAGTTATCATACTTTTACTGCCCTGAGATAAGAAAAGAATAAGAAAAGGTAGAGAGAGGAATCGCAAACACTTAAAATATTAGGGGGACCGGAAAGTAATGTCGTTTCTGCGCATGTTAATATTTGATCGTCATTTCTCAGCTCATTGTGTACTTCAAAATCATACCAAAGACATTTTAAAGTTATAGAGACTTGTTTATTTGTAAATAATTGAATTAAAATTTCTTTTGCAATTTTGAGTGATATAGCTAGCCAAATACCAGAAGAGGTAGGTATCCGACATTGCATGCTTTTTGAGTTTCGCAAGGGTAGTAACTCAACAGTTGCTATCAAAAACATTTACAATGTATACCCAAATGGATTAGACGTTCGTAAATGTCAGAGGTGGTTTGCTAAGTTCAAATCCGGTAATTTTGATCTTTTTGACTCGTATCGATCAGGGAGACCAACAACTTTAAACAATGACGTGTTAAGAACGGAAGTGGAAGCAAATCCATGTAAGACAATTGAGTAAGTGTTAGACTGTCTTAAACAATCTTGATCGACTATCTAAGAACATTTGCAACAGATTGGGAAAGTAAACAGAGCAGGGTATTTGAGTCCCGCATAATTTGTTCGAAGAGAACAAAGCTAACTGATCCACCACATGCAACCTACTGCTTTAACAGCATAATACAGAAGCGTTTTTTGATTGCTTGATCACTGGAGATGAAAGATGGGTCCTTTATGGGAATCCAAAACGCAAAAGGCAGTGGCTCTCTCCGAATGAATCGCCACGAAGTACTGCTAAGCCAGGTTTACACCCCAAAAAGGCCGTTTTGTGTGTTTGATGAAGTATTCGCGGCGTTATTCATTTTGAAGTGCTGAAATCCGGACAAACTGTGAATGCAGACCTTTACTGTGAACAGTTGGATCGAGTAAACCAATCTTCAATTGTAAAGTGGCTAGTGATTATTAACAGAAAAGGCGTTATTCTGCAACACGATAATTATATGACCGCACTGTGCAAGACAGACCCTGGAAAAAATTAATGAATTGAGGTGAGAGGTTCTGCTTCACCCACCATACTCGCACTATGTTGCACTATCAGATTTCCATTTATTCCGATCTCTATAACACTTTTTAAGTGACAAAAAATTTGCAAATTTGGATGACATACAAAATGCCATCTCCAGATATTTTGCTCAAAAACTAATTGATTTTTATCAATCCAACATTGAAAATTTGCACACTAGATGGCAGAAGATTGTTGATAACGAGGGTGATTACATCATTGATTAAAAATAAAAACTCTTTAAAAATTTATGTGTAAGAAAACGACATTACTTTCCGGTCCCCCTAATATT
>JAOPTO010002183.1:286753-323585 GCA_033822845.1 Tetrapedia diversipes | reverse complement strand
TATTAGGGGGACCGGAAAGTAATGTCGTTTCTGCGCATGTTAATATTTGATCGTCATTTCTCAGCTCATTGTGTACTTCAAAATCATACCAAAGACATTTTAAAGTTATAGAGCCTTGTTTATTTGTAAATAATTGAATTAAAATTTCTTTTGCAATTTTGAGTGATATAGCTAGCCAAATACCAGAAGAGGTAGGTATCCGACATTGCATGCTTTTTGAGTTTCGCAAGGGTAGTAACTCAACAGTTGCTATCAAAAACATTTACAATGTATACCCAAATGGATTAGACGTTCGTAAATGTCAGAGGTGGTTTGCTAAGTTCAAATCCGGTAATTTTGATCTTTTTGACTCGTATCGATCAGGGAGACCAACAACTTTAAACAATGACGTGTTAAGAACGGAAGTGGAAGCAAATCCATGTAAGACAATTGAGTAAGTGTTAGACTGTCTTAAACAATCTTGATCGACTATCTAAGAACATTTGCAACAGATTGGGAAAGTAAACAGAGCAGGGTATTTGAGTCCCGCATAATTTGTTCGAAGAGAACAAAGCTAACTGATCCACCACATGCAACCTACTGCTTTAACAGCATAATACAGAAGCGTTTTTTGATTGCTTGATCACTGGAGATGAAAGATGGGTCCTTTATGGGAATCCAAAACGCAAAAGGCAGTGGCTCTCTCCGAATGAATCGCCACGAAGTACTGCTAAGCCAGGTTTACACCCCAAAAAGGCCGTTTTGTGTGTTTGATGAAGTATTCGCGGCGTTATTCATTTTGAAGTGCTGAAATCCGGACAAACTGTGAATGCAGACCTTTACTGTGAACAGTTGGATCGAGTAAACCAATCTTCAATTGTAAAGTGGCTAGTGATTATTAACAGAAAAGGCGTTATTCTGCAACACGATAATTGCATGACCGCACTGTGCAAGACAGACCCTGAAAAAAATTAATGAATTGAGGTGAGAGGTTCTGCTTCACCCACCATACTCGCACTATGTTGCACTATCAGATTTCCATTTATTCCGATCTCTATAACACTTTTTAAGTGACAAAAGATTTGCAAATTTGGATGACATACAAAATGCCATCTCCAGATATTTTGCTCAAAAACTAATTGATTTTTATCAATCCAACATTGAAAATTTGCACACTAGATGGCAGAAGATTGTTGATAACGAGGGTGATTACATCATTGATTAAAAATAAAAACTCTTTAAAAATTTATGTGTAAGAAAACGACATTACTTTCCGGTCCCCCTAATATTAAGATCAGAAACATTCTTTTGTGAACAATTATTAATCTTTCTAAAGAATTTTCAACACGGAAGAAATTCGCCCTAGTCTATATAACCTACTCAGTCTCTACACAGATCCGCCAGTGTGTCGTAAAATATTGTATATTATATATTTGCTGGGCGTAAGAAGATATTGTGGCGGAACCTGGAAACCCTCGGAGGAAAGTCGGTGATTAAAACGGCTGCAGACATTTCCCTACAGCCGACGAGTAAACGTTTTATTACTCCGTTTACCTGAGGCTTAGACACCAAAAAGTTCAAGCGAGAAACTGTTTTTTTTCCGTGTGAAGTCCCAGACTTCTTTCCATAGTTTCCAGATTGTCACCACTTCCACCTAGAGTACAGACAGCAGCCCTTGGCGGGGGGCTAGGATATTTAAGGGCAATTTTCCGGAACGCACGGACAGTCGTTTTTCCGAGTCCGTGCGGCCACACTTGTTCGTTGTCGTATTTGTAATGTTCGTTTTAATAAAACCCAACCATTTTCGTACATTTGATTTAAACAACGTGCTTCCACCTCAATACGATACTCGACGTCCTCCTTAAATGGTTAACTGTTATTGTCCAGTAACCCATCTTCTTCGTCAATCATCCGAGCGCGTGGTGTAACGTTGCACATTCGTGATGATAACACGGAAATCAGCTGGACAAGTTTGAGAATCACCACGGGGGGTCCGTCGACCGTAACAACGGTTACATGGAACGAGGTGACGGAAGATCGGTGGCATCCACGGCAGGTAGAACGCGATCGCCGAGCGACAAAGCCCAAGTTCAGGCGCGTAAGCCGCGGAGATATTTGGTCGTTACAGCGGCGGAGTCGCCTCATGAATTTTACATGACCAGCACGAGCCATTATCAAATTCCGATAGACAATTGGAGCTCTCCTTGGAGCCGAGCGGAGCCTGGAAAACGAGAGGGGGTGGTGGCGGTGAACGCTCGGGAACGTGCCGCGTGCGGGGATGCCTTCGTGTGGAACCGGGCCACCTCTCTCCCGGCTCTCGCAAGTTTAAGGCTAGACGCAGCCTCCTACGGCTGCTGTTCGAGGAATCGAACCGTTGCGGCCGAGACGTGTACCGGCCCATAATAGATGCAGCCTGCATTCCGGCCGCCTCTGCAAACCAATCGACTCCCACGTGAAATTTCTGCTTCCTCCAGGCGCGCCCTCGAACGTGTGTATATGCTGATTTCACCTACAAGCGAGGGTGCTTCGTTGCTTCGTTGATCAGAATTTATTAGGACTACGCAAAAATTCCTGTCGTTCTGAAGAGGTATGCCGGTTTAGTTGTTTAACCCTTTGAATATCGGGGAGCGCGTCAAAACGAAAAACCTGGAAGCACTATCGTTTACCGATGGTATTGCTAGCGTTGTTACCATCTGAAATTTTTCTCAATAATCTGTAAAAATAAATATCTTTGCGTAGTAAAAGTAATTCAATATACTAGCACGGTAGTATTGTTCTATATAGCAAAGTGTACCGCGAATAACTAAAACGATCTAATCTTATATGCTTGAGCTGCAAGAAAGGACATCATGGATTGTGTATGGGAGAACATGAATGCCCTTGAAAATGATTTTAAATTTTAATTTTTGCATATTATGAATTATGCGTTATATACGTTATAAAAACAATTTAAAAACTATGAATATAAATATACTTATTGGTTTATAAAGTCTGTTTTCATGTTAAATGTAAATATTTCTTCACAATCATGTATCCTTTTCTATAAGGTTTGAAACTTTATTTATATATTTTGCGATCCACGTTATACTCTAATATGTTAGATATGATATGCAAAAATTTCTAGAAGAATAATTTAAGATTGACTTTGATAGAAAGCATTTTCCGTACCACTACAAAAACGAATAAAAACCACTAGTATTTTTTGCATATATATGGAAACTTTCTCCGGTACTCAAAAACGTAAACGCCATCGAAACGTTCAACGTTCAACGTTGTCCAGTGTCTAATTCATGTTACGATAGAACTATGACAGAAGTCGGTCGTTGTGATTATGTCGAAGTGGCAATTCTCGTGCACTGTAGTGTAGTCAATAAATATATTCGATACATTTTTTCCTTGAAGAAGTTTGCAATATATAATTATTTATCCAGGAAGAAAATGGGAAGTTATAAAGAAATACGCGTGAACTAATTAATGTATTTCGTGACTGCCTTTTTTATAATGGATCATTAAATTAAGATCATTGTTATGTTATTGTTATTATTCATCAACGGTGTGTTTACAGTAGCAAGTAATGTGTGAATTTAATATTTTTCAGGAGTGTTCTAGTGTAACAGAAAATTTGTAACTTGAATTTTAGACTGTAAAAATGTCTAATGTGTAATTATTGAGTATAACAAAAAGAGTATATTATAATCATGTTAAGGAGCTCGTTGAAAATATTAGAATAACTACGTATAATATGTATCTATAAAATAATTAAAAATAATTACAATATAAAATTGTCAAACGAGAGCAAAAATTGACTAATTGCTACCATTGTCCTATGATTTAAAAGGCAAGTTCATTTTATTGACAGTGGTTTACAAGCAACAGGAATTTTTACAGACTTAAATAACGTAATGTGCTAAATTGTTTAACTTCGATTTATATATAATTGAACTTCCAGCTGGACAAGATACAGCAATGACACCTGAACACTTGCCACCTCGAACTCTGATGATTAAACTCCTCTGCAAACTCTGTGCGCAAAGAGCTCGATAAACGCATCACTTCGAAAAGTCACGATGTTGTGCTTCTCTCTTCAGGTATACTGTTGCACTTTTTCGACGAAGTTTACTGATCAAACAAGGTTACTCCGGAATCAAAGCGTTCCCCAGAGTTGACCTCGCCTCGCTCTCACGTTTCGCAGTCATATACTTAAAGAAATTGAATTCAACCGTTCCCGGCAAACGTTCGCCTGTTAATTACATTTTTAAACGACGTTCTTCTCTGGTAGCAGGCTCAACACCGAAATTAATTTGCCTCCGCGAAGCTTTCAATATTTATGAAGGAACACGCGCAAAGGACGAATATTTACGTCTTCGTTTGGACGAAATAAAATTCTCAGTTGATTCAGCTGGATCGTGAACCAATTTTCGTTTGGATTCAGACGAAAGGGAACGGGCTTCTGGTGATCGATGGATAACTGGGGAACCCTTTCGTCGTTGATAATGACGCAACGATACAGAGCGAACACACAACTGGAAATGTTCTCCCCTGCAATACGTCTCAATAAATTCCTGAAGAGTTACAAGGACCGGGAGAGACAGTGTTGGTCGAACATCGTGACTAGCGATGGGATTAAGTATACTTCAAGCGGATTCGAGTCTAGCTGTGAACTTTCAAACGCTTCACGGGTACTTCGAAGAAGTAAAAGCAATAGTTTTAAGTAGATTGAAATTTAAACGAGAACGTTTTATAAATAGGTACTTCGAAAATATATGATACTTTAACACTGGAACTACCAACAATTAAAATATGTTTGTTTGTAATAAAGGAATAAAGGTAAGAATGCATTACAGTAAATTTACAAAGCTTGTATGAAAAATTAGTAGGAAATTTTTCTATGAAACCTTACAGTTTTCCAGTATTAAAGTATAATCAAATTTTTTACAAGCACTTCAATCAATAACGTAATAAAATCAGCTCTTTCGTATATAGATCAAAGTGTTTATAAGCACTAAACGTATAATATTCATCTTGAAGTTTAAAATTAACCTGTATAATCAAAATCAATAACGCAGTATCACGTACAGCTTCCGTATTTCAAATATTTAAAACGAAAGAAATCTACATTTTGTATATTCTACGAATATTAATAAATCTTTTAATTTAAATTAGTCACATTTTGAGTAAATAAACATGTCTCTTTCATTAGTTTATTATAAAATATGTCGGAACACGTTACGAAAATCTGCATCACGTCATGAATATACTAAAATTAATGAAATTTGTAGTTATAATAATAATTATATATAATCATAAAATCAAATTTTGTACATTATTGTAAATTATTGTTCATATACTTATCTGAAAGGATAAATTTCAATATACTAACAAAATAATTAGGTTCTCCTCATTCGCTATTAATTGAATTTGATTTATTACTGTACACAGTGTAATAACATTTATTTCAGTTTCAATTTATCATTACATTCATTCTTTTAATGTATCCTACAGAACAGATAATTTTGTATTCTCCTTTTACTTATGCCAATCATCCATAGTTCATGTAATCGTTCATCTAATCAAAACCTAACAAATGCACGTAGATATTTACGACCGATCGTAGAACAAAGCACCGTCTCCAGCGAATAGCAGATAATCGAATCTCGCGGAAAAATACTTTTGTAGCGAAATTAACTTGATTACGTGAGCGCATATTGAACTTAATCCCATTGCTGATCGTAACGACGTGACGGTTGCGTCTGTGACACGGTCGTCCGCATCGGCGATGCACGATCCTGACAAGGCTGGCTTGACCAGGTGCCCCGATCGATGGTTTTAGCCCGAGAAAAACGAGCCCTGCCGCGCGATTACCTCGGCCATGCTTGTTGCGGAAGCAGGTCCGCCGCTAACTGCCGCGAAACACGAGAAAATTGAAGGGAAACCTCGGCCGCCGTAACTTGACAAGAGACGAGAGCGGCCGACGATAATGAGCCGGTCGTTATTAGCCGGTGATAAGCTCGCTGAGAGCCGAGAAACGTACGCAAAACGTGCCTTTGATGCTAACGCGATATGCAGATCGACGATGTAAATGCGAAGCGACACCGGGTATATGTCTTGTTGCTTAACTTACCGTACAATCACATTGCCCTTTGTATACCTCTCTGATACACACGTGATTGTTCTTAACCGTAAACGGACTGCAGATTTTCATGGGCTTATGGGGAGGCTTCTGTGTGCAGAGATACGAAGTACCTGTAACAGAGCTGGAAAGATTGCATGAAAAGAGCTGGAAGAATTAAGGGTCTAGGTTCGTCAGTGGGGACAAGTCTGCATGATCTCGCGTGCATTTTCAGTCGTAACGTACTATTTGCCAATGCTGTCACAATCACTAACAGATCGCGAGACGAGAAGAATGGATGAGATAGTACCATGAATTAGTATGTATTGTGTGACGGTATAAGTTCGATATTTTGAATATAACATTTATTCATACTGTGACTGTTGCTGAGAGAGAAGAAGTGAGATACGGAAAAGGAATGGGAAAGGGTGTTTTGTCTGGGGCCTGCTAGTGGACTCGTCAGTGAGGCTTACCTAGCAGGCCCCTGCCTTAGACACAAGGAGAGGAAGGGATAGGTCAGAATTCGTATATATAGAAACCGTGACGAACTTGAGTACTTGCAAGAAAGGTCGTCGGTTGATCCCCCCTAGTGGCAAGGGCAGAAAGGTCAGGAAAAAGAGCACTTTATTAATTTTAAAAGAAGATTATAAGCGTTCACTCCTTTTTCCGAAAACGATGTATATTTTATATGAGATTATTCAACAAAGATGTTTGATTTCCTATAACTCAATTACTGTGAGATCTATTTATCACTTCACTCTTGTGCACGTTTATTTCATTAAGCTCTAACATGACAGAGTTTCCAAATTGTAAATTTTATAAAACAGATACATAACAATTATTATAACGTGCTTAAAAGATATATGACCATTGCGCGTTATTTCCTTTCGCACGCTTGCTTGCTTCAAACATTTTATCATTTATTATTGTCTACGCTACTTCCCACTTTTAAAAAATGTTACCACAAATAACTTCGCGCTTCACACGATGAATTAAAAATTACTTTAACGCGCAACTATTTGGATTACAATGGCCAATATAATTTTAAAGGGCTCTATTTCACTATCGTTGTTTTTCCTTCCTCTGAGAAAAGAGGGAAGAGTTAATGCTCACGTAAAACAATCATCCGACGCCCGTCTCAGGGGGAAACACCTAAATACTTCTAGGTAAACCCAGCCTTGGCCGGCCAAGGAAAAAGGAGGAACTTGAACATGAGCAATTGGAAGGACTCCGTGATACGGACTTTCGTGCGGTGGGTTCGAGAGGTCGTGGGCTAGCTACTGAGCGAAAAACAAGAGAACAAATTTCGGTGGCATTAAGAAAGAGAGTTCCAGGGCTCCAGCCGGGTCTCCAAATGAACTTACCCTTCTATCGGAGTGGAAGCCAATGGGACGCTACGGGAGAAAAGTGTTTAACAAGGTAGCGGGCCAGCGGCACGAAAAGTAACGCGGAAACAACTTTTGACACGGACTTAATGTCATGTACAGTACCGACCGAAAGTTCCCCGATTTATATTGTAGAAAAAGGGTTCTTAAGATTATTTATTATTATTAATATGAATAATGGTAAAAATATACAGTATGCAGTAAATTCTAATTCAATTCTGCCACTCTATGCGACTCTATGTTTAGTCCTCAGCTTCTTTTACAACTCGGTTTTCTATTCAACACTGGTCTCTTTTCTCTTTCGAGGAAACCCTTAAAGACTTCTCCTCTTCCCACCCCGCGATCGCAAAACATTGCCGACCCATCGGTGAATTGTTTGTTGCCAACGGTTTTTTCCAATGGGCCTGGCTTTCGTCTAGTTGATCTACACTTTCACTTTTCTGGTCCTTAAAACTACGATATTGCAATATTAAAATATCAATAATTTTCGTATCGATTTCAGATTAACACGTTCCGTGCCACGTGAGGCGTATACGCCCCATGCTGAACTTTTCGTTCAAGTCATTCGATGGGTATTCTCATTGTAAAATGAAAAATTTTTTTAAAACTTTAATCTTGGTTTTGTACTATTGAAAAATTGTAAGGCGTACGTAGGTCAAAAACATTATTTAATCGTAAAAGTGTGGGTCGTATACACCCCACACGGGCTGAACGGAAAATCTTCGAAAAACGGTGTGGCACGGAACGTGTTAATGCAACGTTTCAAAAGCTGCTGCACTCGTAAATATTATAGCTCCAGTTCACTGGAACGAGGAAAATCAGTAGATATGCGTTAAACAGAAATGAGTCGCTTTTTGTCAATTTGCATTCAGAAGGATAAGAATGAAAATTTGCATTCGTGAAAATAAGAATAACAATTTGTATTATGCCTCTGATTATTGAAATTGTATGTATTATCTCACTATAAAAACGACAAGATTTGGATAACATGCTGAATTCAGATTATCGACGTTCTATCGCATTAACTCGAAGAATACCGTGCTGCTTATCAATAATGACACAACTTTCCCTTTTCTATGATAACACAGCTCTGAATTCTCTCCCTTTTTAAATCGTTCTATTCCTTGTAATGCGTGGCTGTTCAAAACTTTCGACTGGCAATGTACATTCGCAAGAGGTCGCTACGTGTGGACAAACGCTCGTGCAAGCCTGTGTAAGCGCGCGCGAGTGTTCAACTTGGCGATCACGATCGCATCCGTACACAGATACGGCTGTAGAAGTGCACGGGTGCATTTGTATGTGTGTATGCGCGTCTACATGGGTATCTATGTGTCCATCTATGTGTGTGCAGTAGCCTCAGCTAGGCACGTAGCAACATACGGGCCAGCCGTACGTTTTCACACATATTGAACGGGAGTATATTTTAACGGAGGGAGTGTTCTCTCGCCGCGTCCAGCTACTGGAAGCCTTCCAACCAACACGAAAAACTAAAACGGTTCGCAAAGTCGGCAGAAATATGGCAACCGTACAGCCACGGTCCCGTACATCAAATATTACTAGGGAGACCGAGCCTGCTGGCCGTATTACATCCTCTGTGCCCAGACATACCAACCTGGCTACAGTCCCTCCGCTCTCTCCAACACGCGAATCCGAATGTTAATCACAGAACTAGCAACAGGGATTCGCACGAGAGTCGAAACAATTTTAATTACAACCGTTTCCTACGTGTAAAAGGTTCGAAAAAAATATTTATTGTCCTGTGTGTTTTCAAACTTAGTGTTTGGAAATTATCGTTGTTGATTGCGTGTATGAAAGTTACTGTGAGACATCATTCTGCTGTAAATTCTAGCTGTGAACAATTTTTGTTTCAACGATTCCTATGCTCACGATGATTTTCTTCTTTTTCTCCTATTTATTTATCATCGCATCAACATCACGGTCATTGAGGATATACGGTCCGGTTATTTTTAATTTTATAGAATAAATTTGTATTTTTCAGAAAGATGGTCATGTTTTCTGTGAAAGTAAGGGGACGATTTCTGAATTAATGTCACATTTATTCGTATCTTGCACAAATATTCTAAATTCAGAAAGATGTGGCTGATAGAAAATGGTGTGTCACGTGTGGTGCAGTGAGGTGATTCAATTCTATATAAGATATAGTTGTGGGAAATCTTACGATTAGTATGTTTCCTTCCTAATCTGATCATGACAATCCGTTCTCTCCTATTTTCTGAGCCATCAGAAACTAAGGCGAAGAAATCCTCAGTTGGATTTAATAGATTAAGTCCTTTTGTTTAGTTCCAAATTCTATTCCACTCTTCTTTTATTGTTTTTTTAATGAGATTTATCAAGTTTAGTGTTACTCAGCAGTAAAAAACACAAAGGAAATCAAATCGTGAAAACTGCTATCTAACATCTATAAATGAAGATAGAAGCTTTCGTTGAAATTGATACATTATTAGTGGATGTACATGCTCTAACAAGTATAACGTACTGAAGAGTTATAAAAGTTTCTTCGAAAAACATACTTTTCTACGGATAAATGCATAAGAAGTAGTACAGGCTCAAGGAATCCTCTTTCAGACTATCGCGTAATGGTTCGGGGCTCCAGAGTTCTACCGTTAATCCCCTTAAAGTTTGCGTAAGTATTAGACCAGAAGATGGATACTGCAGGGATACGAGAATATATTTCAAGGAAATCAAAAGAGTGTTTGAGTAAGGAAGATAAAGGTGTGAAAGTAGTACGGAGTACTTCACCGTTACCCCTTATATAACGTCACTTCCTATTACCACTTTCCATCTTTCTCTGCACCTTCCTTTCTCACAGTCTCCCATTCACCCTCGTGAGTTCATTTAGCGTACTCTTCAAGTTTCGATAACAAGATAAGTAAACGAGATACCAAATTAAACAGAAATATCATCAAGTATCTCTCGACTTATATCAACAGTTAACATTTCTCGCAAACTACTCATTCGAAGAGAAATCGACGCGTGAGTTATGCTCGCGTCCATAAGCTTCTGGATACTTATAAATTTTTAACAAGTGTTAGACTTCTGGTAAGCTCTTTAGAAAGAACTATAATTTAATGTTCTCTGTGATAGAGACAATTAATAAGTGATTAACCTCATTCTCTGATTGTAAGATAATATTTTTTTCATTTCAAGTATGTTTTTCTTTCATTTATAGATGAAAGTGTATTTATAATACTTCTCGATCAAAAATAAAAATCTTCCGCTCACGCGAACGGTTTAATACTTTGAGGCACACGATTTTAAAGAAAATAAAAATCTAAATAGCACAAAACTTTTTTTTAATATAAAAAATTAGATAAGAACATTCATTTCAATTATTAAACTATTAAACTGCTTGATTGAGTAACTTCAACTTTTCGAGGTGAGTTAAAATATATCTCACCATGCAGAAAAAGAAAAAAAAAACAGTGGGGCCAGTTTTAAACCACCTATTTCCAAAGAGTTGACTAATAAAGTCCAATAATATTCACATCCATACACAACGGTCGGCATTTCCCTTTACTTCTCTTTCCTCCTTTTCTTCTCATTAAACCCAGAGAAATCAAATATATATATATATATATATATATATATATATATATATATATATATAAGAAGGGAAAGGGATTCGGTTCTGTGTAATTATTCGAGATTTTTAAACGTTCCGCGGTGCAAAGGTGTGAATTGTTTGAAATTTTGTCAGTGAAAGATAAAGTTCGCCGAGAATGTCCCGTTCGAAGGCAGCATAAAAGATTAAAGGCTCGTAAGGAGAAACATCTCGTAACATTTCGTTCCCTCGATGTCCTGAAAGGTTATCCCCCGAAGTACCTGCGCCGCGCGAGCTATAAACGGATATGTGTGGAAGTTTGACGAATGCAATCAACGTTTCGCGTTCAAAGCTCTCAACGTTCGAAGTCTTCGTACTACGGGGATTAAAGGTCTGCTATTTCCTGCGGGACTAAAGAGCTCGATAAAGCGGCTGAAAATTAGTTGCAAGATGGAAGTCGTAGACGCGATAACTTTTTGTGATTACTCTTTCACAATTATCCTCTGCTCGACGTCAACTCGAATCGATACAGACAGTTGTTGACGCACCCTCGATATCGCGAGATCGTAAATTAAGGCGTTAAGTAGTAACGCTTAAGTAGCGGTACTCAACGATTGTCGCATCCCTTGTACACGTAGGCGTCTTGAGAACACGTCTCGTAGGAGTACTTTCTTGAAGGAATGCCCCTGAGGTTTCCTAATCGGTATTCTGTTCATGATTATAGCTTCCTGTTGCGTAGATTCAACTTACACACTCTTGAAGATAGCCGCACCATAGGCGACCTAAGCTTTCTATACAAAATTGTTCAAGGTAAATGTTAAAATTATTAACACTAGATTTACGGACATTTCTTGAACATCTATTTCTAATACACATGTACTAAGAAATAGGTATACATCACACAGAGTTTGAAACTTCAGAGCTAAGAGGGAAATAGATTAAGGTATATTCGTATCAGTTCATTAATAAAAGTCAACAAAAATTATTAGGAATAATAGTAATTGTTTTTGCAAATTTTGCTCATGAAGTTCGAAATCCGTCATATTGACGGGTGCCGTAAACTTAGTGTTTATTTCAACAGTCCTTTTCGCTATTTCCGCTCTCCTATTTTGTTCAGAACCTCTATCCACAAACATGCTCTTTTAGATCCAACCAACAGAATCGGTGGTCTAGCCAACAACTTTTTTATGAGGGTTGATTTTTTCTATTGCACGAACAATTTTAATGCACGCCTATTTGGTATATTCTCGAATCCCTAACACTACATACTCTTTTCAATTGTACTACACAACCTGTATGTACCTAATTCTACTTATTTCTTATGTATATAAATTGGTTTATTTCTGTATATTAATTACTTAATAAATTATTATTATTCTCGAACCTGATGAAGCATTCAGTACCAAAAGCGAAATGAAGCTAAGAACGATTTGCAATAGAGGACGAGCGTTATCAAGAAACGATGAAAGTGTAATAAGGAAGAAGTAACAAGAGAACATTTTATTAGGGAGGAGTATCACAGGAAAAAGAATTTGTTGACAGTTTTGAGAAGAATATAAAACTTGTGACGTGAACATTAATTTTGCAAGTTTTAATATATCTGTTTGAAATAAAAAGAAATACCTAAGTGTATCTTGCTATATATTGTATATGCAAAATTTAGTTTCTACATTTAGAGGTTTGCAGGATTTCTATCTTTAGATGCTTCAAAAGAAGAGTTAGCTTTGAACTGACGTCGCACGGTCTTCATTGGGGTTCAAGCTCCTTACCTTCTCCAAAGCATTTCTAGTTACGTGTTTCCGTCCTCAAACTGTATATCTTACGATCTTCCATCGACTGAATACGTTACATCTAATGATCAATATAAGAAGCATATCTACGTATCGTTCGACGCTGAATATTTTGTCGCTAAGCTTCTTATACGTCATATCACCTTACACGGAACCACCTACATTACATCAAAAGTATTTGTTACTAATCTCTGAGACATGATGTGTATTGATCTACACTTGTTAATAGACTCATTCTATTATACCAATTCTTAGAATCTTTACATTAAGCAATAAAATTGACAGGCTGAATCTAGACCACCGATTAACGCTAATATTTACTCAATCGTTAATCAATTACCACAACGAACAGAGTAAAAGTTCCCTCGTTTGTCTTCTGTGTCTATTTTTCAAACCATGTTAGACCAAATATGAAAAATTCGACAACAAATTATGAGACGATGAGAAAGCTTTTGAAAGACTCGCAGAAACTGAGGATCGTAGCAACTCTTTAAGAGGGGACTATCGGGGAATTGGCCTGAGGCACAATTCATCGGCAGAAACTCGATTCGATGCTCTCCGTGATCGAGGCTGAATAGAGTGGAGCAGAGAAAAAAGAAAAAACGCGTACGGGGGAACAGAAAGCGGACGGTCGTGCGAAGAAGGAAGAGAACGGACAAAGAGTAATTAACGGCGAGAAATTAGCTCGTGGTTTATTGGTTTCACGGTGTGACGAATCGCGTCCTAAAAATTGCATTATTCGCAGAGGACCGGGCTGCCGAAAGTTTTCCACGTGCACTCCTGTAATCGGATTAAGACGAGCGTAGAAAAGAATCATCCAACCGAACGCGAGACCAACGATCAAACCGTTTCCGGTCCACCCGTCGACTTCGTTCCATTTGTGAAGCTTCGACCGTAAATCTCAGGATCGCGTCGATCATGCGTTAATACTTCGGCCGAAAATCGTTTGTCCACTCTCAAGATTGGGTACCCTCGAAATCGTCGCTGAAGATTCGTTGAATTGTGTGGTAACTCGTACACCGGCAAGCAGAGTAAAATTTATGGGAAAAATGTTTTATATAACAGATAAAAACTCCAAATATATATAGTGGTTACATTTACTCTGTGGTTATTTAAAGAAACTTGAACTCTTGCAATATTAACAGAGAAGAAATACTATAGTGGCAATGAAAATTCTGACGCAAATGTTCACGACAACTTAATTGTTTATTGTACAGTTTTTCAATTTTAATGGAACCAATGTCAATATTAAATCTTATTGTCGATTTATTGTAGTTTCCAATGGGCTGGTAGGTTATTAATGAGTATGGCCGTTACTTTCTCATACAGTATGTGAAATATATTTTAATATGATAGGTACACGTTTACACTTTAGACTCTCAACAATAAGTGGCTCTACACGCTCGACATTCGTCGCTACATACGCTACACTTACACATCCAACATTCACGCGAATACACAAAACCTATATACAATTACAATCGGTAATGCAGATCTAAGCCTTATTCTATCAGACGATGAACTCTGATGGTTTGATATCAAACAGAATTCGATGATCATTAGAAATACTCAAAACATTTCTAAGATGGTACCTCTACGTATTCGTTAAATGACAATACTTCCGCAAGATGTACTCCACGTTCCACAAATAATCAAAATCCGACGAATTTTGTAAAAATTCAGTTGGTAGATCGCTGTCAAACAGCGAAAAACAACTTATATGAAATAGCAGTTGAGCTTAATCCGATCTATCGGCCCACGATCCTTATACGAAAACTGTCACGAGCCGATAGGTCGGTCGATTCGCAGAAACCGAAAATTTATACTCAAACCGCTTACTGAAAGATTTGCTGTAAACATAACGAAATATTTTCGACGGGACCCTATCCTCACTATTGGTTACAGGGGAAAGAAGTCCCAACGTTTGGAATTTTGTTCCTTATGAAGCTATTCGTATAAGCGTGTATATCAAATCGGCCCGTGGCATCCTTCACATGTACTCCGTAAAATGCCTGGCACTAAAAGGATTAATAAATCTTCTCAGTTTTTGTTCATTCACAAGGCGTTACACCAGCGTGTGAAATCAAAAGAAATCGAAACACTTGGATAAATTTGACTTCCACGCAATACTAACGTTCCAAAACATCATTCGTCGTAAGAGTGTTAAACGAGCGGGACTTACGCCAGTATCGTTCAACTTTTGGGAAAGCTTTATCAAGTTCACACTGGGGAAATCTAGCCGGGAAGCCATACTGTTTCCATGAAGCACACCTCTTGGACGATATTTTCTCTTCCTTAAATTCTTACTCAAGCGTGACCCACTCGGGCAGGAAACTGAAAGTTCCACGTGTATAATTTCTTCATGAACCTTCCTCGCCTCTGAATTTCATTCTTTTCGTGCTCGTTCTCGTGTCTGTAGAGAAGTTATTGCAACAATATTCCACGATACATGCGCACGATGGTGGGGTAAACAGAGTTGCTTGGAGTAGACGGAAGATTAATTCGCCATTAAACCACGAGTACTTCAATGGATCGTGATATTGAATCACTGCCGATTAAACACAGACGCTCTCTAACCGTGCGCATAAGCGCGTCTAATTGTATAGTGATTCGAGATTGGCAAGTTTTCTGAGTATTAAGCTTGATGCATACCTATGTAGCTTTAATTGTGCTTTATAAGTTTCACGTGTAAGCATCATAAGAATTATGTAAAATTAAATGAAAGGGTTAATATGGAGCGGAGTAATAATGAGTTAATTTATTCACAAAGCAATAATGTTAATTAAAATTCCTATGTTAACTTGCTGTTTTATAATCTATGATCTCGTATATGTAACTGGTACAGTAATAGATAGAGATTTATAATCAAGAATTCGCTGACTGTATGTTGATCAAATAGCGAAATAAATAAAATTCATGTTCTGTAAAAATTAATATGTAGGTGAATTTTACTATATTGCTTATATTAATACATCCGCATTCATGAAATTTTTAGTACGATTTCGTATCATTTAAATATATTTAGTACAGTAGAAGAAAATTTATGCAGTTGATATTTTGTTTTGAAAGATGTAAACATGCAAAGGTTTTTCTAGTATTAGAAATATTATTACACAAGACGCGAATCGCTGTAAAAATAATTCATTATATGTATTTATTTAGATATCCGTGTATTTATTCATTAAAGATTACAAGATTTAATATACGAATACACAGATAGACGTTCAAAATCATAATCTTTAGACACTACTTTATAAATAATAAGAATGAATGTTTAAACACTATTTAATTAATATTATCGACATATAAAGATATGCAAGTAAGAATGAAATAGTAACTAATAACATCGATTAATAAATATATTTGACAATGAAGAACGCAATTATCCTTACGCTAACCTAACGAATAGCTGCAGCTTAAACATTTTATTACATTCCCAAAAATTTATGATTCTGTTTCCATAAGAATTATAATTACGTATTTCTTTGACAAATTTAATATGATACTCATTTTTGTATTGCAATATATACACGAATACGGATAAAATATAAACGTCTGATTTAAAAAAGGGTTTAACATAAAAGATTATATTAATTGAAACGCATGATTGGATCCTATACTCAGAAACGCAATAAAAGGGTTATGTAACCATATACTATATTTACGATCTGATAAAATGAATAAAAAGCGAAACTTTGTGATATGTCATTGCAGAGGACAGATGACTCCCGTCACTGCCAGCAGGTTCTTCTGATGGCCTCGAAGAATTTATGACAGTAACGTTTCGCAATCTCTGCGCTTGGAAACAATGAAATTTATGGCAACGTTGACGCTTTGCCTTCGATGAGAGCGACAATAAAACCAAGGGGGAAACCTCCCTTGGAATATCAAAGAATCCCGTTGATAGCAGGCCTTTGATTTAAAAAAAGGAATTGATTCGCTCAACCATCATGTTGTAAGGAAACGCAAAAATAAATTGTACTTAGAATTCTTCTTTCAGTGTGATTAAAATTCTCATTCAATGTAAATGACCAGTAAGGCTTCATTTGTGATTCACGTTAAAATTTTTGTTCTATTCGCTTCAAAATTTGTTTCTACGTAAAAATTGAACTTCTCTACACGTTTAATGGTTCATTAAGTAACTGAAAATAAGTTTACGAGAAATAGATGGTTGCTCTTTATTCGTATTCTCAAATTCAGTAGGAGGTCTTCCATATTTTCAGTGTATCATGCATCTGCTGGGGTTTCAAGAAATATTCCCTGTCTGAATATTGAATACTGATGCAAACTGTATTCTTCCAAAGAATACTAATGTCACTCAGACTTGATATGGTTTCACTGTTTATGCTAGAACGATAAGTCTTGAAGAGGAAAAATCAAAAGAAAGTAAGGAAATAAGATACTCGCAAAATAGAAGAATATTTGGATATATTTTTTGATGACAATAAACATTAACAGACTTTAAAAAATATGCAATTTAACCTTAAATACGTTAAAGGTAGCAGTAACGTTTAATTTTTGGTACGCAGACAGACGAATGTTAATTTCTTTATTATATTTATGTAATACATTTTTACAGCTGTTTTACAAACAAACGTCAAATTATTCTTCCATTACTTATGAATCAGCGAATAAAGCTACCCTAAAGAAAAATGCGACGCACCATGTAATAGTAAAAACCGTTAGAACGATCTTCTATGCACGTTAGCAGACATACACAAACCATCCCCTTTCTCCTAAAGAAAACTCCTCGGCACCTAGTTCCCAATCAATCAAAATTTCATCGATTCCCAATAATCCAACACATTGAAATGCTCCACAGCAAAGCCATTCATCCGACCCCGGTTTCGCGTCAGAGTATCGAAACGCTAAATACCTACGAATTGTCGTCTAGCGATTTCCGAAAACTAGTTCGAGCTCCACCCCGATCCGAATACATCGACGAGCCGAGAAGGAAACCGCCCTAACGTTTCGAGTGAAATCCAGGAATAACGTTCCCACGGGTTTACGCTGAAAACGAAACGTTCTATGTTGCGGAGTATTTCAAGCTTGATGCAATCGATAATCATTTAACAATCGCCGTACAGGCACAAGCAGTTTTCCCGGTCGGCGGACATTGTGACTGGAACGGAAGCAAATTCCGCGAAATAACGATTTCCACGTCGACCGAAGAAATATCTTCCTCCGATTCGTTCCTGATGTTTTATTGCTCGATTGAAAAAGGTCCGGCGCCCATGCTCACGGCTCGCGTACCAAGAAGACACAGAAGCAGCTGCATACATGCCAGGCATTAATTTTGCCCCCGTTATTTTTCCTTTTGCCACGCTAGACGGGCCATCGCGCAACTTTATTGTCGTGCATCGACTGTTCCTCCCGTCCGTTCCAGCGCCTCTTCGTGCGCACGATAGCAGGCACCGGGTCCGCGTTTCACCGATTATTTATGCATCGTCCCCAAGCACGGTGTGTATCGATTCAGAAGCGGTCTCCGAACGGCCCGGAATGCGAAACAGGAATTAAGGAGCGTCACGAAGATCCGAGACGCCAGCGTTCGCTCGGTACGGGTATCGAACATGGGGAGAACTCGGGTGAAATGTTCGTGGAACCTGTTATCGACCGCAATAATGTTTCTTAATTTCTAAGGCGACATATTGTTCCGGCTGTTGCGATATTACCCCTTCTTCGATGATCACCTTGACTCTTACTACCCGGGTGACGCGATATGTGAATTACTAATATGCTTCTTCGTTTGTTTTCCTTTTACTTCCTTTTCCTTCTACCCGTGACCGAGCGCCTTTTAAGGGTTTGGAAAATAGGAAATGGGAGAGGGAAGTGGACAATTATAAGGTGGAGGGAAAAGTTCGGGAAATAGAATTTACTGGTAGAAGAGTGGTAGTCACCCGGGTGGGTTAGACTCTGACCCAAGGAATACGCGATGGTCAGGTCCAGACCCCGTAGTAATAAACCAGAGCCGGTTTCCATAATACACTCAAATAATTATCGATTCCTAAAAGAACTCGAGGGGGAAGCATTTAAAAGGAAACTTTGATGACATAAAAATTTCAATTTCTTCGGAACTCGCAAACTTGTGAACGACTTTGAAAGAAGTGTAGTAAACGAGTGAAACTGAAATAGTGAGTTTTTAATAGCGAGTTAAACTTGAAATAGTTTTCCTCCAAACTCTTTATACTTGTTACATGGTAATTTTGTTGTATCAATGATAATGAGTCTGTTCTCAGTGATTTCTCGATTGATACTGTCTTTGTTCTCCATAATCCTCGTACGCTTATGTTTATAATTTTGCGCTCCAGAGTCTTGGAATTTACACCATGATCCCAAGTACTGGATTTTGAACAACGTCGACTTCGTACGTATTTGATAATATTTTGCTCTCAACTATTATGGGACGCGATTTGTGACAGAGATGTGCTTTAACAATAATTATGGTCCCAAACCTATACTACCAGTAACAATGCTGATAATAAAGTTCACATTTCTGATAGAATTGGACCTATTTTCTAGGTCCAATCATCTCTCTAAAGCAGTACAAAAACGAATCAGGCGCTTCTCACCTACTAACACCAAAAAACTAAGCATCTAACTATCAAATTAAATTTCATCGTTAACGAAAGTTTTGTTCGCTGCTTTGTTTACGCATTCAACAGGCTACCGATGCTCGGTAGCCATCGGGATAACATGTGTATGAAGTAGCCACCACCAGAATCATTAGCTCGATACTATATACAATACTTGGTTACTTTTAGCATAACGGTAATGCTTGTAAAACAGAGTGCAAAGAAGTAGCATTGTCTGCCATTGAAGCCCGTCCATCGAGCACTTCCTTGTAATGTTACAACTAAATTTGGACTTCGTGTTGTCATACGGTATCATCCACACGAGGTACGTTGAACCAGTATTCCTGCGAGTCCAACTACATGCCATAGGGAACTGTACAAACCCTTGCTAATACTAAAATACTATGGTACCAACGTACTAATAAACGGAGACCCGTGCAATCTCGTGCTTCTGGTCGAACTACAATTCCGTTGGGTACACAGAGACGCTACGTCCCGAAGGACTCGCGAGCAGGAATCAGACACAAGGACCTTTCAACCTATTGATCTCTCCTGTGCAGGAAACCGGGCAGAAATAATGTATCCGATTCGCGCAGCTTCTTCGACGAAAGAAGCGATAACACCTCCGTTCGCGGACGGGCATTTATCAAATCGTTGCTCGTTGAACGCCAGCGAAGGACGAGAGGATTTATAGCATTCACCTGTCGCTCGAGCGTTTAATAGCCACGGACAACGCTTCGGACGGGCAAGGACAAAGAGGCGGCCAGAAAAAGTTCCGTCAAAGTTTGCGACTTCGCACGCCGTCGGATATCTACGCGACCAAGCTTTTTTGGCGCGGTCTATCGCGGCGGAGGAAATAAATCCCGCTGAACCCTTCATCTGGAAAGCGGGCGACGAAGACAGGGAAGGGGACAGCATTGTTCCGCGGACGGCTGACGGCCGGAGAAATAAAAATCCGTGTTCGAAGCTTGGATCAACGGTGGCCCACTGTGTTTTCCGATGTCTGAGAAGCCTTTGGGTTGATGACTTAATCGACTTGACTGAGTTGAGAAGAGTTTGGTCGCAGAGTCGACGATGACGAATAGGGAAAAGAATATTAGTGGTTTGTCAAAATTGTTGTGTACATACACTCATTCGTAAGTTCAATGGTACAGGCGAGACAGAATGGACTTCGTACTCCGAAATCCCAATCTTTTTCTTCGCGACAAGATCATTGTTAAATAATCGACGATGCACTCCTTAGTCATCCCTAACTCATTCTATTACTATCTGTATCTCGAATTCTCTGGTTCATCCTTTGGTAACCTCAAATCGCCGCTTTTGCCTCTCCCAAACTTATGTTTTCCACATCATTCGTTTCAGATTCAGATTGCAAGGACAGCGGTAGAAAGAACTCTGACTGAGTTAGAACAAGTTATATTGTGAAGCCGCAACATCGTGAAGTTTAACTTCCGAATTACGAAGAAATTAGGTTTAAAGCTACAGTAGCTTTAAAAATCTATAGGTAACGTAATAAAAATTGTAGAGTGAAATTATTTCAATGAAGGATGAGAATATATACGAATTACAGTAGTGTCTCGTATGTTGGCCATAGGATAGAAACCGAAAATGAATAACTTATCGGACATTTCTGTATAAGGAATTCCACCTCGCACTAGAACTCTGATGGAAAGGACATTTCTAAGAACTATACCTGACAGCTAATTCGATCCAAATGCTAGAATCATCGTATACTTCAAAGATTGATTACTTGTTACCATTTTTTCATAGGTGGAGGTATCTTGAAGATTCTAATTTAATCGTCGATTTTCCGTCAACAGCGGGAAGTTTTCCTTGGCATATTTACGACATGACCGTGCCAGTAATGCTATTTTTAAGGACGAAGAAACGTTAGCCTTTTTTTGTTTATTTTCAAACCCTCTTAATGTCCATACAGAGACCACAGTCTTAATTTCGAATCAACCGTGTCTCCTCAATAGTCAAGCCCATGTCGTAAATAAGGGACTTTCAATAAGCCTGATGCCAAGCGGACACCCACGCTCGAGAGGGTACATGGGCCCAGCGAAATTTCCCCTTCGTCGCCTAAATTCGGGAAATCTTCCCGTTCCGAGTGACTTACCCCATCCCCGTTCTCGAAACGCGTGCTAAGGGCACAAGAACGGGGATAGGCGGTATTCAGGGCACCGAGTCACTTCGGCACCGCGTATCATTCGTTTGATCATTCAGTCATTCATTCAAGCTATCTATGGATCTATAACGCAGTCTATAACGCATATTATAACGCAACATACACGTAATATTCAATCACGTCTTTACATCACACATCTCAATCAAGATACCTTTTCAACCCGGTTAAAATAATTAATTTTACATTAACCAACGTCCAATGTCAACGTCGCGACCGAGCGTACATGGGCTTTACGACCCCATCAAATTCATCAAGAATTGCGGTGACTTGGACGTAACAGTCGACTTTTTTAAAAATAAAACAGTGTCTTTGTTTTAGTTAACAGTATTGTCTGTTCAAAGGCTAATTAATTAATTTATTATATGTTGCGCTACTTAGTATACTTGTATGAAAGTATATTAAATGTTTTACACCGAATATGTCAGATACAATCAAGTACGAATGCAATGAAAATTCATTCATGCGTTAAGGTGACTATCAGGGTATAGAGTACAAAGCATTCCTGTTTAAAGAGTAAACAGATCAAAAGAGCTTAAAACATTTGCATTTAAATAAAATACAAAAATTTATGGAATCATTAAATTAAACAGACCTTTCTCGGAGAAGAAACGTAAAATTATATGATTTATTTCATTGTGAAAATTCCATTTAAAACGCGGTCAAACGGTGAAATACCTCATTATGTTATCGTTTTCCGTGAAAGGTAATTATATTGAAAAAGAAAAATTAAATATTGAATGAAGAAGTATTAATAGCGATTACCTGATTCTGATCGTAACAATAGCCAGTATTCCGCAAATTCTAATATCACTTTGAATATCGCGTTAAATAAGCTCTAAAATTTAGAACAGTAGGAACATGGGTGGATAGAAAGCGTAGAATTTCAGAAGCTTGAAATTTAAAACTTCTTCCTGCGAGTGGTAATTACTGTGCAGGAAATGAATTTTTAATAACGCAGCGTATAACGTGCTCCAGCAGTTTTTTCACCGATATTGAATGAAGCGCGGTATCATCGATTACCCACACATTCGCATTCCATTATGAGTTAATTATTTGTTCCTTCTCGAAAAGAGTAATAAAATAGCCATCTTTTTAAATCTTGCTGTGATCATTAAAGCATTCTTAACTCGAACGATTTTTGTAAAAGTTTTTAATTACTCTTTGAATACCTTAATTAAATGTATTAAAATTATTGGGATGCTCGAAGAGAAAATTAAATAAATATAGGCAATCATTACGAAATTATTGAATCATTAAGAGCTACTATTTAAGCTTCAAAGTCTTAAATTACAAACTATCAGCTACTCATTTTAACCGAAACAAAGAATAACGCATAACCTCGAAAGTATCCACTTCTTGATCGATATTTTTAGGACTCTTTTCCTTCGTCTTGCAAGTACTGCCTGCTCTAGAATTTAGAACCCTTTTCTTACCATCTTGCATATTAAGTGGTTCTAAAGGGCCTGCAATCTTGTTGGTACAAGTTCGGAAAAGCTACCGCAAAAGCCGCATTGCAAATGAAATGAAATTGGCGCAGGCAGATCGCGTTTTCACACAAAGGCACAAACACCGCCGTACATCGATGAGTTTCCCGTATACGCGTACTCGAACGCACAGAAGAAACAGGAATAAAATGCCGTTCTGCAATATAGCTTGTTTGGTGCGTTTCCACGGTACCAATTTCCTCGGAAAATGTTAAACGTTTTCGTGTAATGAAACGCGAATATTCTCTTCCGAACCTCAGCCCGGCGTTTCCAATAAGTTATCGTTAAATAAATCCCTTTGTACCGAAACTTGTCTGCTTTTCAATTACCTCAAAATATGTGCCTGCGCACGTGCACCATCTGAAGTGGTCGCATATACCAGGAAAAATCGTGAACGGAGAGTTTGGTATTATTCCGTAGCAAAGAGAAGCGCATACACCATAAATCCACAATCAGCATCGGATAGGGGAAATAGTTCGTGACATTGTGACGCGCATACCTGATTCGAGATGCTCTACTTCGTGGGAATCGCTGATAAGAATTTCGCAACCTGATTCCACGATGTATCACATGTCGAAGTATCGTTGAACGTTGCATAACTCTCATAATTTATTAGCATTTCTCATTGTTCTACATTGTATTCTATATTATGTTATTTGTTTATTTACATTTACATTTTATATTTGTATTACTGCACGTGTATGTATTGCAAGAAAATCAGTTAAAAGAGAGGGGATTTGCTTCTTTTAACGCGTTAAAGGACGGTATACAGTCATAAAAGGTGTTTCAATTATTATCAGACACGTGAATTATCAAATATCAATATTATTCACTTACTTTATGATAAAGTACAAAATTATATGCATCATTCTAATTTACTTTACTTTGGCTTCTTGGTATAATAATATTAATAATGTATCTTTGTATGTCATATGTTTTCTGTACCTACCTACAAGTTTTAATTTTCTATAAACATACATAGTTTCACGAAATGTACACATGCATATGTCACGGATCAAGTGGTCATTATTTATAATACCCTGTCGTTAAGAACAGTGTTTAAAACGGTCATGCAACCTGACAAATGTTGATCAGTTCGTTCAAGTGGTCGAATATTATGAATAAACTTACATTCCCTTTTGATTTCGACAGAATATCCCGAACATAATTTAAACACAATTCGAACTTATTACTTATTTATAGGATACCAGATATAAAATATTTTGTCCTTCACACTTTTGTCACGCTTATTTCCCGAGCTTTTTGTCCATTTACTGCATAAAGCAAAAAGGAAACTCATACGCATGCATTTACAATGTATAGAAAACTCGAATCGACATTTTCTAATATTACCGAAAAAGTGCCATTATATATTATCACAACGCTTAATCATATGGTTAGGGAATGTAATAAATTATGATAAATCACTTCAAATTGATTACGCTGTCCAATTTCGTCGGTCATTATTCATAATGGCTAAGTAGTATAAATAACGCCTGTATTGATTACTTATTGTTAATGCATAATATATATATATACATAGTATATACAGCACAATACAGCAATGGAAAATACAGAATTATTATTAAACACGTAAATTAATGATAAAAGATGAAGTTACTTATATTATACATTCACCTATCACAGAACTACGTTTTAGAATTACAGTAAAACGTTGATTAATCAAATTTAGGTTCATTGTTCGTAACTAAAGTATTTAATTTAATTCTATATTGCATTTTCCTATTAACACTTAGCCAACCGAATGGGGAGATCTCCCACTTTTTCCTCAACGAAGCGCTGTCATTGATTCTATTTTCTTTCGTTATTAGGTAGTCTTGAACCAGTATTATTCACAGTTCGTGAAATGTATTTTCTGTTTTTCCAAAGTACGATTTTTAATAAATTCAACACTAGTTCAAGACTAGCTAATAACGAGAGTAAATAAGATCAATGACAACGCTTTGTTGAAGAAAAAATGGAAAATTCCCATTCGGTTGGCTAAGGGTTAAGTATTTATTCTTTCACCTAAAACACGTCTGTATTTGAAAATTGTTTAATTTCTGTTTACTTCGTGGCATAATCAAAAGCTTCATTCTTTCAGACCTATTATCCGAAGGACCGTTTATCCGAATGAATCTGACCACCCAATTAATTCGACTAATCGACGTTCTACTGTACCACGACCATAATGTAACGCTGCAATCGATGTTGATCTACGTCTTTTTATCTGTAGATGCATATAAACGTTACTTAAATACTTTTCTTGCGGATGAAATTAAGGTGGACGTGAAAAAGAAGTTGTACAAAGGTGGAGAGGAAACGGGAGAAGGAGGAACTGGGGGACTTCCGCAGAAACGTAAAGAAAAGTATGCAAATGAGAAGACGGGAGAAGGAAATGAAACAAGATTGATTTAAATGAGACGTAACGAGGCGGCTGTAAAAGGAGCCATTCCCAGTATCGTTCGTCGGCGACCCGACGAATTTGAAAGGACGAATATTTATCACTAGCTATTCCCGATTGTCAACCAAATTATTACTTCTAGACGCATCGATTCCTCGACGGTGAACTGAATGCGATCGACCCGATCCCGAAATCCCAAGCCATTGCGGGCAATTGCAGACATTTACAATCGATACTCCAGAGATTGAAATTTTCATTAACTCCAAAATGTGCCGTTAACTCCTACTCCAATTAAATTTGTTGCTTATTTTTTTTTTTGCGGAGCGCCGGATACATTCTTCCGTAATTAAAATCATTCATGTGATTGTTCGATTAGAGTGTAACGGCGAAATTTGGGTTATCTTTATTAACTGGCAGGATTTCTTTTCTAATGTAGACTGTAAGAAGTGTTCATGATATTACTAACCAGTTGATATGCATAATAATTATATTGAGAAAGTAAAGAAAAGATAGGTTCTGCTGTTTCTTATAAGCAACTTAATTTTAATACGTATCAATTTTGTTGTGTTTTTATAATTTTCGAGAAATTGAGGTAACTTTCAATGTGTTAAATGGAATATTGCGTATTTGTTATATCATCTGAAGGCGTGTATCAAAGCAATACAGTCATATGGCATAGCTACTACGACTTTCGAGATTAAACAAGATCAGAAATGGAAGAAATATATGTAACATTTCGCATAATTTGCATTTAGCAATATTTTTCACTGGTAAAGCTATATTAAATAATAAGTACGTAAATTCTCATCTTTCACGAAGAAATTATATAAATTCTTATATAATTCCAGTAATCAGCTTGCCCATGCATTGTGTTGCGAATAATAGAATATTTCGATACGATATTCAGATAATACGTATTGGGATAAAGGAGACTTTATTGTACTGTGAAATATGCTGTCCTGTTAACAGAAAGTTCGAGGTGTAACGTGTACTCGGATACAAGAGCTTCTATCGTGTCTAGCGGATCACGAACGGAAGCGTAAGTTCCATTTCTTTAATTTCATTTATGAATTCATGAACTTGCACAAAAATCTGCAGAGCAAATGTTATACATATTTGGAAACTATTACAAAACACTATCAGATAGTGTAAATCAATAATACTGAACCTGCGGCCTTCCAAGCTTTTATGTATGGTTGGAGGCAGTCGTATTCATTATCAGGTTGATTCTTTTTTAAACATCTTAATGGTATATTAACCCTTTGCACTCGATGTCATCTCGAACATATTGGATGAACGTACTCTCGGTTCCTCAAAATCACTATTTTTTGTATATATCTTGGTAACTGTACCATATTTTGATTTGATATCTTGTGCTATTTTAATAGAAAACTTCACAGAAACATGCATTTCTGAAAAGGTTGCGCTGGGATAAGTTGATTCCCCGGAATCACTAATAAATTCTAATGTCATCTGAGAGGGGACAACGGAGTGCAAAGGGTTAATAGTAGCAGTTATAAAGCTGACTTATTTAAAAAGGTTAACAGTTTATTTGAACATCCAATGATCACTCTAATTTTTACGCTAGATTTACGAAGTCCGTCAATTTGACGGGTTTCGGACATTATGGGCAAAATTTGCAAAATCAATTACTATGATTCCTAGAAACTTTAGTTGACTTTTATCGATGGAATGATACGAACATATCCTAATCTGTTTCCCTCCTGCAATTTCAAATTCTACATGATGATATTTTTTTATTATATGCATATTAGAAATAGATATACAAGAAGTGTCCGTAAATCTAGTGTTAAATAAACGCTTGAGTACATTAACATTTTGAGTTTTAATCTTCACATTATTATATTATAAGGTATAGTATACTATGTGTATGGTTATCGTAGAGTATGGGGTATGAGAAAGAATGTTTGTATGGAAGGATGAGAGTGGTGAGTACGTATGATAAACTATGAGTAGATATTAAGATTCATGTTGTAGAATGAATGTAGCGAAATATGATCTATGCGATTTGTATATGTATGATATGGACAGAGCAGCGATAAAAAGACAGTTAGTGTGATAACAGCAATCATAGTAATGAGAGATATTGATATAGAGATAGAGAGAGTGGGAGAAAGAGAAAGTGAGAGTGTGTCGCAGAACGAAGCCATCAGTGTGTTTAAAATTTATGTTATATTTCTTCATGTTATAGAGTTAATAATTGTTATTTAAATAAATTATATTTATTAGTATTGTAAGGGGGCTACGGGCGTAAAGCATATAATGTATGCTTTATAATGGCCAAAAACAAAAGAACGAATAACGCAGCATGCGGCGGGAAGAACGCGCGACTCGAGACAGTTGCAAATTAGAAGCCAATCGTGGCACAAGCCGGAGCATTTTTTCCTTCAAAAATATATATACATATCTAATTAAAAGAGCGTGTTTGATTTAACTACCCCCTGCACCCACTTTTCCTACAGTATTACGTATTTACTCAAAATGTTGAGGCCCGCTTAACGTAGTAAACATGTGTATGTGACCCGAGGAAAAAAAAACTTGAGTTCGTCTAATATAAACGTAGGAATGAGATCGAGTGGTTGCGAGTTTAGGAAAATGTAAATAGTGCTTGAGTTGAGCGATAGTCATATGAACGTAGAATGTTTGGACTCGATTGTTTCTAAGGCGCGAAAGATGAGCACTTGAGACAACATCGCGATTGAGGAATTTTTGGGTGAACGTGACCGAATGCATCGAGTGAGAAAGATTGACAATTAGAAAGAAGGGAAACGAGTGTTTGGAAGAATATATGACGGGGAAAATACGAGCGCGTGGCAGAAAGAGTGTGATTGTGAAAGAAGTAAGAACGTCGTAGTTGCTAAGTTGAAAAGTCATTTAAGTTGTAATTATTAAACTATTTGAAATATACTATTATATTATAAGCACTTCACATTATTTTATTTACACATGAGTCTTATCATCTCTCTCTACTAAATAAATAAAAGTAGAAATTTCCTATATAAATGGACATTAACACGTTTGCAGTGTTTTGTTCAACGGCCATTGCCACGATTCTTCCTGTTCGATGGTAGAACAAATCGGTTTCCGGCAGGCAGAATATCCAGTTTCAAAGAACGTCAGCCTCGTTCGTCTTGTGTACTACGGCGGCGCGGAATTAGCAAGCGGATGAAAGGATCCGGCGAGAATTGAATCAATATCACAGCGGATTGCGCCGAGTAGACGTTAAACGGCTGTCAAAGGCTGCTTTTGGGAGATTGCACATTACGTATTTCATCAAAGAGTTTGCGTCGCCTTTTTGCGCCACTTGGCCCCGGCGACGCCCAAAAATATTCAGTTACTTTGCATTCAATATCACCGCTGATAATGTCGAACGTGTACAGCCTTCGACGACGTCAATCAATATTCCCACCTTTTTCTTTTGTCGTTTATTTCTTCGCCACTCTTCCTGTCGCTTCGCTTAATGAACCGTTGCCCTGATAAATTATTCACGCGATTTTTAAACGTTGCCCATTTTTCTTTCGAACCATTATCAAATTCTCTCGGTTCACCTGTGTTTCTTGACTGGATACCTGAGACTCCGTTCACGATGAACCTCGTGTTTGGGATTCAAATTGTTGTTGGGAATGAAAATGAGAATTGTTGTTAAAGTGGAATGAAGTTTCATGTATCCCTATTTCTAAAAAGAACATCATCTAGTAGACGTAAGTAAATAGATTAATATTTTCTTCTTCAATCTTTATAATTGCTTATTCAAAAGTTTTGAATTCTCTTAAATGCTAAGCACATCAGATGCAATTACAAATTCCGAATTTTCTGAGAATCTGAATAATTTCAATAACATAAATTTAATATGATCAGAATTTTGTTCACTGAATTTATTGTTTCCTGACTTCTTTTCTCATTTCTCTTCCCTCTTTATTTACCACACATTTTTGTGCATCATGTATTAATTTTCTATGGTGATGGAAAATAATAATAATGGATTTCTTTCACGAAATACGGCAGCCTCGCTCGAAAGCATAATAGCTATAAAGATATCCGTTCCTCGAGGTATCCCTTTCCTCGCAGAAACGTCGTTTCCGGCGCAGAAACTTCCGGGATATCCGCGTTACACCGTATCCTTGGTAATCCCGGGCTTCAGCCAGTAGATCAGCGAAACTTTCTCAATTAAAACGCGTGTCCGTCGGCGTCGATTTCCCTCTGCCAGCTAATTAAAAGAGAAACAAAAATCTTCCTCCCGCCCGGTTCCGCCGTATTGTTCCCGCTTTTGGGAGAAACTTCCGGGAACCAGAATCTCGAATTAATCGCAGTCGACGAGCGACTCGAACTCCCGGTCTCAAACAGTTCTCTTCACCCGGTATCTGTTGGCGGGCACACGAAGAAGATTGAACGAGCGTCGCGAGGCATCGGGACGCTTCAGGATTCTCCGGTTTGGCATTGGAGAATGGAGGCTGACGGCCAGGAGCGGATACAGAAGCGACGAATCGGATGCTCGTCACGTAGGGAACCGGTGACAAGCTACAACTATCGAAATGTCCGTGGCAAAAAAAAAAAGGAAGAAATGGAATCGACGACGAACGAATTGATGTTTCTAGCGTCATTGTTATTCGTGGATATTAACACTTATTGGTCCCTAGCTTTTCGTACGTGATTCTCACTAGGTTGTAGCTGGTTTCAGTAAATTTGCGAAAATTCTTCAGTATTATAAGAATAACATTTTTATTAGAAATTATTTATTTTTTGATGGTGTATTACAAATATATGAGTGTCAAATAATTATTTATAAGTTCTTAACGTATAGTATTTCTTAAAACAATATAATAAAAAATATTTGTTGTACTCAATGTAATAAAAATTGAGTAGGCAGTGATACATTAGTGGAGATGTCAACTGCTCCGTTGCTGATGCTTAACTCGAAAGTTAATCGTGCCCACATTTCACAGAGCGCGAATTTTGACAGGTTCACTCGTTGTCACCTTCCAAGTGATGTGTGACTGCAACGACAAAGTACTGTGGTCACGTGAAAGGTAACTAACGGCCAGTAAGAGTTAAATAATAATCAATCTCGCCTCACTACTCAGAAAGAAAGATATGATTTATTATTACAGTATAAACAGAAACATTACAATAGTACAATATAATCACTTCGCATGCACACCAACTGTTCAAGCGTTACTGATTCTCAATAAATCCGTGTCGTTCGTCGCAGGAGTTATCAACGATCGATATTTGCTTACAGTCATGAAAGTACACCACCGACAAACGTTTTAGATTGCAACGTATTCCAAGAAACGCAACAGTTTAATGGAATCGAGGGAATTCAAAGTTGCGTTACCTAAGAAAATTCTTCGATCGAAGGTTCATTGAAATGTAGAAAATTGCTGTTGATAATTACGGTATCAATTTGGAGTTGATAAGAAAATTAGCGCAGCGTTCGGTTTGTTCATGCCCTATTCTGTTGAGCTTAATTTATTGTGTTCAATAATTGCAATTCAGAAATACACTTCTGTATTTGTCGTGATTTGGCGATAGTTTATGCCTGTTTGATATTATTTTTTGCTGGTAAGTAGGGATTATCATGAGTTTGTGGTTTAGTGTAGGATAAAGCGGCGCGATCGAGGTACATGTGAGTATTATTAAGATGAGTATAGGATGAGTAAAAGATCAGGTATTGATTGTCAATGGATGACCGCGTTACGAAGAGAAAGCCAAAAATTTGAAACCTATTTACAACAGTCTTTCCAAATCTTTAATATGCAATTAATGTAAAGTGGTTCACGAAATCGAATAAACACTTTTCTATATCAACTCGTCTTTTAACCGCTGATTAAGATTGTATTCATTAATTCGAAAGTTTTAAAGACGTCCAATAAAATGTACAGGATAATGTATAAAATAATAACACACCATACAGAATTTTAAGTGTGATCAAATAATTTAAAGCAATAGATGTGCGAAAGTAAAGTATTTGCGGCAGAGCACTTCAGATTATGGCTTGAAAAAATAATGCATGTTCTCTCAAAGGTCTGAGAGAATATGACTGAAAGTGTCGAACGATGTCTCAAATAAGGGAGAAAAGTAGGGAAACGGAATTAGAGAGAATGTAAAAATGCAAGAATGTAACGAGTGTAAAATTCGTGTGCGGGAACAGTGTAAAAGCAATTTCTGGAAACAATGTGCGGATAGTAAGCACTTACCTATGCAGTATACCTCAAGCGGGGTTTATTAAGATTTATGAACAATTATTATAACAACAATTAAATTTGTTTACAATAAAGAGTTATATTAGCAAAATTATCGTTTTCGTTTCTCTGCCTTTGTAGCCACGCGCGTTTAATTAAAATAATCCGTTCCCTAGTGCCCATATACTTTTGGACGGCAGAATAAACGCGCGTTTCCTCTCAAGAAAGCCGAAGAGAGGGACGAGCAATCTCACACAAAGAGCGTTGTAAAGGGGAGATCGGTTTATGAGATCAGTCGCTTTAGCGACGTTACCTTCAGCCGCCGAGTTTTTATCGCACTGTCATCGAGACAGACGGATGAAACAGGACGCTGAATCTGCGAATTTGTGAACGCACAATTTTTTTTCGGCAATGATGGAAGACGATTTCGTGTAAGGTGGCGAATATAGACGTTATCCAGTAGATGATATTTTTTTTTTAGAAATCAGTAAGCTTTCTGCACAATGCAACTTTGATACTTTCAGAGCATTTAATTCTTAATTTGTGCATACACTATATAGGATGCGTTAGAATAAGTGGAATAAGTGAACAGCAGATCAGTTTTAGATGAAAAAGTATGTTGAAAATATAGAATTCAGTTTCTTCGTGCAAAACTTTGAAAATTTATTCGATACTCCCATTTAAATGTGTTTGTCTGACTAGTTTCACTGTATACTACTTGCGTTCAATAGTTGTAACCATATAGTTAAAATGATAATAGATAAAATGATATAGATAAAATGTACACTTTTGAACGAATTTATTTAATGAATTTGTATACATTATTAGAAAAAATGTTGTACAGTAAAATTCACAGAATAAGGAATTCTTAAAGTGTATTTCTTGAATTTTCAGTCATTTGTTTTAGAAGCGATGAATTGCACGAAACTACTTAATTCTACATTCTCAATTTATTTTTGAATATAAAATAACATTATGTCCGGTTGAAACACTTCTTGAAAAGTATAATATAGCACATTGTATAATGAATTTATTAACTAACTACCGACAAGTTAGGTTCAAGTACACTATATAACAAAACATTATTATGTTAAACAAAGTGTCGTGATCTATTAGCAAATCATATTTTTTTACCTTCTTTTACGTAAAACTGTGTTTACACTATATATAGATACTTAGATATACAAATCTGTTATCTTTTTACGATCAACAGAATACCTTAAAATGCAGTATAAAGATTTATAGCGATACTACAGATAATCTTAAAGTATATAGCATAAATCGGTAATTTTACATCGAAGTTACATGATTATCCGCATAGGTAAGATAGACAGTGAAATTTTATATACTTATAAACATATACCAATGTCACGCAATTGTATACAAATTACCTGAAGTAAAGTTACAAAATTTAGAGGCTGAACCAAATTTCTACTTGGATTTCATTTCTTTAACTCTAGCTGTAGAAATATGGATTCGTATAAAGATTTGCACTTTAATAATAACGGTGTAGCGCAAATATAATGCACATAATTCTGAATTTTAACTTAATTCACTAACAACTCTTGAATCGCTATTATTATTCTTTCGAATTAAAATAATGTGTGATCGTCCAGTGGTGAATGTATGTGTAAGTACTTTCCATCATAACTACAAGTGCCAACTTTGGCGTCCTAGGTTCAAATTTAATCGTATCTCTTCGAAACTGAACACATTGTTCCTTACCCAACGATAATAAACGATAATAAACGTATGTAGTATCGTAGTTTTAAGGACCAGAAAAGTGAAAGTGTGGATCGACTAGGTGAAAGCCAGGCCCATTGGAAAAAACGTTTGGCGATAAACAATTTACCGATGGGTCGGAAATGTCTAGCGAGCGCGGCGTGAGAAGAGGAAAAAGGCCTATAAGAATTTCCTGGAAAGAGAAAAGGGACCAGTGTTGTATAGAAAACCGAGTTGCAGAGTCGTAAAAAGAGTTGAGGATTAAACATAGAGTCGCGTGGCAGAATTCAATTACAATTTACTGTACATTGTATATTTTTGCAATTATTCATATTAATGATAATAGTAAATAATATTAAGGACCTTTATCCCACACCTATTTTGAGACTCTACCATATTCTCAAGCACGTTACCAGCGAAAAATTTTTGTATTACACAGGAAGAACGTTTGTCTACATGTCGCTACGGAGCGGATATCAAACTATTCGTTTGTTTGCCATGCAGACTACACGAGATCGCGCAACAAATGACAGGGACACAAATATTGACGCTTCCTGTATTATATTTTCACGACGCGTTCAATGTTCGTCGAACAATCGTTCGGGTACAACGGGGCACAAAAAAATGAAGGTCTCCGGGCTCACCTGTGTGCACTCGCTCGGGTATCGATGATCGAAACCACTTCTGCCTCGAAATCAGTTCAATTTTGCCCCGCGAACCGTGTTCTAGAGCCGGCCTCGTACAAGACCAATCGAATCGGTCGGGAAAAAGCTACAAATTAAGGGGAACAGCTCGATGCGTTGGAGCACCGCTTCCATCGTCAACGCTGCGAGCTGAATCGGTTTGCTCAATTGAATCCCGGTGGCCCCGTACAATGAACGCAAACTTTCTATTGACAGGCCGCGATACGAGAGAACGGGACACCTCGCGGATAGTTGGCCTGTGTTCCATCGATTCGAATTGCGTCGATTACTTAAGGACACCGTCCCGGTCGCATCAGTTCCAGGAATTGCGGATTAAGCGTCAAACGTGGCTTACCGTTGTCCTCTATTTCCGAGCGATCCTCGTTCAACGTGTAATAATTGCAGCAGATTCGATTCGTTTCAGCTGTTGATTCTCGTTTGGAGAGTTAATCGGTGACTCGGTTTCGGTTAATCGAATTTTTTCAAGATCTGCTTAACGATGCTCGTTATTGAAGAAGCTTTACAATTCTAATTTGTTCGTTTAGCTTACTGTGGAATGTTTCCGCTTGTTGTGAGTTCAGTTTTAAAAAGGATACGCATAGGAATTTATCTATCGTTTTGTGTTAAGGGAGCTTTGCAAAAATGATTTTCCCTGCTAATAGAATGATTTAATAATTATCCAACTGTACATCTTGATTTAGTACCTTCTCACTGAAAAAGTACATTACCAGCCAAAAATTTGGGTTGCTTAATTTGCTTTATAACCGTTTGAAGTTTCTTCTCGATTTTCTTATCAGTTTGATTTTGTAGGGATGTTTGGTTGCAAACAGATTACACAAGAGATTGAAAATAATAAAATATATGTTTATTAGCAATTAAAAAACTTAACTCTAACTTGATATTAATTAATATAATATAACATTATCTCAATATAGTAGACTGTCTCACGTACATTTCATTTGCACGCGGTATTCTTTAATGCATCCATCTTCTTTCATCTCAATCCTTAACCTTTCTTACTCGAGAAATCGTTCGGTCACGATCACCCAAAATTTCTACGTCTCGTACGAAGTACTTATTATTCAGTTTCAATTACTTTAAACAACCTATCGTTTACCCTTCATTCAAGCCTTAAAAACACTCTTCGTTCATTTGCTTATCGTTCGATCAAACACTATACGCAATCGTATCTCTGCAATATTGATATTGCAGATAATGGCAGCAGCTTCTTTCCAAGGAACTTATTAAAGTAACACAACTTCAGATTCTTTCATTTTCTCCAATTGTACTTTTTGTTGGATCATTTGTTAGATCTTAATACATTGTTGGGTAATGTATACATTGGAACGGATTAAAAAACAGTTTCTTCGAGTTTTTCTTAAAAATCACTTCACGGTCTTACATTATTCATTGCTCTTGCAGAACACCATTCGAAAATTTTACTTGTGTCTCAATTAAAAATGAATACAATTCGTGTGTTTTGAACTTAAATTTTGGAACTTTAAGTTTTAAAATAGGATGGTACAGAATTACAATATAGAAAACAAAAAAGGATCAACACTTTCTTCTTCCGAAACTGCTCGGCTTCAAAATTCCAACCTTTCCCTGCTCAAAGTTGTTAACCAACCTCGACTTCCACGAAGTTACTGCGAACCGCAGCATGAATCTCTTACAGTCCCTCGAGATTCCTTTGACACCGAATGTTTATCAATAAAAAGAGACACTTGCCGTCATCGGAAATCGGATCACTGTCTCGTTCTAAAGGTTGAAAGACATTCATCAGGTGAAAGGCCGTCTTATGCAAAATCTCCACGCCCCGCGCAAGTTCAATGACGCAATAACGCCGGCAAAGGAATCCGCTCCGCCTCTGTCTGGCTGGTCCACTTCTCAAGTTATTAAACGCAGTAAAGCCCGTGAGGAATTCGGTCCGGTCGATCAGGTCGAAATTCAGATCCCCGTGATTTATATTCGTCGAACGGGGAAAGCACGAGGATGGATCGGGCTCGTCCGTCCATCCGTCCGTTCGCTTTCCCTCTTTCTTCCGGCCAAAGGCGAGAACCACGGACGCTGGTTAAGTGCTTCTGGGAAACTTTCCTTGAGATGCAAATCGCAATACGCGCCGCCACTCAAGAAGACACGGCCGGTAAAGTTAAATTGGTAAGTGGAGGGGAGAAAGAGGAGAAGGAGGCGGAGGAGGAAAGGGGAAGGGCAAGAACTGGTCCCGGTTTCGATTGGAACTGTTGCCTAATGAACTGTAATTGTCGCCAGCCAGAAATCGATGGCCAGGCCTAGCAATCGCCTGTCGACGGACGAGCTGCATCGACTTTCTGAGCCCTCGGTGTCCCGCGCGACGATACACACCTGTTATCTATTTAATTCCTCTTATCTGCACGCCGGCAAGCGGCACCGGACTACGGCCGAACCAAGACGCGTACGGGGGTGCTTTCGAGATAGCTCGGGCTAATGGCGGGTCGTTTGGCTGAAAATAAGCAGATCCTCCGACTGGGTTCGCTCGTTTGCGAAAGTTTCCCCGGATGCTACGATGGCGGACGTAAATTTAAGGGCAGAACATATTGGGCGGATGGGAAGGTATCGTCGGTTTACAACGACTCAGATGTTCGTTCGCGTATTAATAAATTCGAGATGAGTTTAAATGTGCATTGTAAAATACAGTCTCACGAGCCAACGAACGTTTATGAATTTTGAACAAAACAGAAGATTGTGCGCTCGATCGTGGAAAAGAGTCATACG
>JAOPTO010002183.1:231055-285668 GCA_033822845.1 Tetrapedia diversipes | reverse complement strand
GAACACAATTTCAATATAGCACACAACACATCCCCCTGATTTGTATTAGTTTTAGGTTCCTCTCAACACGGTTATAACGTGAAGTAAATTAACAATACTATAGAAGGATCGGCTAAATTAGGTTTTCGATGAATCGCTAACGCAACAGTATAACTATCATTCTCATCAGTATACATAAGTAAAATAGCGTAGTATAATCTAATGATGAATTTGAAAAATACAGTAACTCGCGGAAGCAATCAAGTGCTCTAATGAAAATATCCATTGATATCCTACTACTATCTATCCTAATTTTATCTTAGTGTAGAAAGAAGGTTTTTGTGATTATTTATTTATTATTAATACGAATAATGGCAAGGATATATAGTATACAGTAAATTCTAATTCAACTCTGCCACGTGGCTGTATGTTTAATCCTCAGCTCCTTTCATGACTCTACAACTCGGTTTTCTATTCAATCCTGGTCCCTTTTCTCTTTCGAGGAAATCCTTATAGATCTTTTCCTATTCCTTCCCCGCACTCGCTAAGCATTGCTGACCCATCGATGGATCGTCTATCGTCAACGGTTTTTTCCGATGAGCCTGACCTTGTCTAGTCGATCCACACTTTCACTTCTTTGATCCTTAAAACTACGATACTACATTAGCCATGTAATTTATAATTAGCAATTATTTTTGCATAAAATGAAAACAGAAAGCATTTGATCAATTTCACGAATCGATGTATGATGCACAAAGAAGTTGCATTTATACAAGATTTAGTACACAATGCGTGGATCGTGTCCAGCGAGTAACTCTAGCCAGATAAAATAGTTACGTATTTTACACGAATAAATTCCGCAACTTTATTTGCTGTTCGAAATAAAATTTACTCAACTCTGACGGGGAACAATGGAGCCATAGGTGCGTCGTAGACGTTCCCCGGGATACATTGTCCAGATGTGTTCCGAATCCACCGAATATCATGCTGGTGTTCAACTTTTATGGTCCTGGTCCCGCAAGTGCTTTCCATAAAGGAAAGCAGGAAATAGATTCTGGCTGCCGGAGAAACGTTTCGGTGCCGCGAAGAAGAAAGAAGCTCACGGTCGAATCCCGGCCGTTATCCTTTAGCCACGTCCCTCCTGTTTGCCTTTTGAAGTTGAATCGATGGGAAACCAACATCGCGCGGCAAACTAAGATGTGGAGGCAAGATCTCGAACGGAAAGCACACTGGAAACAATGAAGACCAGACACTTGGAGGAGAAGCCCTAAAATAGATGTCGAGGATACAGTACAGGTCAAAAGTTTGGTACCAGCACGCGTTTCAGAAAATGCGAAAATTTAAAGAAAAAAGCAGAATGGAAATTGTGTTACCGCTCGACGAGATTCTATAGGAAAGAAGTTATTAACGTAAAAAACATCGTTCCTCGATCCATGGAACTCTATTGCTTCGTCTGATATCCGTAGAATTGTGAGTTAACCGTTTGCACTCCGAATTATCTTTCAATTTTATTTCCAATAGCTCCTTAGTATTCTAGGTGTTTTATTTGAAATTTACTTTAAAGGATAATTTCTTGACTAGTATTCATTTTAAACGATTTTTTTTTTTTATTAATTATATTAAATATAGCTTTCAAACTTTATTGTAACTTATATTTCTGAATTTTCTAAATTTTTTAATTAAATGATAAGCATGCTACGTCGACATCGTTCATATTTAAAAGTGGCGAGTGTGACTCGGTATAGGAGTTACTGTGATAAAAATCGAGTCACACTCGACAAAGGAGTGCGAAGGGTTAAAGAATAAAACAAGTTACTACAAAAATAAGTAAATCACCAAAAAAGAAGTTAAGCCAGGTAAAATATTAGGACTTGGTCACATTATCTTTAATTATATTTGGTTTTTCATCTAAAAAAGGTTTGAGAACCATTGTTATATAAAACTGTTGTCAACAGTTACAACACTGCTCTCGGATTGCTAAAAACATTAGTAGGAAATTTGGCGCTAGTACTAATTATGAAACGATACCAATCTTCCAGCCGGGTATACAAGGTGGGGCAATAACTATTAGCGCCTCAGACATCTTCTAAACTATAAGTTTCACAAACAATATTTGTTGGAACAAAATCGTACGGTACGAAGGGAACCATTCGGCGGATATACAATAATAGTTTTTTCGCAGGTGAAGGTACTTCGGATATTTGAAGGTCAACTTCATTTTTTTAAATGGATCGGTATATTTTTGCTTTCATATAATCATAGGAGATCTTAAAACGAGTTCAACGACCTGTTACATAAGGACATTGAAAGTCATAGAAAGCAGAGAAAGATGATAATACTTAAGGTTTTGGTAGTAAATAAAACACGTTTATTATAATAGGTGTTCAAAATGATGTCCATTACTGTTAATGCAATATTGGATTCTTTATACGATTAATTGACTTGTGCAAAATGCAAAGTACGCTCTTACTAATGCCAGATTCGCGTTCAATTTATCGCCAACTCATATGAGAATTTCTAGACACACTTGCAAGCACATCGATTTCCATTTCTTCGTTATTTACTCGCTTCTGGCATTTAGTTTTTCGAACACTTAAACTACTGGTTTGCCTAAGTTTATCACACAAATTTTTAAATGTTTGACGCGAAGGGTGAGACCAACTTGGATATCGTTCGGCATACAAGTTTTTCGCACTTACAGAATTTTGTTGGTATTCGCCATAAATAAGTATATCGACTTGTTCTTCAAACGAATACATCGTGCCGGATTGACCGATTTATTGATACTAATATTGTTATGTTTATCTTATCCTACAATCTTATTATTAAAGTGTCCTTAAAATATTTACTCTCAATGAAGTAAAGGGTAAGCATTATGCCTTCCTCTGCAATACATATGTTTTATTTACTACCAAATCCGTAAGTATTATCGCCTTTCTCTGCTTTCTATGACCTTCAATGTCCTTATGTAATAAGTCGTTGAACTCGTTTTAAGATCCTCTATCATTATATGGAATCAAAAATATTCCGATCCATTTAAAAAAATGGAGTTGACCTTTAAATGTCCAAAGTACCTCCACCTGCGAAAAAAACTATTATAGCCACCGGATGGCCCCCTTCGTATCGTGCAATTTTATTCTAACAAATATTTTTGTGAAACTTATAGTTTAGAAGATATCTGAGGTGCTAATAGTTATTGCCCCACCCTGTATATAAATCCAACTTTCTCCCTGAACCAAAATTTGCTAAATTTAGCTGAAAATTCGGTGCTGGTATTAATTATGAAACGGTACCAATCTACCAACCGACTGTGTATAAATCCAGCTTTCTTCCTAAACTAAAATTTTGCTCGTTACCCTCAATTTCCTTACACGTTGAACCAGCAAGAAGTAATCCTTGAGCATTACTATTACGGGTTAACAGTGATTGTTGCGTACAGGTGCAGGTCGCGCCTCTAAATTGCTATACGTTGTCGAATGTGACATCCCTGCACGCCCCAGCCAGATTGTTCGACGATCTGGCGACCGCAACGAGAACTCCTCGGTCGTTGTAATACCAAACGATAACGACGGCTGCAGCTGCTACGGGAATGGCCGGGTTCGAGTCGAAGAGGTGTCGGTAGCTTAATTAACATCGAAGGAACGACTTGAAAACTTGGCGGAAACGGCTGCTGAGCCGGAGTCTATTGTATTTGCTTTAGCGCGTCATAAACTACTAAGAAATTTCCGTTTTAGATCGTTATTATTAACACACGCGACGCGCTATGTATGCACAGGATATCAACTCTATGCGTACGGGAGGTGACTGTAAATTATCAAGTGATAGTTTTGCAAATTTTCTGACTTTAGTTAGTTTGTTTGTTAGTCAGATTCAGAAGTTAAATAGCTATATATGTAAATTTTAGTAAATTACTTAACTGAACTAAATGACGTTCAATATAGGCGAATTTCAGTAAATATTTCAAATTTGAAAATTTTTTAAGTTGATATCACTAAACGATTAACAGTTACCTTTCTAGTGCAAAGGGTTAAGAAGCGCTTATAGTGGAATTTCGATTATCTGAATTAAGTGGGAACATTTGGTTATACGATTCTGCAGATCATCGGTCTGGAAGAACTAAATGTTTTATTACATCATAAAGTAAACAGAAATTAAGTAATTTTTAGGTTTGGATACTTTTCACGCGAAATCATAAATACCTAATATAAGAGATGCAATACAATACTGAATTAGATACTTCTAGATAGAAATATTTAACACTAAACCTACTGACAGGTTAGGATATACTTATTTGTGACGAAGAAATCCAATTAAAAATTATATTTAAAAAATGCCAAACACAAGGGAAACATTGCAGTAAAGATCACAGTAAATTTCCAAAGGTGTAGGTATAACAATAAATTTACAAAATTTCCATAAAAAATTATGGTAATTTTGACCGGTCGTGGTAGTTATAGTGTTAAATATACACATGGGTAACCCAGCCCATATTTGGATAATCAAACATCTACTTAATCAAAATTAGGATAATCAACGTTCTACTGTTGAGAAAGAAACTTCCTTTTCTTTGTGACCACTTATATTATTGTTTGAATTTACAATTTTATTGCGTTCGGGTTTATATGATCCAATTATATAGTTTAGACAAATGTGAAGAATGGTTGAGTTAAGCGATAGCCGTGTGAACGTAGAATGTTTGGACTCGAGTGTTTCTAAGGCGCAAAAAATGAGCACTTGAGAAAATGTCGCGACTAAGGAATTTTGGGAGAACGTGATCGAATGCATCGAGTGAGAAAGGTTTAGAATCAGAAAAAAAGAAAATGAGTATTTGGAAGAATATATGACGGGAAAAATGCGAGCTTGGGGTAGAAAAAATTTGACTGTGAAGGCAAAAAAGTGTGATTCTGACGGAAGTAAAGTCGGTTAAGTTATTATCATTAAACTATTTTAACACTATTCCTACCACGACCGGTCAAATGATTTCCTATATGCAACGTAATTGAATCGTCTTTAAACCTTACAACTTTACCTCAAATATACATTTGTAATACATTTTTTAATGTTCACGTCTTTTTTCATTCCTTATTTTCTGAGAAATATTTCTAATCTCTTTTACCCACCGCAACCGGTCAAATGACTAGGCGAAGCGTCGGTAGGAATAGTGTTAACCCTTTCGCTACGGAACGCTCATGACAAAATGTGATCGCTGTGTACGGAGCGCATTACTGATTAGTTGACACTGAGGTATGGAATGCTACGAAGTAATTATAAGTCGTTTCTTGTTCTCTAAATGTTATAATAATATTTATTATATTTAGTAATATCATTTTACTTTCTAAAATATAAAAATTGACTGTTTGAGGTATGCAGCGTTGCCAGATACGCGATTAAAAAATGTATCTCATGTGAAGTATGAAATAAAAGTATATATGATGTGAACGTATATATACGCTCTTCGTACCTGAGCGCCCACTTTTCCAGGGCGTATATATACGCTCTTCGTATATGAATGGTCATTCTTCAAGGGCGTATATATACGCCCGTCGGAGCGAAAGGGTTAAATAATCATTTATGTAGGACAGGTAGATGCAGGTTTATTTGAAAAATCTTAAATCGTACATATTCACGTCGTCACGTATCGTCAAATGTCGTCGAATGTCGCCCAATGGACACGCATTTCTTTTTATATGCATTAGCACAGATGGTGGGGGTTTGCTAACATCGAATGTTCGAGAAGGCGTCCTTTTTACCCATTAGGATAAACCGTCATCGAACATTCGAGAAGGCTCCTTTCCACGCACCTGCGCTACCCGCCAAGATCGAACATTCGCGATGAACAAGCGACGAGCGCCACACACACACACCACAAACTCACGCTCACTGTCATCCATTCTTTATCATAAATTTAGCACCTCTACATTTATTATATTCTAAGCAGTACACTTTTATTTTATTCACACCTGAACCCTATCATCCACTCTACTAAATAAAGTAAGAGTAGTATTTCCTATATGAATTCCGAACAGTACTTATGTTAGTACTATAACCCTTATCGAATAGCATAAAACATAAATCTCATCAGTTTAATCAATTTAATTCTTTAGTCTTAATGGAGTCTCAATATGTTATTGTATGTTAGCGTCGCGTTATAAAATAAGAAGAAAGGTTCGTCTTTTCTTGTTCGCAGTTCTGGGGTAAGTGCCATAGGGTTCATCACAGTTCTCTTTCCAGAAGGCTACATAGCCTTCGTGACCAGATCCTACAGGACAAAGGTCCTTTCTTTTTGGCGACGCAACGTCGGGTTGCTCGCAATGTTTAGGCTTTCCCACGACTAATATAAACAATACATCCCTTGGCACCCGATGGCTGCACGTCTTCGGGGCGTCAGCCGTCAAGTGGCGCCTTGGGGTTGCAATTCATAGTTTGTAACATGTTTTCTCGCTAGGCACACCAAACACCCAGTCATAAATCGGTCACCAGCCTAAATTATGGTCTAGGCACTTTCAGCGACCACCCAAAATGCGCTGTCGCTAACATGTATGTGTCATTCTAATGTGTAGTATTTAAAAAAAGCAATAACCTTTTCCTACAGTCCCTTCCCTTTTCGGATTTTCGTGTGCCTACATAGAAAAAACGCACAAAACCTTTCGAAAATCATTTCAAATAAAAATTTTTAATTACGCTGTAGTTATAATTTCTCGAAACGAACCTAACCCGAACCGTAAGAATTTTCAGAACGATTTAGCAACCATTTTACACTGCGAAGTCCAGTCTTTTTAATTCTAAAACGAACGCTGATTTCTGTATTCGACTAGTAAAAAGGAACTCGTTACCGCCTGATTTATAATTTGAATCTCGTCTCGAAATCGGCAAACGTACCCCCGGCTTCCGTCTGCTCCTGGCGCGATCGCCGACGCATGTACGCGGCGCAGCTTCCGGTATGTGGTTTCCAGTGCGCGGAGCACTTACTTAAAGCGCGCTAAGCGTCGTATCCTGAGGGATCCTTCAGCGAGATATGATCTGCAGCGAGACGATGCGAAACGGTGTGTTATCAGCGCAGGAGGGGACTCGTTTCAGCCGAGCCATTAGCGCATCCGCGAACGTCAAACTTTGTATATCCGGCGCACGCTCCGCTTCCCGGCCGAGTAGTTACGCAGATAACCGTGGCGAGGTTTCCTAGTGCGCCAGAAAATCCGTCATTCCCTTGATGAACGTTCAACAACCGATCGTGCTAGATAAATCATAGACGTACGGTTTAATGAAACATTACGCTGCGCTATCTTCGAAACTTCTAGCTTTAACTATAAGGGGAAATCGTCCATTTTTTAATATTTGTATTAGGTTTCTTAGAAAATAGGGGAGATTTATTGTAACGTGGTTGCTTGTACTTTCGGAGACAAAAATTTGGAAGCTACGAAGATTTTAAACATTGCGCGAACTTAAAAAAAGCACGGATTTAGAATCCTGATTTCGTAGAAGAAAAGATCACAACAGAAGAAAGAGGTAACATTTAAGCTGTAACGTTTCCTTTTTGGTTCATTCAATGAGATAATTGAATTTTTAACATTACCGCTATGAATCGGAATTGGAGAGATTGCTTAATAGTTCTATAAAATTTTTTTAAAATGTAGTTTACAGAAAGAAATTGCAATTGAAGTGTTGCGTTAAAACAACATTATTTGCATTGATTTGCAGCTGAAAAAAAGTTAACACGACAAAATTTTTAATTAAAACTTCGACGAAAGTAGTATAATTAGATTTATGTGAATAATACAAAAAGTAAAACTCATGTTGGTTCTTAATTAATATGTAGAACAATATCCTATTAAAAATGGAAATAGATAAGTAGGTAGTATTTATAAGTGATGAATTTATTTTATTATCTTAATTCCATTTATATAAGTAATTACGTTTGTATCTGCTATTCTTATATACTAATATCCACTATTATCTAATTATTGTTATTTACTACTTATATATTCAATATTACCCAGCGAACAATAAATAAAATTTTATTCAATAATGTTTCATTGATTTCTACATTTTAAACCTTTATTCAGTTAGTTCATTCATTCGTTCATTCACAAGGACGATGATTTTTTCAGCTCTTGAACTTTAAACAGAGATTTAAGGGTAGAAAATTTATTTCCTCGTTTAAATGTACTTCACTAAAGTTAAAATAGAAAAAGTTTCCATTAGCTTCGTTAGTGTGATAAGTTTTTCTTCTGACTTTCCCGCAATTTATTCGTTACTTATTATTCACTTCAAATGGTAAACAATATTAGTTTATTCATTACCCGTTAATAACTAATTAAGTTGTTCATTTTCCAAGGTAACTTTTGCTCGAACGTTGGCGAAATCTTAAAAAGAAAACAATGTTTCTTGCACAGGTTTACATAAAAACAGAAGTAAATCGAAAATTACAAAATCGTTGAATTTATTGTATACCCGTTTATTATGGATCTATTAAAATGCAGAAAATTTGTTATAATTGTTAAACGTATCATAACCATAATTTTTACGAATTTTAATACATAATACCTACGGTAACTACGTTTGAATTTTTAGTTCATATTTTCTTTTAAATTCACCTAATTATAAGAAGGAATGTCATTTTTTCAGGTTCTGTCCAACTTGATCTACTAACATCTAATCAAGTATCTAAAATCCTTTACTGTTCGAAATGTTGAAAGCTCGAAAAATAGATGGAAACTTTCACGACCAATCATAGTGATAACATTCATTGCAATAGGATGGTAATTTTCGAAGAGCATCGATTTTTTCGAAGACCAGTAACCGGTAGCAATTAAAGCGAACAGAGGAGAGGATCGAACGATTCGTAGAAGCTATAGAGTTCCCAGCGGCTGGTAAACGAAGATCGGAAGTCAAGTATTCGAGAGAAACGTCGGGCGAACGGAACGACTGGATGAGTTTGAAACCGGGACGGCGAAGGAGGTGGATGGAAAACTACTGTGCGAGATTACAACGCGAGACGAACTCAAAGGGCATGGAAATCTCGTGAATGAAAAGAACGGTCCTCAAACTTTTGCACCACCTTCCCCGTCCCTCTCTTCCTTCGATCATGCGAAAGAAACGAAAAAAGAAGCGCGAGAGCCAAGTTTTTCTTGAAAGTTTGCCGGAGAGGGAAGCTACGAAATCCATAAACTCGCAATTTTCCGTGACACGTGTTCAAGGAATGGTCGGTATCCCTTTATCATCGGACGAAAGGGAAAAGAAAGAAACCCTGCTATGGATGTTTGTTCTTGTGCTGTACACTTCGGTTGCACGAAAGGAAGCAACAGAGCTCCCTTTATGGTTCGTTGAGCAGAAGAAGAGAACGATGAGGAAACGAGCTTCGCAGAACTAATGTAATTGAAAGACCTTCTGTGGTAATTATTTGGGGAACCATTTCAGAGGTCGTAAAGGCGAACAAAACCGCGGGTTGTTTCGATGGCTTTCTTCGTCAATGTATTTGACCCGAAGAAACAGAGCCCTTGATTGCACGAAACTAACACACCATACCGTTACTAAAATAAAATTGTTGACCGGTTATGTGATATCGATTTAGAGTCGAGGAAGATTTATATTAGAACCTCACCTGATCGAACATTAAACCAAATCTAATCTGAAATCTGTTTTCTTTGATGCACTTCGCATTAGGTAGATTGGAATTGTCAAACTAAAATTAGGTGTGGGTTAAATTTACATAATCTGACTCAATATGAGATCGAATCAAAATATAGTAACTGAAGCAAAACGAAATTCGAAAATTATTCTGCTTAATATATCATGTGTTACATAGATGAATAAATCTGTATCAAGATAAAATTAGATTCGAGTTGGAATTTAACACTAGGTTTAACAAGGAATAACTTTGATCCCTCTGAAGAAACTTCTCGTCAATTTTCTTCAAGAAAATTCTTGCCGTATTTTATGAGAATATTTTAATTAATTTTTACTTACATTTATAGGACATGATTTAGATACTATCTATAATAGATACTCAATTTATATTTTTTCTAATTAAATACCGAAATGTATCATTTTGATCCCTTTGGTAGAAATAGGTATATGTCAGCTCATAGTAAACTTAGTGTTAATATATCTTCATTCTGGAGTCTTATGTGTGCAAAGTTTGGAATGTGTTCCATTTCTGACGTACTTTGTGTACAGTTTATACAATTTTCTACCAAGTCTCCGGTTATCGCGACAGTGATATAAAACAGTATATAGTCTGTCACATTGAATTTCTAATGCAAGCCATGCGAAACGCGATTGAAAGCAGTAACGAATCGAATAAATATCTATTAACGAGTCGATAAAACTCGTATGCCTGTAATATGAATCGCGGTAGTGTGCTTTACGAGCTTTGATCAGTTAAAACGTGATCTGAAAGGGACACTTGGTTATTGAAACGCAAAAGTAAAGGGATTGTTGACATTGCCTTTTCCTCCGGATACGTAGAATGAAATCAAAACTTTTGACCTAATTAAAACGATTCTGACGAGTCGGATTGTCTGCGGGTATATAAAGACCGTGAAACCTCGCTTAATTACCATTCTCCCCGGAACCATCCAGAAGGAAAGATCTCCGTCCCTAAAAACTGTTTAACCAATGACCCGTTTCAGCTTCCCTTTTTAGTTCTTCGTTTCAACCGTCTTTTCACCTATGAATGGCCGCCTCTTCCTCTCTATCTTCCCCTTTCATAATCATATTCCCAGACCTCTTTCAGAATTGAACGAGAGCCCGCCTCGTCGTTCGCGGATAACATTTCCGCCGCAGCGTTCTCGCAATTTTTAACCTTCGAATTGACACGGAACAAACTGCAACACAACCTCCTCCTGCGCGTGAAACGAAGTAAGCCAAAAGCGAACTTCGTGTATGGGATAAAGCGCGCCAAAAGAAAAGAAGAGATAGAAAAAGAAGAACACCGCTCTTCCATTCATTCTGTTCCATTGATCGACTCCGGCTCGTTAAGCCGCGTGCTTGCAGGTTGAAACCAAAACCGGCGAGCATCTCTCTGTAATCGGAGCACACAAACGCGTGCCGCCTTGTCTTCTCTCCGCGCGCGCGAGAGGAGCCCTCGAAAAGCCGTGGTTGGTCAAACGAGAAGCGGCCAAACGAAACGGAGATCCAAGAGTGAAAGAAGTTTTCAGAAAGAGGAGGGTGGCGGCTCGCGCTCCGTGTGATTCAACATTTTCGGAAGACAGACCACTTTCGCCGCGGGTCTTACGACTGCCCGAATCCCTCGAACGTCGTCAAAGCGAAGAATTGTCGTTGGAACTTCTCCTTTGCCTACGAGCGACGTCGTGTCTCAAAGAGCCCCTTCTGAACTTTGCTTTCTCTGCGTTCTTTACACATGTATACGCGGGAGATAAGCACTCGTTATTTCACCGAGCACTTACCGTCTAAGAGTAATTGCAGAATCCTCTGTGGCGTCGGCGGCTGATGCTTTTCACTGCTAATGAAAGACACAGAAGGCAAAGGTGCGTGTACCGACTAGAGCTCGCGTAACTCGGCTCGAGAAGCTTCGATGCGCCTGGAATGAACAGCTGAGAGGTAGCGTCAAGAGGATATCAACCGGGTTACCGCCATGACAATGGATGATCATGCTTCGAACGTTTAGCTGCCATTACCGATCGCGAGTTTATCATTCACGTTCGAGTGGAGGATCAGATATGTATGAATGCATGTGAGACAGGCTTTACTACCTATCCAATAGCAGTAAATAAATGAGAAATCTGATGAAAAATAAACATCGTACAATTTTAAACTTTCAAAGCTGCGTTTCAATCAAATGAAATAGGTAATTCAGGAAATCCAAGTTTTTGTTCATAAATTAGTTTTGCTCCTACAATAGGCCATTGTAGGAGTAAAAAAGTATATTTTGTTTTGAAAAAAGTGAACGGCAATTGTGTCCATAATTATGAAAGTGGTCTAAGTCATATATTTCTTGTTTCGAGATATTTAATGGATTACATTTGAATAAGTTCAACAATATTTTTATATTCTGAAAATTTATTAAGAATGTGAAATTTTGTGTGAATCTCATACGGAAATGTTTTTAAAGTTTCAATTGACTTAGACCACTTTCATAAATAATACTAAATGAATTCCGTATAATGTTGAAATAGCAACCACTAGCTAATCGTTCATTTTTTACAATATCGTGAAAATGACATTGAATTAATTTAGTTTAAAGTAATGTGGTGTGAAATAACTGATAAACTCATTTTTTTTATATTTTGACTTAGACCACTTTCATAATTATGGGCACAATTGACTGTAAGTTTAGAACTATTGATCTTCTGCATACAACATGCGTTTTAAATTTCGCTGAATTTATAATTCTATAATACTTTCCTATTTTTGATCACCTTTTACTCAATTCTTTAAATCTTAAATATAGTAACCAATCGAAACTTCTAATCGTTACTGTATATTAATTATACATCTTTCATTTGCCTCAATAAGCTAGCAAAATCCTCAGCCCCCTTTTTATCACCTTTTCTATCAAAAGTAACTACACTCATAAATGGCTTGTCGCACAAAGAATAACTATATCTAACCGATTTATGAGTAGGGATCACTCACTGTTGAGCAAAGAAGAAAAAGAAAGGAACACGGATTAAGCCTCGGTTGGATAGCCAAGCGGATTAAGTAACGACGGCCAGGTTGATGAGAGAAAAACGGGAAGGCAAGCGAGTTCCTCTCATCTACACTCGAAACAAAAAGGAAAATCGAGCCACCCTGACTGTACGTGCACAGTGGGAGCGGCATGATCGTTTCCGAGGCAGCAGCAAGCTGGGACAATGCGAGAAAAAGTTCCACACCGGCAGCTAGTCAATCGGTGTTCCGACGTAATGGCTTAATTGCGAAGAAGTTTGCTCCCGGACTGCTTCCCTCGGAGACGATTCGAAGCGGCCACTTTGCGTCGTCGCCGAGAGAAAGAGGAAACTACCCGATAAAAATGTTTGCGACTCGTTTATCTTTCTCTGTCTTCCTTCGGCATCGGGTCTGTTTCGGATGAATGTGTCCAATGGCATCTCTCACAATCGAGACCCAAGAAAAAGATTCCTTACAACAGACACACATGAGATCAAGCTCAATACCCTTCGTTCTCAATATCCAAATGAAGCCCAAAAAGCGGATGGAAACGTTCTCCATGACCGCATTTCTTTGTGGTGGCTAGCTTTAGAAGTGTACCTCATCCACTAACATCAGGCAGATCTAAGTAGATATAGGGGAAACCCTACGGAGCTGTAGCTTGCGACACAAATAACCAACACAAATAACCAAATAACTTCCTTTGACAATTGTCGTGTACACGTTTTCAACCGACGTTGTCTGTGTGGTCAAACTTGTGCGTCGCACGCCGAATTAACTTTGTGCGACTAGTTTAGTTTAAAAGTAAGTGGACTGTATAGTGATAATGCTGGTGTAGTTACTAGAGACAAACTTAATCTTTTTTTTTTATTTGATACATTCAAAAGTAACTTCAAATGGAAATAGGTTGTGTGTTGGATAGCGTTTGTTACAATACTAAACGGACGATAGTGATGAAATAGTAATAGTAATGAATGTTCTCCTGCCAAGCGTTAACAATATATGCATGCCCTTGACTGGGCAAACACTACTCCAAGGAAAAGATGATTCGCCGATCATCGTTGGACTGGGAAGGTACATCCCTCACAAGGGGTAATCCGATAGTGGGTTGGATCGCGTCTGTTATAATACTAAATGAACGGTAGTGATGAAACGGTAGACTAGTAATGAAGGTTCTCCTGCCAAGCGCTAACAATGTATACGTGCCGTTGGCTGGACGGACACTATTCCCAGGAAAAGATGATTCGCCGATCATCCTTGGAGTGGGAAGGTACAGCCCACGGCAAGGGATGATTCAGGGTTGTACTTTGTAAAAATCCTAGACACCAGAGGATCACCTGAAAGTCCCGTTACTCGGACTATATTATCACGGCATGTAATAAAAAACGGAAGGCCCAGCACTGAGGAATCGTCATAAACTTCTATTTAATTTTAAATAAAATTTTAAATAAAATTTAAATAAAATTGTCGACCAAATTTCTGTGGACATTTAACGACTAGATAAACTTCGCTTAATGACGGTTCCTGGCCTTCGCTTCTATTAAAAACAGTTCGCAACGCGACAGCAGTCAGGTACGGGTCTAACTCACAATCAGTGGTGACTCACTCGAACGAACGAATAGGGTTATGGGAATAAATTTAGGACGATTCATAATTTGCATATAGTTCGTTTGTATGCATTTGTTTTCGTCGATAGTACTCTCAGAGGCATTAACGAGTCTTTTCAAACCCAGATACATGCAGAGCCATCGGTTTCATGTAAATGAAGAGAGCTTAATTTAAGATCACTTAGAACCTGCTAATGGCTCTGCGAGTACCTGAGTCTAGAGAGACACACTTATAATTTTGCCTGTAATATTTAACCGAGATTATAGTGTAGCATCGCAGAGAATAATAGAGTAGTTGCGAATGTTCAATGATCGAAATTTGTTAATGTCGTTTTTTAGATACCGACGCAATCAATCCATTTTACGAAGAGCAGTTGAACAGTTGTACTTACACGAAGTCGAAAATTCATGTTTCAATCGAGCAGCTGTGCTGTCAATTGAAAAATTATATTTGTAGTCGAGATGTCACAAGTTGGAAATTTGTATTACACTGAACTTATAAATTATAAATTGTAAATAATATAAATGATATAATTGTAAAAACAACATTCTATACCTTGATGAACGCGGAATATGAATTTTATTTGTTAGATTATTTTCATAAATTTAATTAAGTTTTGAATTTTGAACATTCAGAAGTTTGGTACCATTTTTCGGTATCTATATTTGTATTCATGAATCCGGGGACATACAGCAAACTAAGAATAGAAAAAGTTTATATTGTAGTTGTTGAGTGAAATTATCGCTCACTAATAACTTAATACACCGTCGTTTTAGCATCTTCCTGAAAGCATAATGTATTATCCTATTTTGCATTTACTGACATTTCAATCCTTATAGATGAAGCTTGCATTAAACTCCGTGTAATAAACTCTGTATATTAAACTATGTATTTGAATTTCAAATTAATGCCGTACGTATTAATAATAATTTTTAGTATTTTCGTAAATTTTGTTTTGCTGAAGATGTTTCTTAATATTTCATAAAAATTCACTCTAACAAATCAAATAGTCCATTTCCATCATTATCTGCGCATATTATTCAATATAGAGCAGCCTGCTTCGTCTTTTGTACTTGAAGCAATATTTCATTTGGCTCTAGATTTAATTTATTCTCAAAATTGTTCGAATACTTTCATTTATAAAATTCTTTATACAAACGAATCACAATGTCTACTGTCATTCATAGCAACTATTTAAGAAATTTAGAAGGCTTACAATTGGATTTGTTCATTTGATCGACTTCGTGAGTCACCACAGTGTACATCTACATATAGAATGAATATTTTGTTTCGAGTTAAAAATAACCCATCGTCGGCTACGTGTTCGAAAATAATTTAATCAGACGATATGAGCGTCAGTTAGAAATGAAGTTTCATCGCGAATTTAACACATTGCACAGATCTGGCACTTCATTTTAAAGGCCGTTACTCCCGGCATTCGCTTCTCGCGAAATCTCCATCCCTCGCCGTAAATCAAAACGCCGCTATTAATCGTCGCGAGACGAATATCGAAGCGGAGGCACGATTTTTCCTCCATCTAATTCGAGATCCGCGAGATATTCCATCTGCCACGAGTCTAGACCACTTAAGCCTAAAACGAGGACAACTGCGCCGTGAGAAACGAAATCAACGCGAGTATTTCAGGCTTGCGAAGCCCGTTTCACTTCATTCACGATCGCGGCACGGAACACTCGACGGCGAACGAAAGAGCTCCCGAGGGAGCATTCCGTTCGATGCCCCGATTAATCGAGGTACCTGTAGCTACGCGAGCACGTTTCTCTATCGTTCGAAAGTTCGACCTCACGAGAAGATAGACAGTGAAAGGAGCCCGTTTCCGGCACACGCTCCGCCGTGATTTTCACTCATGATTGGGGGCGATCAAGCGACGTTCTCGTTCGCTAGCAAAATATTCGTAGAAAAATGAAAAGTGGGATACTTTCTTTAAAGTAGCTCGTGAAATTAATTGAATATTTCGCCTCCGCTGTTGTGTTTTATTTTGCATAAATATAATCGTTAACTGTGGATCCCAGCAAGTAATTAATAACTTTGGAAGATATTGAAGAGAATATTTAACCCTTTGACTGCGAAAGGCGTATATATACGCTCACACAAGTTTATCAATATTTACGAAAGGCGTATATATACGTCCTTACAAGTCTATCAATATATACGAAAGGCGTAAACATAAACCGTCTGCAATTTTGTATTATAACATCTTTACTGTTTTGAGTTCAGTAAACTAAAATAGCTTAAAAAGCTACTAAAAACAAGTAAAAAATAGATATTTTTAATTTATTTGCAATTATTATTTTTTAAATTCTAAGAGTGGTATTAAATCTCCGGATACTGATTTCGTTATTGGATACTAATCAGTGGATAACCAGTCTCAGCAACTGACATAACGCGCCGTTAATATTGATGGATTAGTCCGAGATCGCGTCGCAGTCAAAAGGTTAATATGATTAAAAAGAGTTAAACATTAAATTTACAGCTGGATTTGTTTTAATAATGTGACTTACTCATTTCAATAACGATGTCTACGAGAGATATGTCCATATACCGTAGCTTACGGTAGTCCGTTTCTTTTCTTAATTATTAAGTTGAAACAACAGGACGACTAAGAAGTGCAGGATTTTAAACGGACATGGACGAATTATATCGAGCAAGAGAGACTTCAATGAAAAAAAAAAAAACAAAATATGCACGTGAAACAATAAGTAATCGAGAAAATGAGCCCGCGAGACAGTTAAAGACTTAAGAAAATTAAAAGCAACAGTCAAAGCTTAGAATTTAAGAGTTTTATAAAGAATTACCAAGGATTAACTGCTATTACTTCTTGCTACACATAATCCCTTCGTTATTTTCAACTCATACCAATACGTATCACCTTATCCGCAATCTAACGACCCTATATTACCTACGGATACCCACTTCGTTCACTTTTCCGTCGAACATCCCGGAAGAAAGGATAAGTTTGACAACCACCCCACGGGAGACGGTGAAAGGACGCGTTCAGAGGAAAGCGGGATCGAGTTGCAGAGGGAGAGAGAGAGAAAGAGAGAGAAAATGCGCGGTGGAAAGACGCCATTCTCTCGATTACTCGGTGCGTCAGCGTGACATTTAATCTCGCGCAAGAGCTATTGACATTTCGATAGCCGACCCGCCGGGGTATCTGGTATTTGCGTTTCCGGCGCGGATCCCGCGCTCGAGAGGATCGTCCCGGTGGAACGAGCGCGTACAATGAATCGCGTGAATCACTTCCGAGTATTTAATTATTCAGCTCACGTGCCGGCAAACAGGGCCGACCGGTTTACAGCAATCTCTGTGATCGTTTTTCACCGCCGCCAACCAGAGCTCCGCGATTATGTACGCGCCCGGTTATCAATTGGTCGGGGTGCTGGTTACGCGTGTTATTGTTCGATTTCACGCTCGGCGAAGAATTACGCGGTCTGGAAATATGTCCGTAGCCGCGACTCCTAGCAGGCGAGTTTATCTCGCCGGAAAGAATCGGGGTAATTGCTCGCTCGAGTTTTCGCGTTCTTCGCGGCCTTCCGACCCGCCTGAGTCTCGCGCGGAGATGCTTAATGCGGCGGATAAGTAGGGTGTTCCGGAAACGGCGATGTGGATTCGAAGATGTTGCGGTGGGATGCTGCGATTCGCTCGTTTCATGATTTAACACGTTAACGCTTTACGGTCTGCGCTGCATTCGCAATTTCGTTCCAGCTGGTCCGCACAGATTTCGCTAATCGCTGATCCGCTTGGTACCGTTCACTTTATGCCGCGTCCACACTGCTGTTCGCGAACAGCGATCAGCGAGCAGCGAACTCCTCAGCGAACAACGAACACTGTTCCCTCGGGAAGCGGTACATCAAAGAAACTGTTCGCGAGCTCGAAGCGTGTCTGGACGCGTTTGTTACACAATTTTATAGAATTCGACTAGCTCTCAATTGTCGTCAGTTTCTACCAAGCATTTTTCACAGTATTCGCATGACATTCTGCTAAAGTTTTTAAATCCATTTTCGTTTTGTAATAATTTGTTCACTAAACTGATTCCACCAGAGGTTTTTCTTGTTGTAAACAATTGTCTTTGCCAACATCGACGCTCTATTTTTTTTCTATCATTATTTGTTTTTATTATATAATCTGCAGATGCTGCGAGTAATAGATTTTGTTCACACATTTTTAAAGTCTGTACATTGACATCCATATGTGGCAAAAGTTAATAGCGAACTACCCATGAATTCAAAGCGAACAAGCTTGTAACTGTTCGCGAATTGTTCGCAAGCTCCAATCTGGATATGCTGCGGTTTCCGTTGGCGAACAGCTCGCGAACTGCACTGTTCTTTTCAATGTGGACGCGGCATTAGAAAACATTCACGAGCTTGCTAACGCAACGCACATATGAATCGGTGAATGTATAAAATAAAAGTTTAAACATTGTTTAAACATAAACATTATTTTAGTACAGTATTTGACAGATTTTGTTGTATTCAATGTAAAAATAAATAAACTGGTGAAATTTTATTTGTATGGTGACATGGAACCTCTGCGGGTGTTCTATGGGGCTGCATCACACACCTTACAACGGGGTCTGAACGGTCGGCCCGTCCTTCGACCCAAATGGCCAGCCGACCTTCATTACCACGTGTGTTTGGTTGTAGCCTCATTAGAGTTCTGTATGCACTCGCAGAGTTCTTTCCATGTCTTCACATTCTCCCCCTCTCAACGCGTCCAGGGAATATAAAAGGCAAACTTCCCTGGGCGCGACACACAGTAACAACCAATCACTTAACACAGTCACACGCAGTCACTCATACACACACACGCAAACACAGTTATACAGTCGATCTATCGCAGTCAATCTATCACTCAGTCATTCAGTCATAACTCACAAACGTAAATCACGAATAAAGACATCTATATTTGTATACGTTTGTTTCAGTATGTAAAATGTTTCTCTAATATAGCCGAAATCGTCTCGAATTGCTGGTTCGCCCGAATGAGAAAGACCTTAAATGCAAAATATTAGAGTTAATTTACAAAAAGCTGAAAATGAAAAACATAAAATTATTGTTCGCAGTTAAAATAAAAAAAGACAAGAAAATGAGAATAAAAAACAAATTGAACAGCAACCAACAAAAATTAAAAATCTTTAACTGTAAAATCGTCTTAGCCGCGTGGCGATAGTTTACATCGTATTGCTTTTGGAGTGCAAAAATCCTTACAATCCCAGTGTACATTATATCAACAACATTCTATATCTAATCATAAACTGTTCTATAGTTCAGTATAGTGTCATGTTTTTTGAGTTGTTTGAAATAATATAAGGTTAATACCGAAACAAGTGAATCTTGTCGAGTAAGAAGAATATAATGAGCCAGAGTAGCGACGGCCTCGGTACGAACGAATTACACCATAAGCAGTCGGTAACTCGACTAACTGACTTCCAACCTGAGTATGTAAACATCGCGTTTATATTGGCACCGCACAACATTCAAGAGGGTACCACACCAACACAATCAACACAATCTAATCCGGTAGCACGGACCCTTCTCGCTCAAGAGAACTACACTGCAATCAAATGCGAAAGAAATGTTTTGAGGTCTGACAGCGATTCCATCATGCCTAAGCTCAAAAAAGTTAATGCTGTTAACGAGTTGATTAACCTAAGCTTTCAAGAACAATAGCTTTCAAGTACTTTCTGATACCTCCGGTATGGAAACAGAACAAGATACCATTATTTAGGAATTGACAGAACCGAAGCCAGCTCCAGTTTATATCCCTGGTTTAAAAGACTTGAGGGCCATCCTAGAAATAATAAATAATAATATAAACAATGAAGATTTTACATACAAAATCATAAATCAAAACCAAATGAAGCTAAATCCCCTTAATAACAAAGCATACACATATGTAACAAAGAACCTAAGAGAAGCTAAAGTGGATTTCCACACATACAGTGCACGACACTTGATTAAACGCAGTGACATTTTCATTGTATCTTTGTTTAATGATGTTGAAATTAATGTGGTTTATTTTTTTAATATAATAGGTCATATTTGAAGAAAGTTTATTCCTTTACTTTCTGGAATTATTTATTCAGTGTAAATATATTCGTTTTTTTAAGAAAAAATGAGATTACTCCTGCGACATTTGAATAAACGCGGTTCCTTTCTGCATTATGTTTGTACTGTTCTGTGAGTTTCTTTTGTTTTAATCTGTTTACTTAGTAACCGACATATTAGTTACAACGTTATATTGTAGTAAGAAGTTAAAAAATTGTGAAAAAAACGCAATAATGGGTCGTGCAAAACAGTTAAGCTGCACAGAAATTGGAAAAATCCAAGTGTTAAAAGAAGAAGGGTATTCCAATAGAGAAATTGCAAGAAAATTAAGCAGAAGTGAATTTGTGGTACGTTCATACTTGAAAAGTAATGAAAACTACGGGAAATTATACAAAGGCAGAACTAAAGAAGCCTTATCGCCAAGAGAAAAAAGGTTGATTTTGCGTATCGCATCAAATTCAACTTATAGTGCGAAGCAAATTGCCGAAAAAGCTAATGTTTCAGCTAGTGTACGAACTGTACAGAGATATTTAAAAAAGGTACCTACCATAAAAAGAAAGTGTTTGAAAAAAAACCGTTTTTGAAAGACCACCATAAGAAGGATGGACTCGAGTTTGCTAGGAAGCACATGAATTGGATAACACAGTGGCAAAAAGTAATCTTTTCTGACGAAAAGAAGTTTAACTTAGACGGCCCAGATGGGTACTCATATTATTATCATGATATAAGAAAAGAAGAAAGAATTTTTTCACATAGACAACACGGAGGAGGCTCCGTCATGATTTGGGGAGCCATGAGCTTTAAAGGCGTCGTCGATTTGAAAGTTATGAAAGGGCGACAAGATTCAAAAAAATACCTGGAAATATTGAAAACAGCAAAAATTAGGATTTTTGATGTTATGAAGGACAATGAATGGACTTTCCAACAGGATAACGCTGCAATACATACCGCGAAGTTAATTAAAAATTGGTTTGAAGAGCAGGAAATAAATTGTTTACAATGGCCAGCATTATCACCCGACATAAATATAATTGAAAATGTCTGGGGATACTTATCAAGAAAGGTATATGTGAATAATAGACAATTCTCTTCTCAAGAAGAACTTAGAAGCGCTATTGAAAAGGAATGGAAGAGTATACCAATTAACTATATAGAAACATTGTATAAATCATTACCTAATCGCATATTCCAAATCATAAATAACAATGACGGACATACAAAATATTAATAAAGTTTAGTTATTGCGATAACATCGTATTTTTACGTTTTAATTATAGTGCGTTTATTCAAATGTCGCAGGAGTAATCTCATTTTTTCTTAAAAAAGCGAATATTTTTGTACTGAATAAATAATTCCAGAAAGTAAAGGCGTAAATTTTCATCAAATATGATCTATCATATTAAAAAAATAAACCACATTAATTTCAACATCATTAAACAAAGATACAATGAAAATGTCACTGCGTTTAATCAAGTGTCGCGCACTGTACCAGATGAAAAAAGACAAAGCATACAGAATGGTGTTTAAAAATGTGCATCACTCAATATAAATAGAAGAGATTAAAAATATCCTTGCCGAAAAGCGCCACAAAGTAAGAAACATACAATATAAAACATAAAGTCACTAAAGAACCGCTTTCCCTCTATTATATAGATTTGGAACCTGCTAATAGCAACAAAAATATCTTTGATATATAATTTCTGGAAAACGCCAAGGTATAATTCGAATTACCGCATAAAAAATGTGAAATTGTACAATATAAACGTTGTCAGAGATACGGACATACCAAATCATATTGTTACAGACCATATAGATGTGTGAAATGTGGACAAGACCACGACTCCAACACCTGCAATAAAAATAGAGACACGCCTCTCAAGTGTGCCCTTTGTGAAAGACAGCACCCAGCTAACTATAAAGGTTGCAAACTTTATAAAGAAATGAGAAATTGTAAATTTCCCCCTGTCCGAGAAAGATCGCTAGCGAATCCGCAACAAAAAAATATAAGCTCACCCCCACCACCGACGCAAACGGGAAATCAACATGCTAGAACATACAGTGATGTCGTGTCACGAGATACCAGCAGAAATCCAGCTACCTTCTATCAACAAGAACCATTCATCATCATCCAACAAAGTTTCGAAGAACTGAAAAAAATGTTAGCTAAACAAGCAGAGCAAATGTCAAACCTCATAAACCTACTGACAATTGTTATATCTAAACTCAAATGATTCGTGAATATAAAATTGCAACATGGGACGCCAACGGCCTGGCTTAACGTAGCCAGGAGGTAAAACTGTTTCTCAACGAACTCAATATTGACATCCTTTTGATCTCTGAAACCCACTTCACAGAAAGAAGATTCTTTGAATGCCCGAGTTACACCATTTATAACACGAAACATCCAAGTGGAAGGGCTCACGGAGGTACAGCCGTAATTGTAAAAAATAAAATCAGACACTACGAAAACCTACAGTATGCTACAGAACGCACACAATTAACTGGTATAACAATTGAAGACCGAAGAAGTCCCTTAATTGTTTCTTCAATACTGTTACAGCCCTCCGAATTATAGAATTACGTACGATATTTTCCAAGAATATTTCTCGAATATTGCCTTAGGCAATAGATAGGTAGTAGGAGAGGGCTTAAATGCAAAACATAAAGAATGGGGATCGAGACTCACCACTACAAGAGGCAAAACACTCTACAGGTTCATACAAGATCAACGATTTGAACCCCTTTATTAGTAAAGGCATAACGCAAGAATACTTAAAAACTGAATCGTGTCTTGAAATGTCCTCGGATCACACGCCGGTTATAGTCACATTTTCGTCTAGCATTAAGACAAGAAAAAAACTCCCTACATTACATAACTTTAAAACAAATTAGGATAAGTTTCGAGCATTAATAAACGAAAAAGTAATACTAAACATTGCGTTAAAAACTCCAGATGATGTGGATAATACCTCAGCATCTTACTGTAAGAATCATCCCGGGCTGCTGCACCGGAATGGATACCGCCGGAAAAAACAAATTTCTACTTACCGGTAGATATTAGAGAGCTACTCACCGAAAAAAGAAAACTAAGAAGAGTGTGGCATAACACAAGGTATTCGTAATATTAAACAAAACTCAACAAAATTGAAAAAAGGTTAAGTAAAATGCTGTATGAATTGAAAAACGAAAGTCTGGAAAGTAAACTTAAAACACTTACAGTAACAGAGCCAACTAATTATTCGCTATGGAAAGTAACAAAACGACTAAAGCAGCCACAAACAACGGTACCCCCGATCAGAAAGCAAAATGGCAATTGGGCAGGGAGTGCCAAGGATAAGGCCTTAGCTTTTTCAGAGCATATGAAAAAAGTCTTCACACCACACCCTAGGTCGGCAGACACAAATGACCACCAAATCTACGAACACTTAAACACGTTATCGCAACCATCTCAACCAATTCAACACTTTTCTCCGAACAAAATTTCAAAGCTAATTCATCGTAATCTACATCCAAGAAAAGCCCCGGGTTACGACCTGATAACTGGGAAACTCTTTAAAGAATTGCCTCGCAAAGGTATCGTTCTACTAACTAATATATTTAACGCCATACTGAGACTTCGTCACTTTCCTACTTACTGGAAGGTAGCCCAAATAATTATGATACCAAAAATGGGAAAGGATCCAAATGAACTAACCTCATATAAACCAATCAGTCTACTACCAATAATATCTAAAGTTTTCGAGAAGCTGTTACTTGATAGAATTAAACCGTTTTTGATCAAAGATAATGTTATTCCGGACCACCAGTTTGGATTTAGAGAACACCACTCAACTATCGAACAGGTACACCGCGTAGTCAATTTTGCTTGATCCAGCTTAGAGGACAAAAATTACTGTTCAAGAGCATTCCTTGATGTTAGTCAAGTTTTTGATAAAGTCTGGCACTCTGGGCTATTGTATAAAATAAAAAATAGTCTACCAGATCGTTTCTATCAAATCATAAAATCCTATCTATCTGAGAGAGCTTTCCAAATAAAATATCAAGATGAAACAACATCTCTTTATCCGATAGAAGCGGGCGTTCCTTAAGAAAGCGTACTCGGACCAATTCTATACACTATCTATACAGCTGACTTGCTAACTAGCTGCGATACTTTTACCGCTGCGTTTGCCGACTACACGGGGACACTAGCATCAAACGAATGCCATGAAATAGCTTCTCAGCAACTACAGGTGAACCTGCACTTAATAGAACAATGGTGTAACAAATGGTGGATAAAAGTAAATGAAACAAAATCAGCGCCCATAACGTTCACAACCAGACTAAAGACATGTCCTCCGGTGAAATTCTATGGAAAAGAGATTCCGCAATGTGAGAGTGTTAAATACCTAGGTATTCACCGTGATAGACGTCTCACCTGGAAAAACATTTCCACCAAACGGAAACAACTCAACCTCCTGGCAAGTAAAATGCACTGGCTGACAGGGAAAAAATCAAAGCTAATGCTAGAAAACAAGGTGCTCATTTATAAAGCAATAATAAAAACGGTATGGACATACAGGATACAATTATGGGGATCGGCCAGCAATTTAAACATAGATATGCTTCAAAGATTTCAGTCTAAAGCAATAAGAGTTATCGCAAACGCACACTGACAAACGAGACACTTCATCAAGACCTTGGAATACAAACTGTGAAAGAAGAAATCACAAGATTTAGTACAAACTACATGAACAGACTGAAAATTCATCCGAATCTACAAGCTGTAAAACTTCTAGACAATGGACAAGTATGCAGACTCAAGAGGCATCATGCACTGGACTTATCTCGACGTTTTCCTTTTTTTTTTCTTCAATAACAAATCCATAGCATAAAGAGAAACTCAGAAGTGTTCTCTTAACACAAAAGCCTGAACATACAGAATATTTGCTTATAGTCTGTTACAAGCAGTCTGATTGTAAATATTCTTGGAATTATAATTAAAAAAATAAAAAGAAATAAAGAAAAGTTTTATCCAATTTGGATAAATTTCAGCCAATTTGGATAAATTATGTCAGTTTAAAGATTGAGTGAATATGGAAAGAACTTTTTTCCAGTTTTTTGGGGTAAATACCCCACTGTGCCCTGTGTCCAGACACGTTTGACATAGGACCGCAAAGGGTTAAATCCGTTTTACTTGTCGTTCCGTTTAGGCCCAGACTCGGGTATCAAGTGGACCGTCGGCAGCGGGCGAAATGGAGAATGAACAGAAGTGTTAGGAACCTTCGGCGTCATTTGATAAAAGAGGAAAGCAGTGTTCATAAATCTCGGAGATATTGTACCAATTGTTATAACAGGAATTCCCAAACGTTAGGTTCAAAAGCGGCGAAGAATTCAACACCAAAAGTTAACACCTTTCGTAATGAATGTAACAACAAACCACACCTTTGTTTATCCTGTTTTAATATATTACATTAAGTTTTTAAAAATATTCTATTCTTTAGTTTTTTTAAATATTCTGATAGTTATTGTATTCTTTTTGTTGTGTTCTTTTGATATATTACATTAATTTCTCTTAAAATATTGTATTCTTTTTCTTAAGCTTTTGCTGAACAAAAACCCATGTCGCCTTAGCAAAATATAATATTTAATCTCTGTTGCGTCCTAAATTAGGTAGGTACAGTAACGACCCTATACCTGCCTCGGTAGAAGGGAAGTGGTTACCAGACCTCCCTTCCTACAATAACTGTAAGCAATTGTGATTGGTTCGGGCTTGCTATCACTCTTGCTATAAATATCCAGCCATGTAGATCAGACAGGCCGAAACAGACACTCAGAGACACAACTCGTCAAGAGAACAACTCAGAACACAACTACTATAAAAGGTATCAAGAAAAATACAAGAACAATTCAACAGAACTCTATCGTGTTCAATTTAACACCTAAACAACCCCTGATATCAACTTTAATCAACCTCGTCAAGAGGAAAACCTTTCGCCGTACAAGGCGATTTACGAAAAAGTCGGGAAGTATTTCGGGAGAAATACACCGCTCTCGCAGCTAAACCGACGTACGAAACAATCTGACAATCAGTGTGCAAGGGGACCGGCGTGGTGTTTAACGTGATAATCCTTTCGCTTCAAGCGCCGCTTATAGGCGGCATCCAAATGTATTTTGTATTTTAATAATTTTATATTTTAATAATTCTGTATTTCAATAATTTTGTAAGCCTTTTCATATTAAAAATGTAAATATACTTGTTACATTAGAGCAACGATTGTTTTATTCAGCACAGTTGTTATTTAAAACTTAGAAAAACGTATATACAGAAACTACGCGCACTGTGCATATTTCTGGTGCGTGCTTCCGTTCAGTGACGGTACTTCGACAGACTGAACTGATGTAGCAAAAGGGTTAACGTCGGGTAAACGTGTTTACTAAGCGCATTATCGGTGCGTTGTGTCAACGGTGCCTAAGCGTGATCGTTGGAACGCGGATTTTTATGCGTTTATAGAAATTGGAATATGCAAAAGTGTGGGAAACGTACATAGTATGTAAAGGTACACAAAATTTTAAAGATAAAGTACGAGAGACGAAATAGAATACTATTTAGGTATCGCTCCTTTCGTTATACCAACGTAACAGAATATGAAATTCTATCGATCGCATTTTGCTTATCGGAATACTCGAGAATCACGTCTTTCGTTGAACCGATTATTTTGTATAGCTATCGGTAAGTATAGGGGGACCGGAAAGTAATGTCGTTTTCTTATACATAAATTCAAACACATAAATTTTTAAAGAGTTTTTATTTTTAATCAATGATGTAATCACCCCCGTCATCAACAATCTTCTGCCATCTAGTGTGCAAATTTTCAATGTTGGATTGATAAAAATCAATTAGTTTTTGAACAAAATATCTGGAGATGGCATTTTGTATGTCATCCAAATTTGCAAATCTTTTGTCACTTAAAAAGTGTTATAGAGATCGGAATAAATGGAAATCTGATAGTGCAACATAGTGCGAGTATGGTGGGTGAAGCAGAACCTCTCACCTCAATTCATTAATTTTTTCCAGGGTCTGTCTTGCACAGTGCGGTCATGCAATTATCGTGTTGCAGAATAACGCCTTTTCTGTTAATAATCACTAGCCACTTTACAATTGAAGATTGGTTTACTCGATCCAACTGTTCACAGTAAAGGTCTGCATTCACAGTTTGTCCGGATTTCAGCACTTCAAAATGAATAACGCCGCGAATACTTCATCAAACACACAAAACGGCCTTTTTGGGGTGCAAACCTGGCTTAGCAGTACTTCGTGGCGATTCATTCGGAGAGAGCCACTGCCTTTTGCGTTTTGGATTCCCATAGAGGACCCATCTTTCATCTCCAGTGATCAAGCGATCAAAAAACGCTTCTGTATTATGCTGTTAAAGCAGTAGGTTGCATGTGGTGGATCAGTTAGCTTTGTTCTCTTCGAACAAATTATGCGGGACTCAAATACCCTGCTCTGTTTACTTTCCCAATCTGTTGCAAATGTTCTTAGATAGTCGATCAAGATTGTTTAAGACAGTCTAACACTTACTCAATTGTCTTACATGGATTTGCTTCCACTTCCGTTCTTAACACGTCATTGTTTAAAGTTGTTGGTCTCCCTGATCGATACGAGTCAAAAAGATCAAAATTACCGGATTTGAACTTAGCAAACCACCTCTGACATTTACGAACGTCTAATCCATTTGGGTATACATTGTAAATGTTTTTGATAGCAACTGTTGAGTTACTACCCTTGCGAAACTCAAAAAGCATGCAATGTCGGATACCTACCTCTTCTGGTATTTGGCTAGCTATATCACTCAAAATTGCAAAAGAAATTTTAATTCAATTATTTACAAATAAACAAGTCTCTATAACTTTAAAATGTCTTTGGTATGATTTTGAAGTACACAATGAGCTGAGAAATGACGATCAAATATTAACATGCGCAGAAACGACATTACTTTCCGGTCCCCCTAATACTTGCATTTAAACAAGATGACACACGATAGCGAAATATGTGCATCATATTCCACTTTATCTTCCATAAATAATTAAATGCTGTAATATTAATTAATATTTGATTTATTTGGAATTAAAAATTTGATTCAATCATTTGTAAGAACATTTTCACTGTATCTCATCACACATTATAAACTTACGTATTATTTATAAATGTTTAACAAACATGGTCGCTAATGACTTTTATAAGTCCATGCGACCTTAAATAAATTTAAAAAAAAAATTTGTTTTGTACGTCAGTTTAGCTGCGAGAGCGGTGTATTGCTCCCGGAATACTTTTCGACTCTTTGTAATCGCCTTGTATGGGGAAAAGTTTTTCTCTTGATGAGGTTGATATCAAGAGTTGGTTAGGTGTCAAATTGAACACCATAGAGTTGAGTTGAGTTGTTTATAGTAGTTGTATTTTCTTGATAAGTTCTGTCACTTGATGAGTTATGCTCTGATTAGTATTTGTTCTGTATGTGTTACAATGCTTTACATGGCTCGATATTTATACCAAAAGTGATGGCAATCCCGAATCAATCACAATTGCTTGTAGGTATTGTAGGAAGAGAGGGCTGGTAAGTACTTCCTTTCTACCGAGGCAGGTATATGGTCGTTACACCTCTATCCTAATTTAGGACGCAACAAAATTGCTATCAATTGTTGGTTGGTGAAAGATTGATTTTATACCCTGCAGCACCATACCATTTATTTATATATTTATTTATTATGTGTAAAATATGAAAAAACATTATTTCGTCAGGAGCTACATTAAACATCTACACTTCGTTCAACGAGAACTGGCGGGAAACCTAAGTAAACATTATATCTTTGTCTTTATTCCTCAAGTGTTGATGTTCACAGGCGCCTCTGTCCTACCCACGTACGGATAGCGCGCGGTTATTCATATTTCCTGCCAATTTTAGTTAAAAGAAATATAGAAATTACTTCGCATGTGGCTTACGAGTCACGATGCGTACAACTCATTGTTTTCGAGACCATCATAATAAAAGACGCACAAGTATTTCAAAATGTAATAATTTATGATCTACTTTGATAATTCAACATGTTCATTAAGAATTTAAGAGTTCGTTATAGAGAGCAGACATGAATGTACGAGCTTTGTATGACCTATTTAATAATACTTGCTCGTTCTGCAGCGAACTAACTTTCGATCCGTATCATGCCAAAGAGTTTACCTTGCAGTTTATCTGGACATTAAAATTTATCTTTAAAACATTATCCGGAATATCGTTTGAGATATTATTCAAATATCGTTCCTCTGCATTATTGCACGATGAATTTCTAAAATGTCCAATATTCTCTTTGATGTAAATTTATACGTAGATCTATAAATCTTTAGATTCTCAAACTTTTTGATTTCTAAATTTATACACTTTTACAGATTTATAGATTATTGATTATTAACAAATTATTGACTAATTACTTCACTACAATATTTCCAAATGAATTTAAAAAAGAAAAATAAACTGTCAAGAATGAAGAGAAAATGCACGATGAATTAACCTCAAGGTGTATTCTGGAATATCAACCGGCAAGAAAAGAAAATGAAAGTTATTCGTGACTAAAAGATTTACGTAGATGTTTAAGTAATTCCATTTCAACAAGATCCGATGTCATCACCTTTAATACATTCCATTTATCTATTTCCCGTGTCATCCAGCAGAAATTGAACGACTGGGCGGTTGTAAAGGATGCTGAGGATCGTGGAAGATCTTTTTTCCGCGCCAGATCTTGGCGTGGACTTAATTTGGAAGATGTTTGAGAGAGCTAAAAGTTCCGCGACGCTAAGATAGTCGCGCATCAGAGTTGATGGAAGTCCCGGTTGCTAACAAAATTTCAAGTTTGACGTCAGACCCGCCGCATCCCGGTAAGCTACTTATGAAATAAGTAATGGACATATCACGGTGACCCAGTTTTAAGCCCGGATGTGCTATGAGTATAACGTCAATCTTGCGATGGAGATAGAATGTCTGCTAAGATGAATCAGTTGAGTGCTTTTCCTCGGTTCTCCACCTTTATTATACCTGAACAAACTTGCGGAGATGACAGAATATCTAAATGCCCGACCAGCGGAAATGTATTCCAGATAACAGGGTTTCATGTGAAAATCCGGAAAAACAGAGACTCGCCGATAATTAGAATGCAGAAGGTTGATGTTCCTTGGTCGCTTCCGCTGAAAGTTATTTTATACACTACTCAGCTTTGAATGATCGTGCGCTAACCTAAGGGAATAGTTCCTTAAACGGTTTCATCTTGTTCCTGTGCTCCAAAGAAATAGCTTCTTGAAGGAAATTTTGTAACTTCTGAACGCGTTGTGCTCGATAAAAAGATATGCTAATAGTGTATTCCATGGAATACAAATTTTCACCTCTACTTATGTTGGGTTGCAGTTTTCACGATTTGATCGATCGGCGATAAATGTATCATCACTTTTATATTCGTTACTGGCCAGTCACACCAGTTCAATAATACTCTCGCTGGACATTTCAAATAAAGTAATATTATCACAATACTTTTTTTGATCTTGTGCTAACTTACGGCACCAATTGAAGTTGTGTCGTTCATTGTCAGAGATGTACATGTCTTGAACCACGTCTACACTATGTAACAAAACACTGTTATATGACAAATTTGTTTTTGACTTTGTTATATAACATGTTAGTACAATTTGTTACTGGGACTCGTAAAACCCTGCCTACACTAGTAATAAAACATGTCGTAAGACATGTTAGAAAATAGAACAGAGAAATGTCGTGAGATAAGTTATATGCTATTCATAAAGTGTTGGTAAATTGTGAAAGATCAAAGAAGGTCATGTTGTAAACTCCTTTCAACGAACTGATGAAAAGCGTTGGGTATAGAACCATACGAAACGACTGTTTCAATTCATCGTATTTTACTCCCCCGCAAGTCTATGAACTTTCCTTAATTGGTCAAATCCATGTTTCTGACATTTACCAATTAGGGCTATTCATTTTCCTAATCACCGCCCCTTTCTTGTACCTTCAACGCGCTTTTTTTCGGGAGGTCGAAGCGATTAGGCAGGAGAGTGCTATGTCGCGCGAATCTGGTAGTACAGCAGAATTTTCTAAGGGGATCGTTACCATTAATTCGTCTGGTCGATATCCGCTGGGCCTTGCACCGAATTTCTTTATTAAGAAATTCCTGATTTATGACACCCGTAATTCGCTATTCAAAAAATTACGCTAAAAAACATAAGGTCAGAGACATTTAAAAAGATTTCCTTAAAAATAGCTTTCTTTTACCATATTATATCATATTGTATATAGGTTCTTAAGATTATTTATTATAGGAATAAAGGTCCTTAAGATTATTTATTATAGGAATAAAGATTCTTAAGATTATTTATTATTATTAATATTAATAATGGTAAAAATATACAGTATACAGTTAATTCTTATTCAACTCTACCACGCGACTCTATGTTTAATCTTCAGCACTTTTCACAACTCTGCAACTCGGTTTTCTATTCAACACAGGTCCCTTTTCTCTTTCGAGGAAACCCTTATAAGCCTTTTCCTCTTCCCACCCCGCGCTCGCTTAACATTGTCCACCAATTGGTGAATTGTCTGTCACCAACGGTTTTTTCCGATGGGCCTGGCTTTCGTTTAGTCGACCCACACTTTTACTTTTTTGGTCCTTAAACTACGGTACTGCAATATTATATAATATTCTAGCTTCTAATGATAGTCATCTCCGAAATCTTCGTTTCCATCTACTTTTATATCTTCTCGATAAAATCATATAGCACGCTGTTGCTAGAATTACATTCTCAGCTCCCGACGACATGATGAATACTCATTACTGTATGGCAAGAGGAATGTTTGACATTTTTCTCTTCTATTTTCTAACATGATATATGACTTTGCCATACATCACGTGTTTTGTTAGGTAGTGCAAACGCAACTACTTTCAGTCCGTCTTTCATTTAACCCTTTGACTGCGGCGCGCTCTCGGACGAATCCATCAATATGGACGGCGCGTTTTTCGTATGTCAGTCGCTACAACTGGTTGTTCATTGACTAGTGACCAAAACTGTACCCGGAAGTTTGATACCATTCTTAGGGATTAAAAATAATAATGACAAAGTAATAATGGCATATTTAGTTGCTGTGTTACATAGGACAATAAATTCTATGTTGAATTAATCAGTAAAATAGTAATAAAGGTGTTATAGTAAAGAAATACAGAGGACGTATATTTATGCTTTTCCTATATATTGATGGACTTGTGAAAGCGTATATTTACGCCTTTAACAGTCAAAGGGTTAACATGTTATATCTCATGTTAAATCAATCGATGAAACAGTAAAAGATATTATAGTAAAAAAATGCAGAGGGCGTAAATTTACGGTTTTCGTATATACTGATGGATACGTGGGTACGTATATTTACGGCTTTCGTATATATTGATAGACTTGTGAAAACGTATATATACGTCTTTAGAACTCAAAGGGTTAAAGTATACATAAAATATTACCTAACAAAATTTTCGTCTGCCTTCTATCTTTTTAAACTTATAATTTGACCTAATTACGAATAATATCCTACATATATTTATATGTATAGATTATGATCCGATAAGTTTTCCAAACGTTAAATTTCAAGCACCCAATATTAAACGTAGTTTATAATTAACCAGATAAGCTCCAAATGCATACATTATTCGAATTGATTTCGAATTGACAGTGTATGATCTCGAAACTCGGCCATTGAAAAGCTTCGTTATCATATTTCACAATTTTCCGTTTAACTGATCTCATCAGTGAGTCAATAGTTGTGCTTGCACACCTCGCGATGTTCCGAAACATCATCCGTGGCGACAGTATTAATCTCTCTTTTCTTTCACCGTGCTTTCCTCATTTTGTTCACAATGGCAGAGGTTCGTGCAGCGCGACTGTGATTCAAGCACCTTCGTGCTCAGCAATTTAATACCAGTCACGTACCAAATGCGTTCCAAAAGAATATAAGGCCACCATGACAGAAATAACTCGCGATGACCGTGGCTAGACCATCCATGTGAGAGCATTTCGTTCTTCGTGTGTGTTTAAACGGCTATTTAATTGTACCAAGTGACCGTTTCAGCGGTTAATGGAAGAAGTTCGGCTAAATTCTCGGCAATAACGCCTCGCTTCCGGCGGAAAGCTGTCCGGTTTCGCGACCTGTCTTACATGAACTCGGTTACTTTCAGATACACAAATTATAGTTTTGTAAGGATGTACAGCTTTACAACACTTTAGTAATAAGAAGCTGAATTTTTGTTTATTTATTTATTATTAGATTAATGCGCAAGCGTCCATTTGCATATACATGTGTATAAATAAAGTAGATTAAAGTCGATATGGGCTCTAAGCCAAAATAAATTAGGTGCCAACGGAAAAGGAAAAGAGGGGATGTAATAGAATGATTAGGATTAGGTATTTAATCGAAGTTTAGTATCATTGGTAAAGAACTGTTTATAAATATTAATAAATCCCGATGTAAAATCGCAAATATGATTATCTATAGTTTTGAGCATCGCACGATTAATGCCATTTGTAACTATCGATGTCTCTGAATTTTCTGAGTTCTGGCCGAAAAATCTGACTTCGAAGGAAGATAGAGAAGGAAGCACATTTAAAAATTTACCCAATTCCAAACAAAAATAATCGGTGTTCATCAAAAGTTTGAAAGCTTTCCTTTCTTTCTTTTTCATATCTCAAATATTTTATTTTTGAGATCGAGTGTATCATTTCATTCGGAGTAGTCAATTAAAGCAAAAAAGGTGCTTAAAAATGAACCCTTAACGCGATTCCCTTAGAAAGATGGACATTTGAGAATTTACCTAATTCCAAAAATATATTAATTACTGTCCATCAAACGATCGAAACCTCTCCTTTCTTTCTTTTTTCTATCTCAAATATTTTATTTTTGTGGCCAAGTGGACAGTACTTGGAATAGTCAACCGAAACAAAGAACTGCTTTAAAATGTTAAATTCTAGCAACGTCATCAATTTCTCCGAAAAAACTTGGCCCATCACACGTCCCCCTCGACGACTTCCGCTTCCTTTGCGAAGTCACGAGCGCAATCTCGAGCTCGAAGGGAAGCAATCTGTCAAGAATCGAGCTGGCCACTCGGACATCGGCGATCTTGTGCGCGCGATCGCCAAGCACGGGGGCTGTTGGCTGAAAGTAACCAACAAGGCATCGAAAACGCTGACGTCAGTTATCGAACGTTCCGATGCCCGTTATGGTCGCGTTGAAGACCTCTCCGGGAAACGGTTTTCACTACGGACATCTCGTTAGCCGGTAGAAATCGATGACTAGCCGGCCGTTTTTAAGTTCTCCCGTTGTACGTCTAATGGTAATAAAGTTCCAGCTTTTTCCGTTGATGTAATTGGACGACGCCCCAAGCTTCATAAAACATCGGCCCCGCGCGCGGCACCGTGTCTGTGAGAGCCTGTCCGTGTGTCACGTTGAAGAAGACATAATTGAGTTTCGTCGGATAATTTAATAGTAGCGTAATATTATTCATCGAAGACTAAAGATGGCGCACCTTTTACGGTACCTATCAAATTAGTCGCAAAGTAAGTACTGTCTGTCATTGGATCCTTACGTAGATACACCATGTACTTGTTCTTTTTAATAGTCTTCGAAATTAGTAATTAATAACAATATATGATGTTAATTCAAAAGTTTTTCATTACAATGCTACCTGAGGTAACAAAATTTTGTATTCTCTCTTATTTTAAATTACTGAGTTCTTTGGAATAAATAATACAGTAAAGTCTCTCATATTTCAGACAAATAGGGTGACAAAGGCGTTCAAATAAAAGAATCTTCGAATAATAGAAGAATTACTTCTCCTTATACTTGCTGGGACGTTAGGGAAATAAATTTTATTTTCGGATGCTCCGTATAAATAGATCACTTTATTTTTCTGATGCTTCTACTCAGACGCGTAAGCCAGGAATGTCCTGTCCAATTCGCGTTTTCTGGGCATGACGCCTCGTTGTGCTCAAGGATTGGGGAAAATATCAGAGGGAGGAAAAGGTTCTTCCGAGCTGCGTCGGGCCTCGAACTATATCCGATTTGTTTATTACCTCCGGGGCCCGAGCGCTCGGATACAGGTACCTTTTTTCTCGATTCCGTATTTCCTCTGTGTGGGGTACACCACATACTAAATCTCATTTATTTAGTCATTGAATTTTCAGTGACGTATACCACTTTGATAATCACAAGCTTATTTATGAAGAAGGTTAATCTTATTGATGTTCTGAACTAAGATATCACGAAGTACAAAATGTTTTGGAATATTTGATCCTCGAAATATAATTTCATAGAGACCACATTCACTATTTCAATATTTTGCTTGACATTTCTGCAGTATTCAGAGGCTACCTTCTATTGCAGTATTTTCCTTGGAGATGCAAGCATTAAAACTGCAGGACAGCCGGAAGGATATCTTGAAGTATGAAAGCAGAACGGTTGCTTCCTTTTCCGCGATGAAAGCGCAGCAACATTAATTTGTGATGGCGTTTGGAAAATGAGTCGTACAAAACGAAACTGGTTTGCGAAATGTAAGCATCACATGTCCTTTTAAATAATAATTGTTGAGCTTCCACTGTCATATAATTCTCTATTCTAACATTCTATATTTTTAACTATTTCCTTCACGCTTACGTTTATTTTCTAAGACGACAAAGTATTTGCCCCTTCCTCTCACTCAATGACAAAGAATTGAAATTGAAATTGTTTAAACTAGTATTTTACCTCAATTACAAGAGAAACAAAGTAAACTATGTAGAAGCATAGTAGAACTGTGAAAAAGTTTCTGACCACCATTTTTACTAAATGATGATTCGACGTATCTTTTCGTAATACACATTTCTAGATATTATTATTAATAAAAATTAATAATGCGTTAGTCGTTCATGGTTTCATTCAGTTCGAAAATTGTTTTAAAGTTCTAGAATATGTAAATCAATTTTCCTGAACAGGAAATCGGAAAAGGAAGTACGCCCTCTGAATTGTTAACAATAAATATAGAGGAAGTGAAGTCTCGGAAGAGAAGTCTCGACGAATTTAATAATTCTCGAATTAAATACAATCAGATAATCGCCGAAAAGTAATATAAATAATGGTATCACTAATATTTTAATTACTTTATAAAACATTCGTATATAAATGCTATTGGTAAATGTTTCAAAACTATTGCATAGTATTGTACTTTAACAAAAATTTCTGCTTCGAGTAAATGGTAATCTACTTAAATTCTTAAGTACTTAAAGTACACCGCCTAAGAAACTTAGCCAGCATCATTCTTTGCCAGTTCAAGGATTAAATCAGTCGTATATACTGCCGACGAACTATTTCAAACAGCTTCGATGTTTCTTGAAGGCTTGTGCTTTAACAAAAATGCAAGAACAAACTTGTATTCATTGAAATATGGATCGACAATGATTGAAGTTACAATAGGGAAAAATTTCGTAAAGAAAAGCAGACAATGAATACGTTTCTGTTTGCAGGAACTTCCTGTAGTCGTACCTTGCCTTATAATCACGAGTTACGCTGTATTTGTAATATAATTCAATTTTAATTTTATTTGTTTTTAGTTTATAAAAAGGAAGATTACCAGATACAAATTACAGGTAGGAGTTTAATATTTTATACTTGGTACTGTGTAAGATAGTAAATAACTAACTCTTTCCCTTATAATGACAAGTTATGCTATATACTGTATTTGTAATAGTGTGCAATTTTAATTTTAGCTGTAGGTTTAGTTTATAAAATGAAGGATTACTAAACATAAACTACTTTTACACTTGGTACTGTGGTGAAGTAGTAGATAACTAACACTGACGCACAGTAGCGGATAAAAGTTAAAGACTACATGACAATGTAGAACACAATTTTATGATTCGCAATTATTGTTTATCTATTCATTTTTATGTTCATTATGGTAGAATACTATCTATTGATTAACATAGAATACAAATTTATTTACACTGTTATTTCTTGTTAACTAGTTAATTTATTTTCTTTGACCCTTTGGTCTTAAACTTTTGTCCGCCACTGTATATGTGATCGTTGAAAAGATCGTAAGTCAACGGTTAAATTGCATTTTCGATGATAATGGAAATAATTAGGAACTTTTCGTCGATAGTGCGCACAATTTTTGGTGGAACGGTTTCCGACGACACAAGAAGCCTTTCCATCAAAAGGGTCAAAATAATTTTCCCGACATGAAACATCAGGCCCTCTTTTCCGCCATGGTGTCGATCGTAAAAATCGAATTAACCCCCGGGTTCCATCGCGCACAGGGGGATGACGTGGTCGTATTGCATAATACACCAGCCAGAACGCAATTATCGAGGGCCAGCGAGGGATGGACGGTTATTTTAATGCTGCCCGCTTCGTCGTTTTTCATCTGGACCACTCTCGCAACTGCATTAAGAATCGAGTCGATAAGGGAGCTCCAAGAGGGGGAGTAATTGTAATTTAATTCATCTGTGAGGTCTAGTCGCCGTGATCGTAAAATTCTGGTATAGCTCATTAATCCCTATTCCGAGGGCTTCATTCAATTAACCGTGTCCTCCTTCTCTCCATGGACCATCGTTTCAGTTGCGAGTTCTCCAGAGAAAAACCTTTTGTTCGATTTTCAATAATTAACGGACGTAGGATTATTGAAAAAATAACAAAATAAGATAAATGCAAAAAATTGCATTTCTTCTTTTTCTTTATATATGTGTAAGTGAAATTGATTAAAAATGGAATTGGTAAAGCAGAAGTCTCGATAAAATCCAATCAAAAACTTACTATTTAATTGTTTATATATATATATATATGTTATTATTAAAACTTTCTAAATACCTTTATTAAGTAATGTAATTTATAAATGGTGATCATTTTGCAATAAAATAAAAGATATAACTGCGATGAATGTGTAATCAGCTTCGTGAACTACTGCATAAAATCGAAAATTTGGTGGAAATAAGTTAATTAAATTTAAACCAGTTATGTAATTAAAGTTATCCTGGTAGAACATTATGCTATGTACAGATTATTATTTACAAATTAGTAAGTTACATGTGTTTCGTGTTATGTTCTTGACTTAAACTTATGTCCGCTGCTGTATATCAAATCGATGATGAATATTTGAGTGATACGTTTGAAAACTCAGAAATTATACATAAATTTGTTTCAGAAAACATTTATCTCGATGTAAAATAAAATAGATTTAATTTGAAACCTAAATAATAATATGACTTAAAAAAGAGTAATTTGCTTTTCCAAATTAATATACGTTCATTCCAAAATATCTATTGTTCTAATTATTTAAACAACTATTCTGAACGTTTTACTACATTCAATTACCTGATTTTCATAAATTATAAAGTACAATTACGTTACAATAGAATCTCAACTCGAGTGATTATCTTAGACAAATTGTAACACTACTTTTGAAATCATTACGTGAGAATACGTACACGCATATATAACTGTTTCCCTCAGTATCCTGAATTTATTTAAGTATATACATAAATCATGTTATACACGTTCCATTTCTTTGAAATAGATACGTTAAACGGAAAAATTATTTGATAATAATTCATCCGTGTTAAAACACGGTAGTGACATAAGTTTCAGACAAAGATGTAGATTTGCTTGATTTAAAAGTGTCTAATATATCAGTAATAACTTTATCTGAAAATTTAAAAACATTATCCCCTGATAAATTTGTAATACATTTCATTAATGGCCGCAATAAAACTTCTGCAAAATTTAAATTAATACTTCTTTCAAAATTTCCCCATTTCTACTCCAACACAGATATCTTCTTCGCCCTCTGTGAGGAAAGCATCACAAACTTGTCTTGGAATCTATTTTATCAACCGCATTGTGATTAGCGCAGATGAGATGACCTATCAAAACTCATCGAATACAATCACATTGAGAGCATAGAAAAGAATTCATACTCGATGTATTTTAATCCTTTCACAATTATGTTATCAATCTCGATATTACCTATGTATTTTAGTCTTTTTACCATTTTGCTATCGATCTCAATATTACCGACACGACACATGAACTGAAAAGGTAACAGCATTTGCAGTGATCAAAACAAAAGCTAAATTAAATAAGACGGGATAACATATAAATAAAAGCGAAGCACAGAAAAAACCATATACGCTAAATAATAATTAATTTCATTTATTAATTCCACAATTTTATAGCTTCCAGAATTCAGAGGAAATTCATCAAAATCTGAAATAAATTTCGGGCTTAAGTACCCATCCATAAAACACTGGACACTTGCATATTTCAATTAAAACATTTATCAACGTAATTTATGCATCCTATGCATGGCAAAAAAGTATTAAGACTGGAGAATTATATTTTGTAACTGTTCATATACGTTTATCTTTACTTTTAATTCATTGCGTGTCCAATGAATTACACATAGAAGTTTAAGTACAAATTAGATTACAGTAATATTAAATTAGGTTAATTAATTAATTAATTAAATTATAGTTAATATATAGTAGCGGATAAAAGTTTAATACGACAGGACAATGTAAAACATAATTTTATGAATCGCAAATATTGTTTATCTATTCATTCTTATCGTCATTATGGTAAAACATTATCTATTGAATAGCATAGAATACAAATTTTATTTATACTGCTATATCTTATTAATTAATTAATTTATTTTCTTCGACCTTTTAATCTTAAACTTTTGTCCGCTACTGTACCTATAATACGGGAAACACTGATGATTTTGCCGATTTGACTTATTAAAAAAGGCTGAGAAGAAATTTTGGTAAATTTAAACCGAATTTTGTAAATATATGCGCAGTTCTTGGCTTGATATAGCTTTCCAAAAAACATGCAACCTTTGGGAAACGATATTAATTACCAGGTCTCACCACGTGTAGGTAACTACGCTTAGAGACCCGCCTGGAAAGCATGCAGAAAGGTTATAATTTATAAAACTACAGAAGGTCTTACAGGAATCTGAAACAAAAGTTGGGCTTACACCTACAATAGATATATGGAAAAGTTTTATACATTTATGAGTTACACAAAAATATACACATAGAAAACAAGTAAACATACAGTAGCGTACAAAAGTTTAAGACGAGAGGACAATGTAAAACATAGTTTTATGATCTGTAAATATTGTTTGTGCATTCAATTTTATTGTTATTATGGTAGAACACTATTTATTGATTGGTACAGAATGTAAATTTTGCTTATTATACTGTTCTTTATAAATTATAATAAATATAAAATGGAACAAACATTAATTATATATATAAAACAAATATTACAAACAAGAACAAATATTACAAATAGAACAGAATGCGCATTCTGAAAGTGCATCCCCTTTTTAAGGTTATTAAAGTATGACGACAACTGAGCATATTATAACAATAACAGATACTTTATATCCTGCGACAAGTAACCTATACGCATAAGGTACCCGAGTTGACACATAGGGCGCCTCAGAAATCGCAATATCGGTAACGACAAATTTGCAAGCTTCCACTCAAAGCGTTACGAGATTCACAATGCTAAGAGCAAAAGATTCTCGAACAACTATATAATGCCATAAATATCTTATACTATATTCAACTTCGTATATATTTACCAAATTTTTTTTATTAAAAATGAGATATATGTTTGATTCCTTTCCCTTCCCTAACCAAGAACCCTTTTCCCACTTATCACGTCCCCCTTCCGCCTATGCTACAACTCCTTATCCTAATCTGCACTCCCTAATTTATATCCTTTGCCCCATAACCCTCTACCCACCTAACACAAAAAACCCCAACCACTACCACGTTTCTGCTATCGTCTAGCCCAGATCCCTAACCCACTCTTTCGAAAGACTGAACTACCACAGGGCAGATGTTAAGCTCCGGTATCAACCGAAGGGCCTCATGAGATCGACGAAGCCAGATCTCTGTGTTAGTCTCCAACCTTACCCCCTAACATCTAAGAGACCCACTCCCCCTCCCGCCATAAACCCCTGAAGTAGCATAAGGCAGATGTTCGTACGTAGGTAACATAGGCTCCGGTGTCAGCCAGAGGGCCCCATGAGACCGACGAAGCCATATCCCTGTGCTACTGCCCCCTCCCCGACCCCCACTTTCCCACCACACCCACCGCACCACATACATCCCATATCCCCATAACCCACGAGCGTTGACCCCTAACACCCACAACTGATCGCGAAACCCTCACCCCAATCCCCCTAACGGTTATGAAACCCCTACCTCTTGCCCCCTACCTCCAACAACCCGATCGCGATCCCCTATGTTAAAGGTAGAAAGGATGGGTTCGGAAAATAAAACAAGGGTGCTGCGCTTTCCAGGTTAGAGCAACCGTAGTCGTTCGTATCGCTCTCGAGACTAGACTTTTTTTTTATTTTCGCCTATTTAAAGTAGATACAACGAGGGGGGTTCGGCACGAGGCGCAACCTGAGCCTACCCCAAAACACCTGGCCCTCCCTGGGTGTTTCTGAACCATCCCAGGTACATTGGCCGCATGGGCCCATACAATCCAACACCCTATCCTATACCCTGAGCCTCCCTCTGGTATACCCCGAACCTCTTCCTGATGTTTACACTATGACATGTATCCCATATCGCGTTGAAAAGTTCGCAACACTAAAAAGTGAGTATGCTACAGTTATAAGATACATAGTGCGTTATATGGCTGCTCCGTTATCTTATCGCTCAATACTTTCTTGTACTTCATTATGTTTTCGTGAGAGAATAATTAAAACAAATAAAAATGGAAACTGAGTTTAATTTTGCAACCTCGACTAGTTTTTTTAAGTAATTACAGTTATAATCGTATATTTGTAATACTTGATAATTCTAACGCGTGAAGTACAAGAAGCCCCTATCACAAACGAATAAGTGAATCGCGGGAAATATATAATATGTACGATTGCTGTTGTATTAATGTACAATAGCATTGGTGGTCGTTACGCTCGCGAGAAAAATAATAAAATATAACTCTCCCCGTATCGTTTCGGAGAATTCGTTCTGCGATATGATTGGGGAACGGAGGAATCATAAAGCATGCGACTTACCGATCGCAGAACGTTCTATGGTACCTCAAAGAGCTCGAAATCGGCAGATGTGGTACCTGTGCAGAAAAAAAGACATGTGAAAATTTCGAAATTAACTTGAAAAAATTGTATGAGGACACACGGAAACATGTATTAATGAGAAATAAAAGATTCGTAACAGCCGGCATAGATAACAAGAAAACACTCTTCAGAAAAATTTTCAGAAAACTTCTTAATCCTCAAAAACAGCAGTACCGGCACGCTCATGTCATAAATACCAATTGAAGACTTCCCGCTGGTGTTCCGTAGGACGGGACAGCCCGGCGGCGGCAACATGTATAGAGAAAAGTTATTTAAAATTATGTACTTAGCAACATATTCAAAAATTATCAAAATCAACGAGATGTACTCTTTTTTGCCAATTTACCATAAAATGTATCAATGTAATGTGAACTGCATTTAAAGTTCAGCTAGGTAGCCTCTAACATGTAAAAGACGAAGAACGAAAACAGAAAACAAAATATATTTAAAATCACGTACGGTACTTTGATAAAACGTGAAACACAAAAATTGAGACTCAAAGAATGTTCGTTTTTAGATACTCTGAACGTAATTACAAGATCTGAAAATATATTTTTCCGCTACAAAAATTTTATCGAATGTTTTTTCGTTATAAGAGAACATTCTTGTCCGTCGAAAAATGAAAACAGACAGTCAAGATCCCGCGCGGCTCGTGCCGCAGTCTTGCTTTCCACGTAGGTCGGATTTGAGCATTTCAAGAGCGACAAAGAAAGACTTTCATTTGTTTTCTCTCTCGATTTCTCAAAGTTGTCCAACACGTTGGGCTCGTGCGGTAGTGTACGTAATGGAAGGGCATAGTCCCGTCATCACAGTGTGTAACATGCCTTTCCCGTAAACAGCTGATAGGGCAATGAACTTTTCAATGAAGAATTCAGATGCATGTGAAATCTTTCGTAGAGAATAGTGTTGTAGTTGAATTTTTTCGCACAAAATTGTGATATGTGCGAATTTTTTCGTAAAGAATCGTGATTTGTGTGAGATTTTTCAAAGAAAATCATAATATGCGTGAATGTTTTCATAGAGAATTGTGAAGAGTACGAAGTTTTTCGTACAGAATCGTGAAGTGTACAGCGTCTGCATAGATGGATTATTTGTTAGTGCAAGTTTTTGCACTGGAAGAAACATTAATCCTCTCTGCTTGAAAATCTCACAAGGATTGTTTCGATATGTTCTTGTGGATTGTTGTCGAGTAACTAGGTTTAATGATACAATACTTCGATTTGGTTTTAAAATGTGTCACGGGATTGTGTGTGAGTTTTGAGTGAACCTGTGTTGAGTGTGTGAACGTGCATTTCCTTAACTGTTCAGAGGTAAGCCGTATTCCGTACGTAGTTACGACTGAGCATCACTGTGCAGCCAGCGACGTTACCTACCGTGTTACCTCGGTTGCCTGCTCTCAGGCGTAAAATACACCATTGCAGGCAGTATTTTTAACTACTTATAACTCGTAAGCAAAGCCTGAAACGCAATATCGTTACTCTTGATTTTCTTCTTAGAATATCACATAGAGCCACATCTTCAATTCCTGCCTAAATTCGACCGAATACCCTGTATATAACAGCTGTATTGGTGATTAGTTTCACACTTTCACCGTTAGGTGGTTATAGTGTTTTGATGTCTGTAGCGAAGGTTGCTGGCCGCAGGCGCGTTTTCTTATTTGCCGACGGATGCGATGGAGGGTAAATTGAATCGAGTATAATGGTAAATAGAATTCAGTATAACGATAACAGAAGATAATGTAACAACAATCATAACAATAATAATTATTATTATAACAGATAATGATATAAAACAAGTAATAGTAATACTCGCAATTCAACTCAAACTATGGATACTTTCTTGACTGTCTCCCGGGACGCTTCATTCAAGAATGAACGAAACGGGGTGCAATCCCGATAGACGCGCCAGCGAAAAAGAGGGTGCTTAGAATACATGTCCGCAAGGATGCACTTCCGCTTGGTAATGCTAGTCCAAGCGGAAGTGCACTTTTCGGCAGGACGGCTGAATGGAAGCAGAGGTCGTCACATGCCCATAAACTGATGAAATATTCAAATCGTACAAAAGCGGATTTACAGCCAAAGTTTATGAACATTTTCGCTTTGTTAGCACCTACACGTCCTACTCATATCAATTTCCTTACAATATTCATTATAATAACAGAAATTACAGCTATAGCGAAACAATATTAACATGTCAAAAATTCGGTAATTCGCGATAGTCACTTTTAATTAGTAAGTAAGACAGAAAATTGCAACAGAATCGAATACAGTTCAATTCTTAGGACCTATTCTTCGATTCGAAATGCCGAATGTTTAAAAATGTGACATATAATTAAAAGATTTGAATACGCGTTGTTTTCCGTACAAGGTGATTCAATCATTATCTTTTGTATATGTATTTGATCACCATGAGTGTTCTACGTCCTGAAATAATCAGAAATATGAATACTACGAAAATTTACGTATTTCTTACGTAAGGGATTTGGAACAACGAGAGACACATTCAAGCATGGCTGCTGAATCACGAAAGAATAAAAAATCGCATAAATGTAAAAGATCTCGTTCGTGAAAACAGAATTACGATAGAAAAAGTAAACATGGATCAAGTTTTCTTGAGGTGCTGTTGCAATTCATGATTTTTGGATATCTTAACCCTTTTGCATCACAGCACTAAATACGCAATTATTCATCAGAGAATCAACGATAGTTCTTGTATGTTTGTTCATTACTGATTGTACACAAAAATTACGTGTATATTTATGCAATAAATAAATATAATATTTATTTTATCGTAGAATACACATTCAGATCGAAATCTGGATGGATCTCAGGGTAAAACCCGGTAATTGGTGTTGTTTTCCATTGTATAACCTTTGGAAAATCATACCAAGCTGAAAACTACGCCTCACATTTATGATGCACCCAATTTCATAATTCAAATGTAAGCAAATGGTTCAGAAGTGTTTCCAATCAAAGGCGGAAATGACACCTTTTTTTCTGATTATGAGTTTTATTTTTTTCTTTAAATTCAATAATCGATCGACTACTGAAAATGTTACTATAGACAGTAGATGATAAATACGTCTTTTGAAAGAATCACTTATTACAAGTTAAAGTCCGTTAAAAAAAAGGGGGGCCTTTTCCAGTTTGATGCTCTGGGGTAAATGCTCTGTGGTTAATCACAGTCTTCTTTCCAGAAGGCTATGCAGCCTTCCTCATTCTGTGGTTAGATCTTTCAGGACAAAGGTCATATCTTTTTGGCGACTTCTTGGGTCGCTTGCTTTGGCAAGGCTTTCCCACGCCTACTGCTCGGTACCGACAAGCAGTACCAATCATAAATTCAAAAAATACACCCACGAAACTCCACAACTAGTCTTAAGCTAAGGAAACTAGGTTTAGTCACGTACCTAGTTGCAATAAACTCATAAGGCCAACTGACGTAAGTTCCTCATAAATTGTGTCAGTACGACTTTATTTTTCCCGTTAACTTTGCCAGCATGACCAAAGGTTGACTGACCAAGTGACTTTATTGCCTGGGTTCTTCATCATTCATCATCTCATCCATCTCCACATATCTCCTTCCACTCATCCTCAAAGTCCACTCGCTAACCCCATCCTCCACTCAACCATCTAATCCTTTCAGATTCCAAAAACATACCTCCGAAACACCTCCGAACCTCCTCCGAACACACACTCTCCAATCTCCCTATATAACTTCTGCCTCATCAAACTAACGCATCATTCTTCCTCAATCTCGCGCGCATATAGTTTAATTTTCATCCGTTTATTGTTAATTTATTGTTATAAGTTACGGTCTAGGTATTTCCGGCGACAGTCCAAAAATATGCGGTCGCTAACATATAAACTAAGCCCTAACGAAATTGACGTGAGAAGAGAGTGTAAAACTTAAAAAAGTAGATACTGCTAAACCTTATATACTGGGTTATCAATAAGTTTCTAATTGGAAACAATTTTTGGAAATTGATACTGCGAGGCCTGCAAGTTGTCTGGGGTTCTCCGGATTTCACTCGATGTATTTTTCCTAGGATTCTATTTATCCTTTATTTAGTTTGATTTTTATTTCAGTCATTACGAACGTTAGAATTTCGTTCTATGCTGAATCGATAACATTACTTGGGATACCAGAATGATAAAGTAGGGTTACAAGTTCACAAATTCCTAAATAAGAGGTACAAAAAAATAGTCTTTCTTGTAATTAAAATCAGCATTTTGAATTATAGAGAACACATCAAAACTACTAATTCTTTTGGTATTACCGATACTTTAGGTGGTTGAACACAAGGCCCCATATGATGTTATATTTCTTCTGTACTCTGGCTGCGATTTTACTTTATGATTATACCGATAAAGATCGATGCAACATTTAGTAATGATTATCCAGCTAGTTCTCATATATTGCGATACATTTCACGAATCATTTTCTTCATTATTCTGAACATAATCACTGCGTTCAGTAGTAGAAGTCAATGCTTAAGGGGTCATATTACCGGTTAATACCAGAACTCCGACAGAAGCGCTTTCACGTCAAGCTATGCAACCTTTCTTGACTGTGGCTGTCGATAAAGAAACATTTCTATAGTACCGATTCAGTAATGCATTCTGTTAATAAAAATTATGTTTGATTAACATTTGTGTACATCGCAAACAAATAACTTGATCTATAATTTCACCTTCTTATCATACCCAATTTCGTCCGTTAAATTAAGTTTCATTCGTTTTGAAACATCGGATGCGCAACAAGTACCCTGATATAAGCATACGTTACTCTGCCGCGGTTCTTTTCTCATGGCGTATTCAAATGTAAGCAAAGGAAAGATTACCCGTTCAAGCCAGCCAAATAATCGTCGACTTGATTTGCATCAAGGCACCATCTCTTAAACGACTCAGAGGTAGCCGACGATCGAGCAATTCGCTAGATGCATCGTTGATGTTCGATACAATACAGGTGCGAAATCGATCGATCGGTTCATTAACCGTGTCACCCAGGTACGTTCCACTTCTGGTGTTTCGCGTTAGCGAAGGTTGAGCACAGCATTCCTGCTGCACGAGGATCTCGACTCCTATCCCTCAAACTGTAATTCCACTCGGTGGACTTGGTCCATGCTTGAGCATCGTCTGCGAGTTCCGTCACCGCGAAATCGTACATACATAGATAATAGACACGTTGCACGTATACTCGAGGCGCTCGTGTACGCTGGTACATATGTAAAAGTAGTTCCTAGCCCACGCACGATCCATACACCTCGCGTGCAGAAGGGGATGGCACGCACACGCTGAAAATCACACGGTAACACGCCGGTGAGCTATGGGGGTCCGCGAGGCGGTGCGACAGAGACAGTCAAAGAATCCCAGCATCCGGGCGAGCAAGAGAGAGAGAGAGGGAGAGAGAGAGGAACAGGGTTCTCCGGTACACAGTGGTGGGCAGAATATTGATCTGTGGGGTGGGCTTCAGGGATGGTGTCCTCGAGCCCTCTCCACCCTAGGCCACCCGCTCTCTCCCGATCCTACCTCTCTGTCTCACCAGAGCACCCGGCTGGTAGCCGAACTGGGAGTGGGGAGGACGCTAGTTGCGTGGTGGTCCAGTCCGCAGCTTCCCGCGAAATCGTGGTGGGACTAAACGCGAGCGGTAGGGATGCCGCGAGAGAAGGGATGGAGAATGGATAGAGTGGTGGAGGGAAGGTTGTACTCATCGCGGAAAGCCTTCCTCGCGCCTATATCGCGGCGGTAGCTGCGAGTCGCGAGAACTCGACCGGCAGCTCGTATCACGACCCCGACCGCCTCCTATTTAAGGGTACTCTCAGTTCCGTTTGGATACCCGATCACAGAACGAGGCGGTTTTCTCCCCCTCTCCTCTATTTTTGTCTATATTACTATCTCGCTCACTTTTTCACTCGAACACACAGTTACACCCTTCGTCCTCTCTTTCTCTCTTTCTTTTCCTCTCTCTTTCCCTCTTTCTTGTTCCTTCTCTAGTCACTCCATCCCTGTCTCCCCCCCTCTCTCTTTCCCTCACTCTATCCACCTAGCTGTTGCCCCCCTAACTCTATCCGCGCACACGCCTCGCTTCTGTCCGCTTCACCTTTTTCTCGACCTCTGTGTCTCAGTCTATCGCGAGTCGCCTACGTCTGCTTGTAGATCTCGTTACGCGGCCGCGTGTGATAGTGATACCAACAACGATCGTAGCCCTCTGTTCGCTCGAAGTCACCGTACGGTCACCGGATCCCGTACACCGGCTTAACTTTTGCCTGGCACAGCGGCCGGTGTGTACGATGTTGGATTTTTGTACCTCGTGCCTCGTAAAAACGCTGCTGGGAAGCGAGTGATCGCGAGCATCGACGAACTAGCCGTCATCGTTATCGTTATCGTCGTTATCGTTGTCGCGTGACGGCAAAGGGGTAGCCTACGCGAGGATACCACGGTGTCGCGTTGAAAAAATGTAACAACACGAAAGATGACGAGACGGCACCATCGCGATTCTAGGGAATCATCGTAATCGCGTTCCAATCCACCGAGGATGCGATCGTTAAGCGGGATCGTCGGTCAGCGATAAAGCAGCATGCTTTTGTACAGGGGCACGCGAGCCAACGGACTCTGTGTAACGAACGAGAAAGGGAAAACGAAGTGTGCCAAGAGGATTTGATGTAAGAGGAGCAGCAGCCTGTAGAAGTGGGAGCAGCACGCTTGGCCAAGTTGCCTGGATACGGGCAGCAGCACCGTGTTGCGCTCCGGTGAAGTAGGAGAAAGCGAAGGAGGTGGAAGGTGGTGGTGCTAATACACGAAAGGATGGAGGGTGCAGTGGACAGTAGTGGGACGAAGAAGACGATGCACGAGGCCGACCAGGCTACGAACGCAGGCTCGTGCCGCGTCCAAGAATCGCGATAGCATAGCTGCCCTCTTCGGATGCGATTGCATATGATAATTGTGCTGAGAAGCTTTGCTGGCCGAGGCAACGCACCGAGTTCGGCTCTACATAGTCCGATCCCGTACTACTGTTACTGCTGCTGCTACCACCCTGAAAGCTCGTCCATCGACGATTCCCTTCGACAGAAATATGATCGTCGACCGCCACCATCGACTAGAACTAAAGGACCATTAACCCCTTTCACGATTCTTCCCCGATTACTCGTGCCAGTGTTCGCGTGAATATTTTTAGCAAGCGATTTCGGTGGGATTAGGGTGTGAAGGAGCGAGAGGGGATAGGGAACGGGAGTGTTTAAAGAGAAACAAAAGTGTTAAATAGTTAAATAGTTCGCTTTCGCCGATCGTACTTCCGGAACAGGGAGTGCACTCGTGACAGTGGTTACATCGTTTCGTGGTTAACCAACGGGGAAGAACGAGAGGAGGGATGTTGCGTTAAATGTAGAAGTCGCTGATGCGAACACCTGTGAATCGAGCGCGTCCGAAAGACTCGTTTAACTGTTTTCTATCTCTTTCTCCGGGTGTAACCGGATCTTCTTTCCGTGAACAACGCGCTCGTTCGACGCACGCCGATGAGATACGGCGCGAGGCCAGAAACGTTGTGCCGTGCGATAATTGATAAATTGATACCAGGCGACAGATGCCGAACGCAATTGTAGGTATGTTCGCATATTGACAAGCTTAGAAACCGCTATTGGATCTTTACACACGGGAATTTCTATTGTTTTTTCTTCTCTTCTTCATTTCGTTCCCACGTATTTTACGACGCCGCAGAAAATGTGCTTTCCGTGTTCCCTGATATTTCTCATTTTTCTTTTTTTCTTCCCTGGCTTGCAAACGAACACACTTTCGGGAACACCGTTCTCGTGATTTTGAAATTGCGCCGAAGTAACGCAACCCAAGATCGTGATTGAAATGGAGCGCTATTTTGAATTAGAAACGGAGAAAATCGTTATTCTCCCGTTTTCCTTTGAAAAACGTGGAAAATAACGGAAACTTAAAAAATTTATTCAAGAGTAATTAATTACAATAGTTTAAAATTAAAATTAAAGGTAGATTAAAATTAAATAAAAATAGTTTCAAAATGTAACCGAATTTGACATTTTTTGAAGTCGGTGGAAGTAATTTCAAATTTCAATCGAATTGAGAGGGCGTATACCTTCCTGATCTGTCGATTCATTTTGCATTCAGCAAATAATGCACGACAGCGATCCCTGATGAAACAGCAACAATATCTTTATTCGAGACACGTCTTGCCGATGGGAGCACGCGAAATCCCACTCCACTTATAGCGAAATAGTAAACCAAGAAGTTGGCTGTAAATCAAAAGAATCCTCGATTTCCAGGACACTCGTAAACTATTACAGTTGCTGTACGTTTTGCAAAAAAAAGCAAACGACGAAATCAGCTTTAATATCGTTTCACGAGGAAATTCTGTTCCTTGACAACTTCGATGTCGAAAATGTCGGTTCGCATACTGGAAATCATTTTACGTAAAGAAAACACTTCCCGAGCATGGAAATGCATAAATTTTTGTCACTACTGTATTCAATGCTATATTAAGGGTTTATTAGATATATTGACAATTAGTAATTTCTGTGAAACATGTGGCAATTGTATGGCTGGCAATGAAATACAGAGCATGTTTCTCAAATAGAACAATAAATGTGTTTGATTTTTATATCTTATTAGAACAGGTGTCAAATGGATTGATTTCGCTAAAGTTATAAATGCTTTCCATAATCTGGGTAATTTATTCGACGAATAGACACAGGAAAATTGTATCGTGTTGCACATTTCGTGATCATAAACAGAGTTTCACATGTTTAATTTCAATTTTTATATATGGTATATACATGCTAAGTGATTGGAAATCTCTTTAGAAAAATCTTTGTTTCAATCTGAATCAAGAAATCAAAATTAAATCACTAAATGTGCTACTGCTTATAAGAATGGTCCAGATTAAAAATTTAAGAAAAATTATTTCACAAATTCAATCTCATAGAAATGGGTTAAATTACAAAAAGCGACGGTATAAATTTTAGAGAAAATTATTGACTTGGATCACTTTCATAATCAACTCAATGCTCTTTAATATCGAATCTCTCATTTAATACCTTGTGCATCGCTTCGAAGTGCAATTTCGTTGAACGATATTCGTTTACATAGAATCCGAATCGTCGATCATACGATAACAAGGAAATCAATCAAAACAATACGAATATGTAAACGACAAGTAATCGAATCGTGTTGCGATAAATTTAAAACGTAAATTTTGATTTCACGTTTTAACCCCTTCTGTTTTCATTCTCGTTACATTTAAATCGCACACGACGTAGTCTCATTAGCGAAATATAAATTGGTATGACAGGTTTGAACGGTGTTACCGCAAAATGTTGGATTCTCCAGGCAAAAGAGTATCTTGGAAATCGTATCACGATGACAGTCGCAGTAATACATTCGCGGACGATAAATCGCGCCCGTCTTATTTTATTCGAGTCGAGTTTTTAAAAGCTGTACAAATTCGATCAAAGAAACCATCGAAACGTTCGTTGAACATACCTAAACGCTTCGTTGATCGATCGAATCTAACACTAGATTTACGGACGTTTCTTGTACATCTGTTTCTAATATACATATACTAAAAAATAGGTATAAATCGTACAGAATTTGAAACTGCAGAGCTGAGAAGGAAACAGATTTCGGTATATTTGTATCAGTCTATCGATAAAAGTCAACAAAAATCACTAAAAATAATAGTGATCGTTTTTACAAAGTTTGCTCATGAAGTCTGAAGCTCGTAAATTGACCTTCATGAGCAAAATTTGCAAAAACAATTATTATTATCCCTAGCAATTTTCGCTAACTTTTATTGATGGAGCGATACAAATAAATCCAAATCTATTTCACTCTTATTTCTCCAATTTCAAATTCTGTTCGAAGTATACCTTATTCCTTAGTATATGAATATTGAAAATAGATATACGAGAAGTGTCCGTAAATCTAGTGTTGATGTCGGTTGACAGCATCGAATCATGAGCGCTATTCTTTTCAGGACTGTAACACGAGCATGCTCAACTCACGGAGAAACGCGACGTGGACCTAGACGCATGGTCGGCCGATAGGCAAGCCAGCAACAACGAGCTCCTCGAGAAGTTCAACGGTGGGTGTCGTGTGCACAGAAGAGTAGCTGAAAAAGGTTTGGTTATGACGGCCAAGTCTGGCGGCGTTGTCGTCCCGGCTTCGTTGCATCGCTGTGTCGACGGTTAGCGAGCGATCCGCGCTTCGTTCGATTGCCCACCACACGATGATCAGGATCAGCGAAACGGTTCGCGACGACGAGTTCGCGGGCGACGTACGAGACGGTGATCGCAGCTCGTAGGAAGTGACACGCTTCGATACAGTGTAGTGCGCGCGCGAGAGGAGAACGGACGTAGAGGGACAGCGGCCGGAAACGGAAGAGGATTGCGGGGCGTTCGGCGAGTGTTCGGGGTGGCCGATCGTTGCGGAGTTGCCGGGCTGGCCGAGTCTGCAAAATTCATTCGCCATGGCGAACCAGACGAGAGGTCTGCCACAGATGCGGATAAAGCTTTGTATGGTCAGCGCCGGTCTCCAAATAGTCCTCCTGCTCACCATCCTACCTCAAGGTAAGTCCTCCGCCTGGTGATTTTGTCCGCTCTTCCATCGTCGTTCGATTCATCGACGACCAGTCGGAACTGCAATTTCCCATCGCAGGGATTACATTCGGCAGGGGAGCTAGTTTCGACCGGAGAAAGTGTTAATACAGCTTGAACAGGTTTTTCGAAGCCTCGAAATTGTTGATCGACTTAGAACACGTCTTTGAATCCTTTCACTTTTTACGGTTCTGTTATTCAAATTATTCAGTCGTTTCTCTCTTTGGTGGGGCATTAGCCAGGCTAATTGTGAATGAAATTTGGTGGTTGTGAGAGTGTGGTTATGCTTCAAAGAAGATACTTGGATAGATTAGTTGTGATAGAAATTGTGATACGAAATTATTTTATAATCTTCTGATAGACTTATTTGAGATAGGTGTAATGTGTATAAATGCAAGGTGAGTGTCACAGCTTGATCATCTAAGGTAATTTGTGAATTAATTGTTATGGAGGAAAGATGTTCGAAATGAAAGTTACATGGTATGTTAAAATATTACAATAGATATTATATGACTTTCTTGTTAGCATACGATTTCTATTTAAAGCATCTTTTTTTGTAGAAAATAATTCACAAATCATTTGTAGTAATTAAATTGTGAGACTCTATATCTAGTGTAAAAGTAGAAGCTTAAAGTTAAGCAAATAACAGTTATCGTATATAACTTTAACAAAAATGTTAACGTTTTCCATGAATTTTTATTTTTATTTATAAATTCTCTTATTATTTACTATTTCATCCGGATGTATAGCTATTGACAATGTGTTATGACAGTCTCACTGTTAGCTGTTTTTAATAATGTTATGCGTTGAGTATCGAAGGGTTTCTTACTCTAATAAATAAAAAGTAGAGATTGAAGCTGCCTGTGATGGAGAATCTATGAATTTTTGCAACATTTCACTAACATATCGCTGTTTCAATCCGCTTTCTTCGATTCTTCGTATCAATTCATCATTTCTGACTTGTCATCGTAAAGACGGTTTCTCACTGTGTTTATTTTTATCATTTTTACCGTTCTGGTGACAATATGTTATATTATATCAATATCGTTTCCAATACAACTGTCAGACTCGATTATTTTTCTTTAAACTATACTGAATAACTTTTTCTATAAACACAATTCAATCTCTGAGTTGCAAGTTGCTGTTAACAAATAATAACGCAAAGTTAGAAAATTCATACGATGTAGTCGATCAACATCAAAGGAATGCATTTCATTCCTTCACTTGATTTTTCTCTAAACCGAATTAATTTGCAAAGCTGATTTAGCGAAGGTATTGAATTGTAGCGTTTAACGCAACAGCTGAAGCGTAGGTTGTATGCGATTTAACACAGACGATCGATCGTGTGAATACGAATATTCTGTGATGCAAACAGCTCATAATAATTTGCATTCTGTATCGACGTTTCCGTGTATATACGTTTTGCACACTCAAATTCCCCGAAACGTTTGCAACGAATCTGTAGATTGCTCACAGGCATCATTCTGAAAATGTAAGAAAACAAATTTCTTTAAAAGGTGTCTTATAAACG